>OX376355.1:13000000-13428060 GCA_947369235.1 Udea olivalis
TTGCAACGAAACAACCAATTTTTCATAACTAAGTACCAATTTTTTTTTTTTTTTGCGTCCGCTCGTGACCACGGTGACGTGCAATTGTCGCCGAAACGTCGAGAAAAATAGGTAAAACAATTCAGCGTAATTGTGTTTCGTTGAAGAAACCCGTTTTTATTAGAATTAGTCAAAACGCAATAAGAAAGTTTAAAATGTTATTTAGTATGACTGCAGTTCTACTGAATGAAATCAGTCAGTTGAGGGGCAGTGATCACTTAAGATCCACCGTTCTTAAGAGTCGATTATCAGGCCGTCAGTCGTTCCACTCGGTATCCTGCACTACTTATTACTAAAAAGATAACCATTCCAACTCTGGTTATATGTCCCCTAGTTAGCAGTATATTTATAAATATTATAATTTAAATTAATTGTGCAGGAAAACATAAAATACTAATTTCCTATTGCATGTCGAGATAACATAACTAACTTAATAGTAATCTTATTTTAATGAATCCGCATTTCTAATCACAATCTCGTTTCATTTGTTATCATTGTATTGTAATTATAGTTGCATAAAACGTAGTTATTTCAACATTAATCATTATATACAAGTATTTAGTTAATTTCGTACTTGTGGCAGTACTGTTTTATTCTAGGCCCGACGGGTTACCGTGCACTAGCTTTCTGCCCGCGGCTTCGCCCGCGTGAACTTAATTTCTGTAATCTTTATAAATTGTAGCTTATGTGTTATTCTGATGTATAAGCTGTATTAGCAGTAAAGTTTCTTCTAAATCCGTTTAGTAGTTTTGGCGTGAGAGAATAATAAACATACATATACACCAACTGGCGCATTTACAATATTAGTAAGATTAGTTTAGCAATCAAACGACAACGTAAAGGGGTAGTTTCTATGTAACTACTGAACTTTATCAACGAAATCTTTATTCAAGTATTAGCGGCATAACTTAAAATCGTTATTTTTCACATACAATTTATGGACATGCTTGATTGCATGATCAGTATAATTTTATGTTAGCATTTTAACGTTTGACGCAGCTAGTGATTTAATTTCTTATAATTTTTTTTTAAAATGTAGGTTTTCCAATTTAGGTATTAATTGTTAAACTGTATCGAAATTTTCTTCCTCAACCTCAATTTTAATTCCTACTGAATTGTCTTTAAATGACATGAATACCGTATTAAATGATGCAATCCAATCACTTATTGAAGGACATCAATAACTACGACCACATTTCAACGTTTCCTCCAGTATAACGCACGGTTAGCTTCATTAATTATATACTGACATTTCCAGAGCCATTGAGTGATTGACTTACTATAAATTTTTAATTCAGGCCGTTATAGCCAACAGTTTTTCTAGAAAAATCGATTTCACCGTTGTCGGGGAAATACGTTTATTTATTGATTTTCATTTAACTGTTTATGAGAATTGTCTGATTGACATTCACTTACTGGCAATTATCGTTCTAAATATGAATAGATTACTTAAAAAGTTTCTTAATGTTATATTTGGCTGAATAGTTTATTTATAAATGCGAAAAACAATAAACTACAAACTGAAAAATAAAAATATATAACGTAACATTCCCAATAAACCAAATCACTTAAAATAAATATTGTATCATACTTTTAGTGTTAAAATTATTAGTATTTTGACACAAGAAATAAAAAATAAAAAAGTTTTACAATAAATGCATGACGAATAGTTCATATTGATATTATTTCAGTTCATATCTCTTCTCTCCTCTTCTTGACGACCGACTTGGTGTAATGGTTAAGAAGTTGGCTACTACACCAGAGGTCGCGGGTTCGATCCCCGCACAGTACAAACATTTGTGTGCATGAACATGTCTGTTTGTACTGGTCTGGGTGTCTCCTATGTATAATAAGTATGTATTTACAAAAGAAAATGTATTTAAGTATGTTTATCCGTTGTCTAGTATCCCATAACACAAGCTTTAATTAGCTTACTTTGGGGCTAGATGGCGCTGTGTGGAATAATGTCCAGGGATATATATATATCCTAAATAAATTATATTTTTGACTTGGTCTACTTCCCACGCTGGACATTTTGACAAATTACAATTCATTAGCTTCACCGTTAAAACATTTTCTTATTTATAGCCCGACATTTCTAGCATTTGACAATAAAATAATTTAACAGCATGTCGGAATTGTGAATTTATTATTTTATTACGTAGGCGAGCGCGTGCCACACGTGCGGAATATTTACGACTTGGCCAGATTTCGTGTTGTGTGTACCCACCCACAGGGTCATTAGAGAAGTACAATAAGCAGTTAAAAAACTATTTGTATCCATGCCTACGGAACTAACAACAAAGATAAATAAGTCTATTTTTATGTAACATTCTCTAAACGAGAGATTAGTGAAATGGTCGTTAATGTTAAGTTGAGATCTTAAACGATTGTGTGCATATTAGCATTGATTGTGTTGAACTTATGCAATTTACATGCAGGCATTTTATGTACCCATTTTTGCATCTTTAGTCAAAGGCTTAAATGTTTCAACCTTTAAGGTGCTCCCTCACTTGGAGGACCTGTAAGAGTCGAGCACTACATCAGTGAGGGAGCAGAACCGAGCATTCCAGTGCGCAAACTGTAATGTTAAAGATTCGAGCATTACGTTGACATTGGTGAGGGAAAAGCACCGAATAATGTTCTAATGAAGTAAAGCTCAAAATAGATTCTGAAACGTTACATAACAGGAAATTGATCCAAGTGAAAGGGCACCTTTACTCATCATTTTTTTATTGGTCTGCTCTGAATGAACAGTTCCGTTGCCGATAAAATTATAATAAAATTATAAAATTATCGTGATGAGTCATAATTGATCTGAAATCCCGAAGTCCTGAAATCAAATACCAGGTCAGTCGCAGTATTTCATTTCAACCTGGGTTCGTGATCACTCTCCAGAATATATTAACACAAATATTCCATGAATTTTGACTTGAACCAACGATGACTTGAATTCAATGATGGAAGCCGTTGTCCCGTTGTGGGACAGGAACATTCAATTATTGAAACATATGGATATTACATGGAACAGAATTATTTAAACCCAATTGAGATTGAGAGTGTCGTGGCCTAGTGGTTCAGCACCCGAACTCAGATCGTGGATCGTGTGGTCCCGAGTTCAAATCTCGCCAGAAGCAAAATCTTTGTGTTCATTGTTAAATATCCGGCTAACTCTTCGGTGACGGAAAACATCGATAAAAACACAAATCAACCCGGATAACGGCGGAAGGCTCAACACTTACCACGTTGGGTTCTGAAACCGTTGGTGAAAAGTGGGCTTCTGAGTGTTCCGTTCACCATGACGACACAGTTACTTGCCTCTGACTACCCCGTTTGGGATAAAGTCGTGATGGTATGTTATGTTATGTCAATTGATCTGTATGTAATATTGGTGAGCATACGAATTACTTAATTACTAATATACATTTATAAAACAATTCAAATAGACATTAGTGTCTTGGTGGTTATAGAAACAAACATTTTTGACACATTAATGAAACTGTTCTTGTGAGGATGACAACCTACGCGTCAAGATAGGTTTATTGGTTGGATACTTTCATGAAAAAAAAAGAAATGCTTTTAAGCCCTTAATAGCTTTATTTATTCACGAGCTCTTCACTCTACACCCACTCCATTACTTTGAAAGTACAATTAGGTATATACAAAGAGTACTTATCAGTAATAATAAATGTAATAATAATTACAGTGTACTATTAGTAAACACAAGGTTTTACTGAACTAGAACATTCAGAGTAATTCAAGAACCATCTAACTTCAAAGTTTATTTTCAAACATAGTTAATTTGAGGTATAAAACGTCAAGAATTTCCATATTTTTAGTATTAGCAAAAACTTTGACCCCATAGTCATATATACAAACTACCATCACGACAAGAAACGGAACACTCAGAAGCCCACTTTTCACCTATGGTATTAGATTAGAACCACCACGATTGTTTATTTTACACCTTTTTTGTATCGAATTACATGTCACAGTTTGACTTAGTAGTTTACAGTTTTACACGGAACGTGCGTGTTTAATTTAACTAAGATTAAATATTTACCAAAAAAGTGTGTATCAACAAAACCGTAGCTAATAGAGAAAATCCTCCTCTCCCCTCACATTCGAACTTACAGTGGAGAAACCACCACTATTGAAATTGTATGCACAAAAGCGCTGGTTAAGTTATTAATCAAGCTAAAATAAGAAAAGGTAACTTAAATAAACTTTACATCATTCACAATTAAGATCAACAACAATGACCAATAAATCAATGTCCACCTAGTTTGTCAAACACTTCGATATACCCAACGTTTTGTAGTAATAATCTTGCTCCAGATCTGACTTACGATAATGCGACCATCATACCGTGATCTCTCATCTCCGCCTTCTATCTTGAAATCTCGAAGTCATCTGGAATTATCCACACGTACAACCGGTCTGATTACTCTGGTCATTGGTAACTTACGAGTTAAGCTGTCAATTGTGCGCGTGATAATAATTAAAAGACAAAACGTTAAAATTGCAACTCAGATCAATTAGATAAGAGAGAATAAATTAAAACTAGCCAGTGTCCGGCCGTGGCACAGATCTGAGAGGTTTTAGATTGACGCTGCCTGTCCACAAGATTTGTTTGCTTTTGTCGATACCTGAAAGTGGCATTTAGCCTTCTGCGTCTTTTTTGAAAGGTCTCACACACAGTTCTCTCTACACGACAAATCAATGTGTTTCATCAAAGGGGTTGCAACCCTATCAATAAACCTCTTTGGCGGTTTAGTGAACAAACATTCAATATAAAAGCGTCTTCACCCTATACCTTTTTACCGCTATTTTTGATTTAGTAGTATATTTTTGTATGTACTTTCATGAACCAGCGGCTTGATGTAGAGAAAGACGCAAAATAATTTATTCAAATAATCCTAAAATTTCTAGATTTTTGTTTGTTTTAGATCTGACTCAAATTAGTAGGTAGTCAATTACTGTGATCGTATTATCTCGATTTGCCTTAATAATGAAACTACCAGGGGTGTCGTAACCGATTCTAGGTCGCTAACCGATCGTCATCGTCAATCGGAGGCCGATCGATGTTGTAATAAGTATTAATTAGTCGAGAAAAAATCGTTTGCGGCATTTCTACTTCAAGTTCCAGTATTTGCTACGGGGTACAGTTAACAAATTAAATACCTATATCAGAATCAGACTCCTCTCCTCTTGGAAATTTCATATAATGTTTAATGTGTTGACATGAGTACGACTATATTTCTATTCGATTTTCCATCCGATTTTATAACAAATCGATTAAACTAGTTCATGCATTCCTCACCTACCTTGGGCATACTTGAGATCCTAAGGGGTGTTAATACATACATAAACCAAATTTTGGGAACTTCCAAGCTATTAAAATGTTATGATAAGTACGTAATTGTTTTTTTTTGTATTTTAACCACAAAATTAACTTATATTATGACATCATACAGTTTCTCTGAAGATCTAGACGATTTGAAGCCAGAAAAATATAAGTACTTATTTATTTAATTTTTGTTATTGTTCCTCATTTGTTGGCTGTACTAGGCGATAATTAATATAAGAATCCTAACCAGGTCAAACCTTACCGAGCTAAGTATGGTGATGGCAATCACGTTAATGGTGTAATTAATTATGAAGGGTCAAATTGGAATGACGTCATAGTGAAGTTTATGAACAGTAACAAAAACTATCTAACTTTTTCAGTAAAACACCGTTGGTTCTTTTTAGTACTTCTAACTTAGACTGAATATGATACTCACACTCCCGTATTTTGTAACTCCAAGCTGTCTGCAAATTTTCAAGCAATAGTACTTATAACAATATAATATCGCTCTGTAGCGATAAGATTGCCTAAATTGTACGTTATTCTATTATTTACCTGTTGTATTTGTTTGTGCAATAAAGTTTATTTATCTTATCTTAATATTACTTCCATCTGACAATTATGAATATCAATTACTGAACTCATTAATTTAAATGTGGAGGGATCGGAGACTATAAGTTGACACACATGTACCTACAATCACCCACAGTTCAGTACTCCGAGGTCCAGTGAAAATTTCCGAAATTTCGTGAATCTTTGGGCGGCACCTATCAGCTATACTCCATTCATTATAGCATCAGACTGCAGTAAAAAGTTATTTTTAGAGTACACTTTGTGGTAAAAGTACAATAAACATATTTACTATTAAGATTTATGCCTAAAAGAACAGGGTGTTTATCCAAACACGTTTTTACTGTCACTATAACTCTACCAAATTACCAAATCTAAAAGGTACCTAATCCAAATCTAAATCCAGGTTATACTCAGGTATGTCATCGTCATGGTAACGTCAACTGAAAATTGTCATTCATGCTGCCTGCTTCATATTCTTAATGTTATAATGAATGAAGTGTAGTTACATAAAAGTAGTTTAGATGATGACCACAGGTTTAATATACTTATTTTGTAAGATAAAGTGTGATGATTGCAATAACTAAAAAATCAACATCAAATTTCGAACTGTAGTACGTAAATAGTGACTGAATATACGCTGCTCCGTGTGCGGACGGACGAACGGAAGTAGATCCCCTGGCGAATCACCGTGGAGGTCGTGTCACCCGCACTGCATGTTCTCGACGACATACATCACGTTGGCGTGGTGCGCTGTAGCACGGTTTCTTGTCTCGATTACAGTAGTGTCCCGGGTTTGATTCCCGGACGGGTCAATTTAGGAAAATATATTATATTTGTGCTGGGAGCCGCCCCTAGCTTAACTCTTTGTCTGGTACCTCGTAACACAAGGATATCTATTCTTACAGACAACTGAGTATACTTCTTCGAGACCAGGACAAGTTTAGTGGTTTGTTGTCTTCCATTTATTTATTTATGTTGTATGTAAGTTTAAAGAGAGTGCCGGATTTTTACAATTACTGTGTTCGACTATACAATAAAGTTGCCATCAAAGTCGTGTGCCAATACTATGATTAAAAAAGAAGAAAAAAGCTTAATTCTAATTTATTCTGTCCTGCTAAGTTCAAGCTTTGGCGCCTAGTTATCAGAACTTCAAGCCATAAATAAAATTGTACCTATTCAATTTTAAACGATTCAACTGAGACGTCGTGACCAAGGCTTAGTGCAATAGCACTACATTATGTCCGTGTGAAAATTTTCTGATCTGGGGCCATATTACCATCACAAAAATCCAGAGAGCGTCGTGGCCCGTGGTCCCGAGTTCAAATCTGACCAGAACCAAAATGTTTGTGTTCATTGTTTAATTTCCGACTAACTCTCCGTGATGGAATACATCGATAAAAAACCAAATCAACCCGGATAGCGGCGGAAGGCTCACAACCTACCACGTTGAGTTCTAATACCATTGGTAAAAAGTGGGCTTCTGAGGGTCCCGATACCTACCTATTTCAGCTCCCTTGCAGTTAGGTCGACTACCGGCGTAAGACGCCGCCTGCTCGCTGGCGTTTACCGGGCCTCACTGAATAGTGTCTCACCCGGTAGGCAGACCGCGCTAAGGGCGGCGCACCGCGCAGACAAGGGAGCTGAAAAAAACCAAGATGGTTTAAAACCAAGATGGTTGCAATATTCCAATAATCAAACACCGTGGGGGCGAGGCCCCCATGAGAAGAACGGCGTATCTACGCGATGAAACCGTGTCTGTCTGTCTTCTGAGGGGTTTCGTTCACCACTGACTACCCCGTTTGGGATAAAGTCGTGATGGTATGTTATGTTATAACCAGTCAAGTTGATTCCTTAACTGAGGATAGCTAGCAATTTCGTCAGTAAATATCCAGCCTAGTAGATGAGTCAGTGCCAGGTAGCCGCTGACTGGCTGGAATTGAAGGTCATATTTCGAAATTGCGCGCTACGTTCAGTCTAGGGAACTAACTTGACTGAATATAAGCGATTGTAATAAGGTCCCTGATATTTATTACATCAGAAACAGAACGCTGTTTCTGATGTAATAAATATCATCAAATTGAAAGCCATACTGTCAAGTTAGTATAATAAATTGAATTATCTAGGATACCTAATAAACTTGTCGTAGTCATGCTGGATAGATTGATTTTACCAACAGTACGTCTACCACGAGTTGCCTCTTTAAATTCACGTTATCGTTCGCGTAAAAAAAATGTATTAGGTTTTTTTTTTAATAAATAAATATGCGCCAGACAACACACCACTTGCCATGGTCTCGAAGTAAGGATAAATATCCTAATGTTACGAGGTACCAGACAGGGAAATAAGCCAGGGGCGTCTCCCAGCATACCCAGACCCGAGCCAATTTAGAAAAAGTCATTTTTCTGAATTGACCCGACCGGGAATCGAACCCGGTACACCACGGAAGCCAAGGCAAGAAATCGTGCTACAGCACACTGCGCCAGTCGTGTCGTCAAAATTTGACATGGCATGACAAAAAAAAATGAATATAAACGGTAAAAACATACCTACGAATTTATATTCGAAGATCCTCCTCCTCGCGTCGTTTTCCTCATTACTGAGAGTCGTGATCCCCCCGTTGACTCAGCTTGTGCTTGATGATGTCCCCCCATCTGTGCTTATCCTTGGCATTATGGAGCGCATCGTGCAGTCTCGCGTCCAAAAATGACCGAAGCTGGTCGGACCACCTCACTGGGATACAGCCTCTTAGCGCTTGCCATCAACCTTGCTTGTGACCATCATCTAGGTTATAGCCTTATTTTCTTGCAATATGCCCGAAAAAGTCCGATACCCTTTTTAGGCAGGCAGAGGAAAGCTTGTTTTTTTATTAAATCTGATTTTTGGCACTCAAAGCCGTAAAAATTTTATTTCAAAAGTAGACCAGCCCAGTCCCGTCGAGTAATGCATTTGGTTTTGTTTCAATACTGAATGACATTGACATTTACAAATCTTAGCTTCAAAATAATCTCACTCAACTGCTGTTCACTGATTGAGCCCTTATTTACTCAATAAAAAAAAAGAAATAACAATTAAATATCTGTCAAATTGAACGCCGTGCGAGCAAAGTCACGAGGCAACTCTACCTCATTCATAGAGCAAAGTTGTTGACAGCTAAGTGAAAAATGATAATTTTATACATCATTCATCACTTTGCTGATATGATCTAGTGAATGGATTTAGTTATCGGCTATTATTCTTATATAATAGCTCTTGTATTCTGTACTTACTCTTTAGAACACTACATACTCCACTTTTAGATCTACGAGTACAAGCAAGATTATGATTGCTTTCTTGTTTTGACATTGTGAGTTCTTCTGTTTAATTCGAATAAAAAGCAAATGGCTTGGTAAACTTCGATTAAAGCTTGACAATTTTTATATTAATTGAAATCATCAGGGACCTTGCCGCTCCTAATATTTAAGAAGTCATAATCAGAAATCAATTCTTAATCAACGTGGTGAACCAAGATTAATTTAACATATTATATCATAGTCAGAGTATGTACAACTTTGATAGTTCTAACCTACTACTTTTAGATAATAGTTATGCCTCTAGGATCTTCATGAAATTTACGATTATTCTTGAGCGTATTTTATGACAAGTCACATAAGGTTGGATATCATTCATGAAAGTTAAGTTTTGGAATTAGTTTGGAGCATCATTTTGATAGTTTTTTTTTGTTTTCAGATAATTCTGGAGAGATTAATCGAAAATGTTCCCGTAAAATTGACATACGTTCAAGGTAAGAAACCATTTGCTTAAAGGTGTATCTTCACTTGCATGGTATTGCTGACAAATTTGTATTATAAGAAGGTTTACAATGAATAAATTAATCCAGATGCAGCATTCAACACAACTTCAAAACCTGTTCATAACATTATCGTATGGTCTGGTGATGTGTGATCGAAACCCTGATACACGGGTAGCCGCCACTTGTTTGAATGGTTCAGTCGTCTCACCATAAAGTATGTTAAGGCGAGCATAATTAGACAACAACACAGGGTCAGAAAAAAAGTTTATTTATAGCTAGATTGTCTGTGGTCAGGTCACAGCGAACTAGACACAAAAACTGACCAGGTGGCGCTTCTAGTACTCTACAACCTGTATACGTTATCTAATAATAACTGCAGATAACAAGTCGTCCAGTCTGTTTGTTTGTTTACGAGAAAAGAGTAATGCAGATGCATAGCTGTTCTAAAGTTTGACGACACGATTGGCGGAGTGCGCTGGAGCACGGTTTCTTGCCTCGATTTCCGTAGTGAACCGGGTTCGATTCCCGGTCGGTACAACGATCTTATCTGCATTGCCTCGGGTCTGGTCTGGGATATTTATGCATACTTTGAGACCATGACAAGTGGTGTGTTTCTAATAAAAACGGGTTTTTGCAACGAAACAAAATTACGGTAAATTGTTTTACCCATTTTTCTCGACGTTTCGGCGACAATTGCATGTCACCGTGGTCACGAGCGGACTTCAGTGTCATTTTGTTTCGTTGCAAAAATCCGTTTTTCTTAGAATTAGTAAAAATGCAACAAGAAAGTTTAAAATGTTAAGTGGTGTGTTGTCTGGAGCTCAAAAAAGCGTACTTTAAAAAACAGTGACCTGTATGTAATACATAAAAGGTGCCTTATTTCTAGAAACATTATTTAACTGAAGGTTTCTTAGACAGGAAGTGAGTTAGTAAACCCTTACGTGTATCTGGCTTGAACCTGTAACCTTTTCTCGACACCTTCCTAAGCGATGATACCATTTCTCATACAATCCCATATTATCACACAAAGAATCATCCATATGGAACGGTACCTAATTCCGGGTAAGTGGTATTACGTAATTGGATTTAGGAATTTATGTCTTCGGGAAATGCAGCTTAGATACGTTAAACAAAGAAAATGTCATTCTAACTTATCGTAGGTACTTAGCTCGGATATGTAAAGTTAATTTATCACTTTGGTTAACTTTCATGATACCTAGATTTCATTAAACGCTTAACGTATTAAATCTTAATAATAAGTAGTTATTTATTGGTTCTCTCACGTCAATCTTGTCATTGTTCACGTTTGTAAAATATGAAATAAAGTTGTATTGTGTCTGTAAGGCCTCTTCCTCACCGGATCCAAAATCGATTTTGTTCAATGCAAAGCCTTTGGGTCCTAGTTTGATCTTGGGTTTAAGGTCTTAGCACTAGAATAGTGTCTTTTGAATCATCCAACCCCATTAAAATGCATTCCTCTGTCCACGAGCTATCTGTGCATTGTGGGTAGAATTTTTCAGAACTGTGCCAACCTCTAATTGGAGATACTATCATTGAGTTTAATTAGCATTAAATTGCATAAATTATTTGCTTAATTGCGTTCCTTCATTTACTAGGACATAGAGTGAAGTTGTACAGAAAGGTTATGGAAACCTTAAAAACACATACATACATACCATCACGCCTTATTTCCTAAACGGGGTAGGCAGAGACCACATCTTTCCACTTGCTACGGTCCTGACACACCTCTTGCGCTTCTTTCACTCTCACTAACCCTTTCACACATGCTCGTCGCTTATACGTACTCCTGACCAGACCTTTTCTAAGCACGTCTTGGACTTGTCCTAAGTACGTTCGTCTAGTTAGGCCTTCCCCTTCCAACAGCTCCAGCCACCCTCGCCTTGTAACTTGGTTTCGTTAATCGCCTTTCATCCATCCTTCCCTTATGCCCAAACCATATTAGCATTCCCACCCCAATTTTAGTGACAACATCCTCTTTCACACCACAACATTCTTTAATTATGGTATTCCTCATTCTATCACTTAATGTCACTTCTGCCATACTTCGCAATGCTCTCATTCCCACTGCATTTATCCTATTTTCATTCTTTTTTTCCTATTTTTATTTTTTCATTCTTTTGCCATCCTCAACTCTCACTTCCGTACATAAGCGTCGGCACCAACACCCCCGTATGAACAGCCAGTAACGCCTTCTCTGACACCTTCTGACTGTTCATGAAGGTGTTTCTCACTTTCAGTAAAAAAATATAAGTATTTTTTAACTAATAACAATACGGAGAGAGCATTAACGCTATAATTTTCATAGCATTTCTCCACACATTAGCCCTTAACTATTACATTGCAAGCCGCACCCCGCACCGGTGCGTTTTAATAATCGATTATCCATTGTCTTTTTTATTCGGCAGTGAATGGGTTAAGTTGATGAAGTCGATATTTAATTAGGATAGTTGTACTGATGCCCACTTAAGATTATCGTCGTTCAAAATGGCAGCATGGGTAACGCAAGAGTGACAGGTACATCAGTTACCATTGACGTGTCTAAAGGATGCGATAATCGCTTGCCATCATGTGGTCCACACAGCTGTTTGCCTCCGAAGCAGTAGAAAAATCATATATTCATTTCGAATGAGCGCGGCACAATTATGTATACCACCAAACGCCTTTTCTGTACTTTCTAAATCGCTGACGAGGAAAATGCCTGTAGAATAGTGTAGATTTTTAGCGGTGGATAGTTCTTGAAGTTAACGGTTATTGCCAGTCATGATACCTATTTAATTACAGACTATACTGTATAAGCATTTTCACGCATTTTTCGATACGTGAGGTAATCTTAATGAATGATTAATTGAACAATGGACACAAATTAAGGAGAATTAATCATATTCAGCAATGTAGAACCTATTCATGTTCATTCTTTTGAAAGTAATTTAACATTTTGATGTATTAAGGACAAGATAAAGTAAAAAGTAAGAAGGGAGCGTTTATGGGTATAAAAAACCCAATAAAACCCAGAATTCTACTGACAGACCTGCCAATTCATTCAATAGTGTTTCACTCGGCAAACCTTACGAAAATTAAGTAGTTTGAAATACGCGTACAATTTGTAAACAAGCCAACATAACATCGCTCGCAATATCTTGTCATCTCACACATCTCGTCCTGACAGCAAAATTGTTGTTAAATGAAACATCTCTAGCCAGCTGATACTGATATTTAACCCTATAAATAGCATAAGCTCAATTGATCCATCGACAGCGCACCTGCGCTTGCGCACAGTTAGGGTTAAAATACGAGAACCATTGTGTCTTTGTTGATAATGTAATGTTTATTGCTGGTTCAGAAGGTTAGATAGGACCTGGAAGCCTATTAAGTGATACATACATTTTGATAAATTTTCATACTAGTCAGATAACTGTTTGAATAAAATTAGAAAATTGAGTTTGGCTTGCAAGCGAATTTCCAATTTAGGGTAGAAATCAGTATAAAATGGGATGGGATTGTGAATGGAATGGGCAGATTATCAATGATTCCTTATTAACTTCTTGTAACTATCAAAGATAGCCTAGAATTACCGCCAAAGTGTTAAAAGTTAGAATAGTAGGTATATTATGTGACCAGCACTTAGTATGCGACTGATTAGGCCAAAGGAGTTTCCTATAATACTAACTGAAGAAGTGTTATATTCTCTTTTTGATAAAGGGAAAGAGATTAAAAAGTTGTCAGGAACAGCTCTCTAGAAGAATTACAGATATTCTCAATCACGATAAGGCGATTACTACACTTCAATTTAATAAGCTTTATAATGTTCGGAAATCTAGGTTACTGACATATTTTTTTGTGCATTCAAACACATTTTCCTTATTTTTATATTTTATTAGATTCTGTGTTACCCTCATTAATATCTTCACACCTTTATATCATTAAAAATACTTTACGAACGCCGTTTTACATTCCGTTTCGTGCCCGTGCCATATAGGGCAAAGCCTATAAAATATCAAAACTCCGATAAAAATATCCATCGTAAATTTGTGGTACGGTAAACCGGTAAGTAAGTCGATCTTATGTACAAACATTGTATGATACAATAAGGGTTTAACTACCTGAAAGATTTACGGTTTCTGCACTTAATTTTATAATATTTGCCTTAATAAAATTTTCGTTGCGATTTTTAAAGTAAATCGTAAAATAAATCAAACAAGCTACGGCAGCTGCTGTTATCTTTATTGATATCTGTATACATTATGTAGGCTGTTTAAGGGCAAGAATGTCTATTGTTTATAGAAAATAATTAAGAAGGCATTTTTTAATGTCATGGGAAATAGTTTGCGCGCGCAGTACAATAAATTGACGGTTATGAAATAATTTCTATGCACTGTTCATTATTTACCAAAATATTAAATTTTTGTGCTGTCAATATTTTTTTTTATTATCTATTTACGTATACGGTAGTTGAAGTAATTTATTAATATTCTAGTATTCCTTGTAACACGATTATATTTAATTTTATCCTTACTTCGAAACTATGAAAATGTGTTGTCAGGCGCATGTTTATATTTTTAAATTTATTATAACACTCTGATTCAATTACAGTTCTAAGTATTATAATCAGTTTAGCGATTGAGAAATGGTTGGATTGATTGACCATGGTGATTAAACACCGAAGACGAGTGGCGTGATAAAGTTCACAGGATCTCAGTAAATGCACTGGCTACTCTGAAAATGGGATGGGCTTATGTTCCTACATAACACTCTCCAGGACCTCTTACAGCTAAGAATATTGAAGGTCATGAATTTAGATGTTCTGTTATCAGTTACTACTATACTGTATTTCATTCTGTCTGTCTCTTAGTCAATAAACTCCATTAACACCATGCCAATTTACAGTAACGTCTGTCCTCCTTCACACTTTATAAAAGCTTAAGATAAACTAGTAATTAAAATTAATCCTAAACATTTTATTTAAATTGCAGGATACTGTGATTTTCTGCCTCATTTCATAGACAGCTCCGCTTCCTCTAACTTAATTATATTAAGATAACAGTGTACAGTGTAATTATGACCGTTAACTTCGACAGCTAAAATCCTGTTGCGATCGTTAAACTGATGTTTATCTAGTGAACAGCCAATGGACGGTATGGGGTCTTATGGACCCTATTAAAAGTAAAGAAAGCCTGAATAACAATCACTATAATTTCCCATAACTGCTACACAGACTTTGTTTTGCAACCGAAAACTGGAATATCTTTGGGAACTTAGAAAGGGTCTTTTGGACCCTATAAAACAAGAAAGCAACCATATGTCACACAACAGTTCTTGTTTTCTAGTAGACATAAGATATTACAGGTGTTTTTAATTTGACTATCTGAATAAAATTAAAAATTGACCGTCCAAAAGAAATAGGAGAATTCGTAGCCATCCGAACTCGCATAATGCGGTAGGTTCAAGCAGTGCACCACTTTGCACTTTACAGGCAGGTGGAGGTTAGGATGGTTCCTTAGTTCAGTTTCCGAAGCATGGAGTTTTTTGTGCAGAAAGCACATCTTCACACACATACATCAGTTTTCATAGACATTAATCTTTAATTTACAAGAGTAACTTGGTGTCTAGAAGACACCAAGCTTTTGACAACTTAATAAACTTGCAGAAATATCACGGTATTACCGAGACGTTCATGATTACTTTGATGTTAATGACGTTGATATTGTCTGAAGCCAATTTGGTACGGAAAGATAAGTACTACCACACGCGGGGATAATTTTGGTATAAATATTAGTTTACAGATCTAGTTTATTAATGAAAGTCAATGAATCCTAAACTAAAGATTCCAGTGAGGTCTGATACCTTACTCACAACAAGGCCTAAGCAGTGGAGGTATTTGCATCTAGATGGGCAGCTCAATTTGGGACGGAGACCTTAGTCTCTAAGAGCATGTGGAAAAAAGAAACAAGACATATTTGATGTCAAGGCACGGAAGCAAACCTGAAAATTACCGCATGATAAACTTATTTATAGTTAACACGTTATATGATGCTTTATTGGTATGTAGAGCCGACTCCAATAGGCCTAACCAACCCTCTGAGGAACTGAAGCTGGATGAAATATTCGGTACCGGTCTTTTCGGTAGGAAATCGACAAAAGAAGATTTTATAATAAAACCATGACGTCATGAATGTAATGCATAAGCACTTTACATATACTAGAATACCTAAATACGAAGCAACAGTTACCCTGGTTCGCAGATTCCGTGTTCCCTGCGGTTAGGGGAGTATAATACTGCCGAGGTATCCCTGCCTGTCGTAAGAGGCGACTGAAAGGGCCCTTGGCGTCTAGAAGCGCACGCGGGGAGACCTAGCTACGAGTGTTTCAGTTTATGATCTCGAGGACGGCGGTAACGCGTGTCTTCGGATACAGTGGTCTGTGTTATTGTGCACTGGAGTTGAGCTTGCTCCTCTTTAGGCTGGCTACCAGGGTGCTTGCGCGCTGAAGGGTCCCGAGAGGAGTCTCTTTTTGGGGATCTCAGGTCAAACTCAAACTCAAATAACTTTATTCAAATAGACTTTCACAGTAAGAAGTTACTTTTAAATCGTCAAATTTAAAGCAAGATAAACTAAAGTATAATATAGATGTATAAATACACAGTATACAGACATAATGCGACTCTACCACCGCGTCGAACTTGTTTCTTGCTGAAAAGGCCCGGCGAGAAACTCAGCAGTTACTCTTTTAAACTTGTTTTGGGTTTACAACAGGCGTTAATAAAGTACAATGTGTCATTTTGATACAAATAAAAAACCTACTGAGTGTCTAATCTAAACAATATAGAACAATGGAAAAAAAAACAAACATAAAAGAATATGAACATAAGCCCATTTAAACAATTAAAAAAGAAAAATTGTTAGTCAGTACAAACTAAGTATACAATAAAATATCTGTTACAATAGAGTTATCTAATCCCGCATCGAGCAGAGATAGTCTTTTGGGTCCTCAATTTTGCGCTGAATACGACCACACTCAGGTTTTAGTGGGTAGGGGTCTCTGTTTTCCCAGGAGTTCCGAGTCCCACATATCCCAGGTGTTCCGAACCCTGGGAATGCCCTAATGAATTTCCTGACGCAAAAAAGGTCGTAGGTTCCGTAAATTTTTCTGTTTGAATTTTTACGTCGTTCCATTATGTAGCCTGTCACGCTTCTTTATAGAAAGGACAAGAATATCAAGATTATTAAAGAAACTGAAAGTAGCTTCAGTGAAATTATTTTGTAAAAATTGTTCAGATGTTGTTTAACAGGCTTGCCTCAATCCATATTTTGTATAGTAATATGGCAATGAGTTGCAATTTATTAAGTGAAATTAATTCTTAAGTCAATGGTCTGCAGGTTAGTATCTGTATGTTGTTAAGATCTTTAGGTGTTACCTACTATTAAAACGTTTTGTTTACGACAGTTATAAATATCAATACGCCGTTTTTTACATCTCCTTACTACTTTCGCATTATAATTAAGTCCATCAATTAATAAAGTTTAATCCAATTATATTTACAAAATATGTTTAATTAAAAAAGCATCTGCTGTGTTATCAAAAAATGACCTTCGCGAGAAGAAACGGGATCAAGGGAAAGGTCAGATGTAAGCAGATGACTGTGGACTTGTTCTGAAGTCGATGTGTCCATTAGCATAGCAAGATAGTTATGCAGCTAAAGAGACATGCATTTCTACCTCAAGGAAAGTAAATAAATAACCTCAAATTTTCATAGTGTTTATGTGACTCTCGACTTTTTGAATTTTAGGGAAGTAGGTAGCTGGCCACACACTAAGGGTGCTTTTTCACCAGAGATGTGCTATGCAACGTTGTTGTAGGTGCGTTTGATATCCACCAATCACATTCATTGGTCCACATATCATAGCTCTGGTTACGTTACATTACAATGTACTTCATGCTCTAGCAAAAGCTCTAGTCTGTAAGAACCCCCTCATGCGCTCTCGCTACTTCCCACACCAGTAGGAAACTGTTGGTGATTTTGACTTTATTATTGATTAGCATTATTGTTAAGACTATGGTTTAACTTCTGTAAGTTAGTTAAGTAGACGGCCAATTATTAAATGTGAGTTTTTTTCTAATCAAGTCGTTGGTCAGCAGCTAAGATGTCATGACACAAAGGACAGTCATAAAATGTGTAAAAGTACGAAGGCCTATCATCATTAAAGTAGTTCAAAAATATCAACTATAGATAAAGGCAAGCTATCAATCAAAACTTTGTACTATTTCATTGAAAGCATTTTAGAGTTTCATTGTTCCACATGTTTCACGAAGGATGATAATCATTAAGCCGTCGATTAGTGGTAAATAATGTTTTACTATTAGATTTTTATGTAGGAATTTTCAAAGCGACAGTATCCTGCTAATTTTCCTCCATACGCGAGTATTTTTTCCTGTTCCTGTAGAAAATATGGAAAATCCTCTACTAATACAGCTCTCCTACATTCCGAAAACAGTTTTCTAAGCTCAGTAGTATCGTCTGTGGGTTTTCTGTTTGGTCAGACAGTCAGTCAATTTTATTTGAAATTACTTAATTATTTTTTATTTTATTTTAAATTTTTTGTTGTAATTTTTTTTTTTAATTTTGAATGGGTTAATTTTAAGTAATTTTAATTATTGGTTTGGTGGTTGCGATGCCCCAATGCCCTGATGCCCTAGTGTTCATGTTATTGGTAGGTACTGGTTTATAATGTTCACCAACTTTGTAACCACATAATTGCAATAAACACTTACTTTACTATAATCTACAACCACTATTAAGTGACCAAATTTTGAAATTAATGTTGGCAGAACTATTTTTAATTCTGGGGGTTTGATTAACGTTGCATGTTCGAAAACCACTAACTACATTCAGAGCGATTCCTAGTAAAAACAGCTGCATTACGTGCAGTTCGAAGTGCAAGTTAGTATTTTGTAATCATTTTTGCTTTTTGTTAGTTTGCCTAAAAGGTTGGCGAACGAATCGCGTGCAGACTCTATCGATTTTAAAATGTCGCCCGTACATACTTACCTTGCTTTAGTTGGAAACTGTTATTTGGATACATAGGTACCTGCACATACTCTCACGATTATATGACATATTGTGGGTGCGTATGATAAAATGTTCGGTTCAGTTTTATGAGTCGTATTGCGTTTTTGGCGTTGTGACGTCATAGTTACGCAGTTTTGGCGCAAGTACTTCTTCAACTACAAAGTACGGAGTTACTTGAATTTAATTATAAAGCCAGTTCTCGATTTCCACAGAAGTTCATGTTTGTGGTAATCTTTGAAATTAAGAAACAAAAAGAGTAAAACAGTTACCTGGTAGTTTGATAGCATTGCTGGGGTTAGTAACCCTAGTTGCCAGTAGTAAATGAAATAATATTACGTCATATAATTAAGGTACTTAAGTACCATAATATCTTTTAATTAAAATCACGTCTCAACAACACAAGTGAGAAATACATCGCATGCCACACCGTCGTTAAATCGAGTTAGTACGTAATATGCCTTTATCAAGCCTTTTCCCATGCCAAAGTGCTTATTTCCGCGGGTATGTGACACTCGACCTTCATCAATTAGAAAATTATCCTAAGCAGTGGTCACGTGGGTATAGTCACGAACTTAGCGGTGCCATTTGCAATATTGTTTAGTTTCGTTTTGTGTATGGTGTTTCGTTTTCCATACAGAAATCAATCGACATTCACGCGCTAAATAGTATTAGACATGCCTAGATATTTGCGTAGGGGAAAAAATATATTTATTATGTCAGTAATCTAAATAAACTCTAAAACTAAACGTTAATAAGATTACTAACATTATAAATATCATTTTTATTGGTTTTGCGTAAATAAGTATCCCAAAATAAGTCCCCACGCAAATATCTAGGCATATCTCTACTATTTAGCGCGTGAATGTCGATTTCTTTCCGTAAGTAAGTAGGTATTACATTTTCTGTAACCATTGTGTAATTGGAAATCCAAAATAATATATATAGCATGTCTTTAAAGCCTAAATTAACGTTAAATATACGTTTAGCAGTGATGAACGGTGGTATATCAGAAAATGGTATCTCTGTTAATTTATTGGAGCTGTCTATTTTCATACAACATGCTGTAACTATAAAAAAAACTCATCTATTTAAAGTCAATCAAATAACTTAACCATTCAATAAAACCTATGACTTATGAAACAATACTTGCCTTGCTCATATACTATAACTATACGTGGTTGGAAGTAGGTACACAATGTAAGTTTACCAAAACATGATAACAAATTGAGGCGGCGTGATTCACAAAATCATTACAAAAGGACAAAGGGGACATTTAGGGCGACCCACTTTGTGAGGTCACACAAGCAGCCTACCGTCGGGCGTTTCATACCCATGCCGGGGTGTTAGATACCCGGTTGAGATTTTTAACACGCAACCTCAACCTATAGGCAGGTATATTTAAAAAAAATCCTTTGACGACTGACTAGTGATTAATGATTTTAGTTTTAATCAAAAACTGAGTAGGTATCATTACCCTAATTTCAGGGGTAAGGTTTTTTCCTTTAAGTTACTTTGTAACTAATTGATGGTTACTTGCATTGGTACCTGTTGGCTCGATCGGTTGCTATTACGAGGCAACCGCGAAGTATATGTAGGTATAATGAATAATGATTTTATAAACAGACGGCGAAGAAAATTAATTATTCGCAGTGGCTTTAAGTATAGGTGTACATCGTTAACTTATCAGAACTTCTCGTGAATGTGGCACTTAGCTGTGATAAGTTGGATGGTTTTATAACTTTTATTAAGTCTATCCTTTTAGTAGGTAGTAAATAATGCAGCTTAATTTTTTTATTAGAAATTCAAATAGACTTACTTTTAGTACTTTCAAATCGGCAAATACTAATATAAACAGAACCATTGATTTCATAGTAGTAGACACAAATACTACCTACAATAAATGAATTTATAAATACAATCAAAATAAGTACCTAAATATATAACATTGTTTTGTTTAAACACGGGAAATAACATCCCTGTCGAAATTCTATACTCAGTAGATTTGAACAGTTCTTTTATAAATGAGTTTACTCAACAAAAACATCGTAAATATAGCAAGTAAGTATATAGCGAGTAGAGAAACAAAGCTCTTTGTTAAGACTAAGCTCAGCTTTCAACTAAACGGTCACGGGCATGACTTTACGGACCTAAAAGCACACGATTTGTTGTTTATTTGCTTGATTTTTCAAGTATTCAAACGTTTGTTTATCCTA
This sequence comes from Udea olivalis, assembly GCA_947369235.1. Lineage (NCBI taxonomy): Eukaryota > Metazoa > Arthropoda > Insecta > Lepidoptera > Crambidae > Udea > Udea olivalis. The sequence continues at coordinate 13,021,051 of OX376355.1, forward strand.
ATGAAACGTTATTAACTCTTCTTTTTTCACGACACGATTGGCGTTGTGCGCTGTAGCACGGTTTCTCACCTCGATTTCCTTAGTGTCCCGGGTTCGATTATCGGTCGGGTCAATTCAGGAAACGATCTTTTCTGAATTGACTCGGGTCTGGGTGTGCTGGGAGACGCCCCTGGCTTATTACCTTGTGTGGTACCTCGTAACACAAGGATATTAATCCCTACTTCGAGACCATTACAAGAGGTGTGTTGTCTGGCGCATATTTTTTTTTTATTTCTTCTAGAAGAGCGGCAAGCAACACTATTCTAACCTTTGATTGAATCAAAAGGACGTGCCGTAGCGAAAGATACGGCACGTCCTTAAAATTGTCAACTGAAAACAGGTATGATGCATAACTACATTATAGTTGTGCGATGTTAAGGACAGGGACAAATGATTTAATCTAAGTCTTATCTATTTCTTATCAAAATTAATGTAGTACCTAATATAAATGAATAAATATAACTGTGCGCCACCAACGCACCAAATGTCATGGTCTCCAGTAATGATAAATATCCCTGTGTTACGATTTACCAGACAAATAATTAAGCCAGGGGCAGACACACTAGTTTTCTAAATTGACCCGACAGGGAATGGAACCCAAACACAACGTGAGTCAAGGCGAGAAACCGTGCTAGAGCACACTACGCCAACCGTGTCGTCAATATAACGAAAATCATGATGATGTACAAAATATACCTACTGAATTAGAATTTTTCTTATTATAACGTCAAATTGAGTGTAATATGAATAAATAAATATAACTGTGCGCCACCAACACACCAGTTGTCATGGTCTCGAGGTAGTGATAAATATCCCTGTGTTACGATTTCCCAAACAAGGAATTAAGCTAAGGGCAGACACACTAGTTTTCTGACCGGGAATGGAACCCAAACACAACGTGACTCAAGGCGAGAAACCGTGCTAAAGCACGTTACACTAAGTACGCCAATGGTGTCGTCAATAAAACAAAATCATGACGATGTACAAAATATACCTACTAAATTCGAACTTTCCTCGTTATAGTATCAAATTGAGTGTAAACACGTCCTTAACAACTTTAGTCAGCGTATTTTATCGTAGCATGTTTTTTTAATGTCCCCACCAGTTGTCATAGCAACCGCAGTAACAACAAAACGCTGCGCAAAACGTTACTGAATATAAACTTGTTATGTGAAGTAAATAAAGGCTGAATTTTTAATGCAAAGGACTTGTGAATGTGAAGGCTATGCTATAAGAAAAGTTACGTTTTGAAAGAAATGACTCGTACTCGAAAATGTAGTTGTTAGAAAAAGTAAAAGAAAGTAATAAAAGTGATTAGCCTTTATACTGACACTGCTGGGCAAAGGCCTCCATCTTTGAAATCAAGTCACCGCTACAGTGAATGGGAATTGGCTCAATCACCACGCTTGCCAAATGCGGGTTGGTAATCACAAACCCGGGCTATGTTCCCAAAAATCCGAAAACACACTTTGCCCGACCTGGGAACTGAACCCGGGACCTCCAAGCTCTGGAACAACTCGGCCACGGCGGCGTGATGACTCGAACATTGAGGCCTGCGCAGACGAGGGATTATCCGCGGCGTACTTTTTTCTCCGTCAAAATAGATACCTTATACAAACTGTATCGAGCAACGCACACGGACGACCAAAAGTACACCGAACCACCGCGGACGCCCACGCAGCGGAGCGGATCAAAGTACACGGGTGTCCGCGAAAAAAATAGACGGCGGATTTTAGTCCGCGTTAAAATAGATTCGAAATAAAGAGTACCCAGTATTCTCTTTTAAAACGTCCTCTTTTGCTTAAACTTCATAATGTAAAATTACAGCACAATAATCTCAGAATATTTAAATACTCTCGGAAAACAAATGATCGCACACCGTGTGCTTTGAGTTCGCGGTAAATCCGCGGCGGACGTTTTATTCGCGGAGCGTACTTATTTCTCCATCGCGGAGAAAAGTCTGTCGTCTGCGCAGGCCTTTATATATATTTTCTAATATTGTTTTGGGATCCTAGTATTATTACATTTATTAAGATCCAATTTGTACACATTTACGTACGGGTACTTCGCAAACCTATAGGCGATCTTGCGTTAGCCGTGCAAGCACTTGGTAGTTACGACATTGAATGTGACATTTTGTAATTTTCATAATATTCTTATCATCGAGTGTTTCGGTGATACGTTTGTTTGAGCACTCTTATTCCGAGACACTTTTTAGGCGTTTAGTGGGTATCTTGGCTATTTAAAATAATACTTTTTTAATACACATGAACCTTGCTTAATGCTTTGTACACGACCTTCACGTTGCTCGTCTTGCTTAATCATTTATCAAATGAAAGAAACTACAATAGCCGATTGTCAGGCGCGGCAAGTTCATTAATGTAAAAGGGTAGGTAGCAGGTTCGATTGTACGAGGGGGTCGTTTGAATGTGAATAGAAGGGGAAAGAATATTAACAACTTTAGTATTGACTGGGTATTTTTAGATATTGAAAGTGCGCAGTGAGACTCGTCGGAGGTTCGGCGATTTAGTGGGTAGAGGCTTATGGGACCTTATTCCAATTCCTTATAACTTCTCAAGTTCCCTTCTGAAACTGAGCGTAGCGAGCAATTTTGTAGTATGATCATGTCCAGCCAGTCAGCGATTACCTGGCACTAGCGCATGTTCAAGGCTGGATATTAATCAACGAAATTACTCAGTTTGGGGAATTAACTTGACGCGATTGTAATAAGACCCCTGCTCGGCTTTGCGTTGCATTCAAACTATTGGTTCGTATGCCAGTATGTGTCTGGACAACGGATGATTACTAATTTTGGATTGTGAATCATATTTATAACACGAATATAGTGACTGTGTCTTTGAAAAAAAATTTTTTTTAAAGACACATTTAACATTGTCAGGCTAAATTATCGATTTAAATAATCTCCACGGATAATTTAAGTTCACTGTCTGATATTATTAAGATTTGAACATTTATAATTAAATATCTAATCAAGTACAGTTAGGTCTGTATCGCTGTTCGCAGACCACCACCAGACACTACCAGCTATCTCGATATAAACTTCCTGCCGCCATCAACTGATCAAATAAGTATAATTTATGGACTTCACACATAAATATGGATGAGACACGCCAATTACCATAATAATTAACATCAAATCAAGCCTTCATTTGCAAGTTATACTTATGCGCGGCAGATTTGTGTTACAAATGTCTTGGTTAAGCTGATTTATGCTTTTGACACGGTCATTACTGTAATAAGTGTCAAGTCTTAAGCGGTAAACAGAAGGTGTTCGGTCACAGTCAATATTTGTGTTCTAAGTACCTACAGTCACTACAAGAGCTTAAGTTGCCGGCCTGGCCCAGCTTTAGCTGTCCGTTGGGGCTACGTTGATTCTATTTAGAAGACTCCGAAAAAAAATATTTGTTTAGCTTATTTATCATAGAATAGTTGACTTTACCAGGAGCCGTATTACAATATTAAGATGTTACTTTCTAAGAGCTACTTCTGCAACTGAAAAGTTTTAGACAGGTACTATTTAACAGTTATACATTGGTATGAAACGTCAAATAAGCCACGCAGAATTTGAGTTTGCATGACGGACGGTCGACGTACCGACGACGGACGACGGTCACGTGACTGGGAATAAGAGATCATAAAACCAAAATGTCTGGACGCTCAATTCACAGACAAATGCGAGGAAGCTTTAAGATATCGTAATAAGTCCCCTGGGCAATATTACCTAGGCAACTGTTTTGATTATACTGATAAACTGTTTTTCTTGTTACAGAAAGCAGGGAAATTGAACCAATCAGCTCACGCATGAGGTAAGTGTTACATAAATATTCAAACAATACAACCCAATCTAACTTATTTACTTCATTAATGAATTTGTGGATGAATAGACTGACTATCCTGTATGATAAATCTGATGGTTTTCTTAAGCTGAATTATTGTGAAATCTGTTTGGGCGTTAAACAGAAATGAACAAGGAAATATTGTTTCGCATAATCTATTTGGATTTGGAGTTTTGTTTTTTCCATGTAAGGGTTAGGTCACAATCTACACTAATATTATAAAGATGTAAGCGTTTGTTAGTTTGTTTGTTTGAGGTACGTAATCTCCGAAACTACAGTTTTCGACTTTAATATGCTACATTATCCCTGATTGCTATAGGCATATATTTCTTTTGAAATAATTGGCCATAGATCAATTGAGAAAAATTAATTAATCCACGCGGCACGCGCAGCCGCGGGCGGAAAGCTAGTGAAAAATATAACTGTGCGTGTACCGTACATATATTTTTTGTCCTTGGCCTAACCTCCGTGCTTGAATTACATTATCAGTGAAAGTTGAATACTCATATTGCTGCCCAATTGGGCATTTGTATGGATACGGCCTGTAAGTTTCCAAAGTACCGTAGTCACACCACCGCCCCATTTTCAATTTTCTCCTCGCTATCAACGGAATAAATGTTTTATGTAAGTGGTCTTATCAAATTAACTACTAACAAGCGTTTATTTAATTGCCTAGACTGGCAAGCCCACGTGACCTAAAATAAATGTAAATTTTATTTTGCTGTTCAGTACAGTATATAAATGCGGTAGTTTATACGAAAATAATGATAGATCTTATAATATTATAATATTTTGCTATTGAATTGAATTTATCAAGTACGTTTTGCACTAATCAGTATAAGTAGTAAGGTGCAGAACGAATGGCGCTTGTGTTGGCAAAATTTAAATAGGTGCAATGGTACCTAACGGAAGAAAAAACTTTACAGGAGATAGTTTGCAGTCTGTAATCAGTTGTCCAAGGTTTATAAAAAATTAAACCTGAACTACCGAAAATAAATCTGCAGCCTTTATTATCAACAGTCCATTGAAAAAAATGAAGCAGTCAGTTGTAAGACTCTCATAAGTATGTACTGTTCGGTTTGTTTCATTCCTAACCCTGTTGACTCATGTCACATATTTTTAAAATGAGCGGGTATAACGATACAGTAGGAAATAATAACGTTATGTCAAAAAGACTGTGACATAATGCGCAGCGTGTACGTCGCGTGCGCGCGCGTCAAAGCTCGTGACGCTTCTCGTCACGCATTCTCATGTCACTTTCAGACATTACTGCATCGCTGAACACGCATTACTTGGTTAACCGTCCTGGCATTTTCATCTTTAGCTTAGCATTTTTAATCTTTTATCCATTGCTGGACATAGGCCTTCCCCAATTAACGCTATGGCTTCAGTGCCAGATTAGCTCTATTAATTTTGCAATTGATTATTTATTAAGCAATTGCTTAGGGCATCACGTCTTAGTGGGCACCAGAATCAGAGGCATAGGGCAAGTCCCTTCCCAAACTACTGAGATTTATTTTAGAGGCATAGGGCAAGCGATTGCTGAGGACATCACGTCTCAGGGGGCACCAGAAACAAATGCTTAGGGAAAGCAATTGCTTAAGACTGCTTCTTTGAGGCGGAACCAGTTTGCTTAGGGCATCAACTAGTCTTAATCCGGCACTGTATGGCTTGACACATCTACTCCTTGCCTGCAGCTTTTCTGTATATTTGGGCAGACTCCAACCCCTTCGGCTTGATAATTCTGAAAGCAGTGTGGAATATTGGTTCCCCATTAATTCATAAGTATAGTGTCATTATATAGTGTCACTATTTTTGGACTCTTTGGGAGATGGACGCTTGATGCGATAAATTTGTGTATTAGAAGCAAAAGAGCAGAAATCTCAATCATCAATGAACCCATATTACAAGTTCTGCTTAAATTAAGGCCGGATTTTCTTGCAATAACACAGACATTATGTTTCCACTAAACTGTTAATTTGAGCGTTCACACTTTGCTGGACTAAAAACTTTTAAATTTGGCCTACCACGCCGAATTACTTGAATCCGGTGAAAAAACGGTATTGCGCCTACCTTGCGGAGTTTTGCGGAAATTTGCGGCTAACCACGGCGGACTTAATGCCGGATCATCGTCACCGTCATTGTCTATGCTTCCGTACTGGCCGCTTCGGATACTGTAGATCCGTAAACTGACCGTTACGTTGGAATAAGTGAAGTGAGTTATAGCAGTATCAGTTACCGTGGCTTTTATTTTTGCATGTATTTCAAACCATGTGGTTTAAAATACATGCAAAAACAACAACAACAGTAACAGTATGTACTTACTGTTAGGCATTTTACAACTTTAATTACGATGTATGCCGACAACGTTTTTGAAATTACAAGGCATGTAGGTATTTGTGTATCTAAAAGAGCGTTTCATAAAAATAGCATAATACATATAGACGAACGTACTTAGGACAAGTCCAAGACGTGCTCAGAAAAGGTCAGGTCAGGAGCATGTATGAAAGGATTAATGAGAGTGAAACAAGCGCCAGTGGTGTGTCAGGACCGTAGCAAGTGGAAAGATGTGGTCTCTGCCTACCCCGTTGGGAAAAAGACGTGATGGTATGTATGTATGTATAATACATAAACAATACTTAGTGGGAGTATGCACAAATCAACGTGACTTCTCCTGTTGTCTGTAAATTACAAACTCTCAACTGAACCATGCTTCCATGTCTGAATTGGTAGTCACGTCTTCTTTCGCATACTTATGCTAATTTATGAAAGGCGTCCATTAGTTGTATTCACTAAAACCTACTTAGATTTAAGAACCTTAAGAGAACAAATTTGAAGAACTCAAGAAAGAAAATTACTGCAAGAAGCACAGCCCACTGCTCCTTGGCACTGGGAGAATTCACAGGAGTTTTGTGAATACCCGTGAATTTCCTGATGCCTTAGCGCAGTGAGTTTACCACCATCAATCAAGAATGAAGAAGAAAGAAGAAAAGGAAGATGGAAAACTATTGCAAAGCTGTCGGGTGAGTTATTGCTACCCATGGGTCATGGCTTAATCATCATGCAAACAAAATAAAGGGGGGGTGATCACAAAATTATGCTCAATCTAAAATGAAACCCATAGGGGCATGAATGCATAAAATAACTTCATGTATATATATATATAATTATCTCACTATCTCACAGTACCTTACCTATTTTCTCTTTTTAATCTTGTCATTTCCTCTACCTGCAGGTTGTCTGGAAGAGATCGCTTTCTAGCGATAAGACCGCATACATTGTACAATCTAAGATTATGTAATCCTTATGTTAAGTATGATTTGTTCTACAATAAAGTATATTTATTTTATCTTATCCTAAAGGTCCTCTTTTCGCTCTCTGAGGCAAAAGTTGATTGTTTTCAAAGGAATGGGTAAAAGCTTGTTGGTTTGTTGGTTAGTCACTTTAATGTAGGAATTTCAATCCGAGAACTTATTATCTCCAATGGAAATACTTAATCAAGTCAGTCTTCACTGAAAATTTGAAAAAACGGTTAGGGATATTGTGAACTAAAACGGTTTACATTCTCCAGAAAAATAATACTCTGTCTACGGAAAAAAACCAAAAACGTTTACAATACTTGACATACAAGACTAAAGCAATTAAAAAGTACTAGCATTGTTGTCGCTATACTCTTGGATTGTTTTGATCTAATAGCGATCTATCACGAAGCAGAACAGGTAATTTCATTATTAGACCTATTAACTTGTTTGCTCTTATCTAAACAGACACTTCTGATGTCGGCTGCAATTCTGTTGAGAATACTGTCACTGTCTGTAAGCCTACCATGAGTTTCACGTAAACTACTATCTACGATAGTTGACTTGAGACTTAATCATTAAGGGCGTTGTGCCAAAATCCCAACGCTTGTTCAATTCAATTCATTTATTCACAAACGTTATACATTGTGTTGAATATTACAATAAAATTATCTAATTAAACAAATAATAAACAATTAAATACAAATTACAAATGCATACAAAATAAAATAAAATAAAAACGATTCAATAAATGTCAAAAAAAACACATGCAAAAACAAAACATTATTTGAATCAAAATTAATAAATTACAAATTAGTCTGCATTTAGGTTCGATTTCTTTCAATAAACTCCTCTACTGAGTAAACGCAGTTATTCAACAAAAAATGCCTTAATTTTGCTTTGAAACTGCTATGGTATATTAAACCTTTTAATTCACTAGGCAGTTTGTTGAATAGTAGAGGTGCCTTATATTCAAATCAATGCCTAACCACAAGTCTTACTACATCTTCCAACATCTTTCCTTCTTGTGCCCTCTCCTGTTGTCGAAATCGAACGTCGATTTAGGAATTAGTGAACACGGTCAACGCTGACGAGCGGCTGTTATTGGTGTAATCTCATGGTTATGGTAGCTCGTGGTGGGTAGGTACAACTTGACAGATTTGCCTGAGCTAACATTTTACATAGTTAAGGTTAGGTTACTGACTTCGGGGAAATGGGTGAAATGGTCCACCACAAACGGACCGATCACCCGGCCCAATACCAGCGTCCCCAGTTGAAAATAATAATTAATAGGTTACTGACAATGTGAGCTTACTTTTACGACTAACTACGGTTTATGGCGACACACACACTAGAGTATTAATAAACGTGTTCTGTGGCCTATTCCGTGACAAAACATCAGTATTTTTTAAATTTATGTAGAAAACAAATTATTGAAAAAATACCTTATGACATAATTCCATATTTTCATTCCTAACTCCTCACATGCACAAGACAAATGGATCAACTTTACAACATTTTTTCTTCCCATGCTATAAGACTATGGATATCTTGTAAAAAACAGCTTATACTCTTCAGTAACAAACGTCTCGCTGTAATTCAGACTTTAAATCATAGTGCATAAAAACTATAGGAAGCAGATCTGCAGCATATGGATAAAACCTCCCCGTCTCATTGTCTTACAAGAAACGGATTATTCCTCTCTCATTATGTATGGTACAAGTAAAGAGCAAGTATTTGTACAATTTGTAACTGTTATTTACAACATATTTTTCTGTTAAGCAGTATTTGGGTAGTTGACAACATCATCGAATTCTAAAAATTAATAAAAATACACTAAAAAGGGCATACCTACGTAAACTTTTAGTTCGTTTACTTAGATATAATTAATTTTATGGCTGTTCAAACTCGGGTGGGCAAGTAAAATTTTTAAAAATTAAATTAAATAAAAATAAGTATACCATTCGATAATCCACACAATTTATAGTAATTTTGTGAAGAAACCATATTCATAAACGCAAAATTTAATATAGTTGCCGAACAAGTGTTTTGCAGAACGCATAGCCATAGGCGACTTGTGACGTTATTATCTTGCGACAGTATGTCGGGAGCGTTTTGGGCAAGTCCGAAAATATGATTTTTAAATTGTCATATCTCGGGAAGAGTTCGTGTTTTAAAAATAATTTACCAATGTTTCTATTCGAGTTTAATATTTATTTATTTTTTGACAGTTTTCTTGTCACTATTTATGTTATAAACAACAGTATCATTATTTATATAACTTTTTGGGGATTAGTATAGCAATTCTCAAAAAATCTTGACCCTAGTTCGCTCAGGCGACCAAACATACTTTTTCATATTCGTCTGTCTACATTTTATTTAAGCACATAAGTTTATTTCACAACGACATTCGTCAGTATAACACCACACCATATTTTTAAAGTTTTACAGAATACGAAATTTGTATCTCACATCGGATGCCGATTGCTAGTTCCGAAGTCAGTTTTTGAGAATGGGTTTACCGGCTCTTGGCCAGCCAGGTTTGCGCCCGTCACTTGCACCCCCACTCCCCAGGCATTACAGCATTAAGAGGACAGTTATCTTACCTTGCTTTGTAGTATTGTTGCCTGATTTACTGTTTATAATCATCGGTTACGTGTAATCAATAAAGCAATGCCTTTCTGAGTAACGGATATTTATGTAACAAAGGTCGATAAAGTTTAACCTTATGTAATGGGTCGGTAGCGTCATCATATTTAAGGATTGCTAGCTCACAGATTAACTCTTTAAATGGTGTACCTAATTATGTTTTAAGAAGGTACGTATTACGGGATATAAAGAATTCAGCTTAACTTTTAAAAAGTTTATTAACTACTTTTATTAGCCCGCGACGACGTTCGTCCGCATGGAATAGTTATCGTGGTGCAGTTTTCATTTTCATTCCGACTTAGGACGAAAACCTAGATCATGCACAGATGTTAATTGTCAATTTTGCCCAAGAAGAAAAAAGGTTTGCCCATCGCTGCTTTAATCTGCACCAAAATTTATCAAAATCGGTTCATGGTTTAAGCGTAGAAGCGTCACCGATATACATAGCTACTTTGGAATTTATAATATTAGTAAGAATTGATCACGCAACAAGAGCACCATTCAGTTTTTTCTAAATAAGTAGATATCAATTGTGTCATGGAATTGTCGAGTTGCAAAAAACAACTAAACATGGAACTCTCGCATTTGTGATAAGTATTCGTATTTAGGTCATCCGTCCATTTTATGAACGCTTATTTATATCACTACATAGTATAAAACAAAGTCGCTTGCGCTGTCTGTCCCTATGTATGCTTAAATCTTTAAAACTACGCAACGGATTTTGATGCGGTTTTTTTTAATAGATAGAGTGATTCTTAAGGAAGCTTTATATGTATAATACATGCATATATAGTCCACGCGGGCGAAGCCGCGGGCGGGTCGCTAGTTGTTAATACAAATTTTAATCGTAGCTTGAATGTCAGCTACCGTAACTTGTATAGCTTACTCTTTCTGAAGGCTTCGACGTTTAATAATATAAGTGTAAGTTTTCACCACATATGTATGAAGAACAGCCACGGTGGCTCTGCGTCGCCTTATAAATTAATTATTGAAAAATATTGAGTGAGTACTTCACTGGAAGCTGAAGCAAATGATAACAATAAGAGAACTTCCTATAGTTCGTATCATTCCTAGTAAAAGAGGGATGAAGAAAGCTATCATGTCAACGAAAAACCGTCGTCAGGGCTTCTTGCGCTGACGGATAGGAGTCGCCGACAATGGTGGGAGTTCCGTCATGATTAGCCTCGGATAAGGCCTGTGGCATAATGCAGTGATTGTTCGTGGGTTAATCGACAGTTTTTGTTCTAACAACGGTTTGTTTCGGTGACAACGGTACTTCAGGCGTTGATATTGTGCGTATGCGTCACTTGATGAAAAAACTTGCAATAAATATAAGTTCTTTTAATTTGATCGACGGTTCAGCATGTAAAGGTTAGACACTCATTGAATGAACTGCTTAGTTTAGGGTCAGTAGACATTGTAAATGTCTTAGAGATATAGAAGATAAGTGATGTATTTTTAAATCGTTAAAAGTACGAACAAAATAGAAAAAAATAACCAACACGTAAAGCCTTTTCAAAAAAAGCAGCCAGTTTTAAAAGCGAAAAAAAATAAAAAAAATCTACAAAGCGCAATTAAGGAATTAGTTCAAAGCCAACAATTCTTGGAAGGGTAATAGCTGGTTTGGCCCGTGCCAGGCAATTTGATATAGCGCCAGGATTCCTCGAACTACCTGGATTCTAGCCATTACGGGCTTTCCGGGTACTTACTTTGTATAATCGATATTTCATACAAAGAACACTGCACTACATGAATTTCTAACTTTGCTTGGCTAGGTTATACCTGTTATAAATCTTAGTACTCTGTGTACATATTTTTCTGAGTATTAGCTCATTTTAAATTGTTACCTTTTTATACATTTTAAGAAATATAATAAAAATTGAAGTGGCGGAGATGAGGGCTCATAGCGTTAAGAATAAGGCAGAAATGAATAATTCAACTGTGACCTTGTGGTGGAGAAACGTCCTGATTGAGCAAATAATTTCTTGACATACCCCTGCAACCGGCCATTCCTAAAAACTCTCAAGAAGGTTTATATCAGCCTGTGGTGCTAATTATGATGATGCTCATAACAAAATGATGTGACTTGGTTTTTTTATACTGACGACGGAGGGACTTCTGTTATCTATTCCGATTTAATGCCTGCAGACCTTAAGCATGCTTAGCTTCACGACAAGCATAGCTATTGAGCTCAAAGCAACTGACAAATTGGAGTTTAGTCGCACGTTTGCAGGCACGTTAAGTTGTGAACACACCGTAGCAATTCCACCAGTTATTATTTCTCAAAAGATAAAACCGGTAATAACGATAAAGAAATGCAGTGGCAACTTTACAGTTGTATCTGCAATTGCATCAGCGGAGATTTTCAACTGATTTTTTAATTACATGCAATTGTTGTGTAGATCTACAATGAAGGGCACTGAGCACGCAACTCAATTTATACATTAAAGATTAGCTAGTCCAGTTAGGGAAATATAGGCATTTTTTTGATTTGTAGCTTAAACTTGAGATTACAGAGAATTCTTTCAAGTTCGTGTCTAGAGTTAATATATAGAAGCTAAAGAAGCTCCGGATATACATAATATAATAATAATATATAAATATTGCAAACAGTACAAGAACATACTCAAAGGAGTCGAATCTATTTTAATGGTAGTTTGTATTTCATTTCTGTAGTCACTTGTTTATTTTGTCATTGGTTTTACTCGTTCTCGATTAAGCTGACATTGGACTATACGAGCAAAGTGAGCCACGAAATTATGTCAATTCTCATAAATTGTCCGCGAATGAGTTACAAGATATAGTGACAAGTTTATCAAGTCAGAAACTACAAAAAGACCCGTCGGCTCGGTCCGGGTAATCGGTATAATGGGACGGATGCATCTGCGTACTGCAGATTAAAAAACAATATTTCTTTGTTTACAAGCTTTGTTGTTTATTTTTGTGTTTAAAAGACATACGGCTGCAGAAGTCTGCGAATCTTTCGCAGGATCTATTAACATGTATTCCTTTCATACTGTATGTTATCCCAGCCGAGCCGTCGCTGCTTTTTTTATCTTCCTTTCTGTTACGTAATAACCAGAAACGTGCCTAGATCCACGTAGTAGGTAAGAGGTGACCGTATGTTGAAGTCCTACAATGTTGTGCTGGGTGGGCGTTTAAAGTTGCTCGATCCTAAGCAGGATCCTGAGCAGGAGTCCAACTATATTCGCGGTTGAAATTTCGATGTCTCTTTATTCCAAAGGCCTCCCGTCGGGTAGTATTCTAGAGAAGAAAGATATTCTCTAGCGAGGACATGAGGCTCAACAAATCTAATAATATGATTGGCCTTATCATGAGCATGTAGAATCCGTTATGTGGTTATATTTCAAAGAGTTATGAATACCATTCACTCTAACGATTGCACAAATGTTCACTGCTTTGTCCGGCTGTGTGTCTCCTGCAATTTCGCACGTCCTTGCGTGTAGCGGCTCGACTCCTGTTATTACGCGGCAAGCTACCGATAATTTGCCGCTTTAGAGACGTCCTTTTATCGATAGTTTTTAATGCGCTAGAATTAGAGCTAGAGCTTGAACAGATGGTCAGCCCTTTGTTGCGGAGCGGATGTGAGTACTCGTATAGTGATTTAAGTAATTGCTTTCGTAATACACGACCGCCTGTCAACTTAGAACAGGTAATATTTATTATTAGCTAACAAATTAATGGAGATGCATGTGGACGTGAAGGAATAACTTTTAATAATAGATATTATGCACACAATTAGTAATTTTTAATTTTAGCTCAAGTGAAGTTAGTAAAAGGAGAGAGAAGTAAGCCGACTCGGGCCCCGAGCGAGAGATAATAGCCTAAACACGCAGGGCTGTTGCACGTAGTTTATTCAATCGAGTATCTGATTAAACACAATATTATGAATCTAAGTTAGGTACTTACGTACTCACTGTTCTCATACAGTAAACGGTAGGTAATATGAAGAAAGACAACTCTGGATTTGATGAGTTATTATTAAGTCATCGATAAACACTGCAATACCTATTTACACATACTATTTTGTAGTAATTTTTGAGCTCGATTATAGACGTATGTACGTCGTATGTACGTCGTACACGCACCCGAAACAACAATTTTTCGACTGAGTTACCGCTCTAACCGCTCTTCACCTTATATTTCAACAGTGTGTGCGTACGACGTGCGTGCGACGCGCGTAGGTATGGGCGCGCTCACATAAAAACCTCGCTCGGAACGCATGTATGAAGACAACCTACTTCTCTCTCCTTTTACTTTGGTGAGGTGTATTTAGAGGCCGTCGCGAAATTATAAGGGCTGTCATTGTTGTATGTGCCCGCCCGTAGTGGGCTCAATTCCAAACCAAAAAGCGATTTCTTGTTATTTTCTCTTTGTGGTAAACATTAAAAAAAATGAATGACTTTCGGCTACGGTGAAAATTTTTGCTAAGACCTCAGTCTAAGTATTTTTTTTATTTTGGCCCGTATTCAGTCAATCGCTTCATTACTTTTTCAATTGGCAGATTATCTTGGTTTAATTGGTCCCATGATATTTATTTATTCACTTGCTTATTTTGCATCTAGGTAGCTTGGTTAATTGCATATTCAAGGAAGTATTATTAGTCACCCTCGAATTCAGCAAACTAGGTAACTGTCTCATGGAAGCAGAATTGAAAGGAATAAATGTATAAGTGTAAAATCTAGTCAACTTTGCCGTTTCAGAATTCGAGCGTAGTGTCTCGAATGTTACCTCACGTTAAACGATGTGACGCAAATAATATGTAAAAAAATATATGAAATTTATCGACAAGCCTTTGCCCATCCCTACGGCTACCGTAAGCTGCAATCTGGCTTTAGGCATCGCGTGAACACCCTGCCTTATAATTCGACCGAGACCACTACCTGCTTTGCATCCTACTACCTACCACCTACATCGGGTTTGTTCGGATCAATCAAAATGTTGTTTATTTTCCCTCAAATTGCTTTATTTACAAAAATAAAGGAGGTAAGCCGCAATATCCTGGTGGAACGGTTTTTGTAGAGCGCATAAAACGTAATAGTAGCGATGCTAAAAGATAAACTGATAAACTGTGATAAACTGTGCCCTTATGAACACAGCCAGTTAAAAAGCCTGTAATAAAACTCACAAAAAATATGTTCTGCCTATTACTTACGATAGAAACAAGAAAGTATTCCAGATTGCGAGACTGTTTAAGCTTAACATTCTAAATGTTAACCTTATGTCTTAATTTTTGAGTCTTATTAGACAGTCACATTTAATAATTCATTACAATGACAAAGCCCTGAATTTAGAATGGTAACTTGCCGGGCCTGTTGGCGCAAGGTTCGCCTGCTTATAACGCCAAAGATCATGGGTTTAATTCCCACCCAGGACCAATATTCGTGTGACAAGAATTTGGGTTTGTTTCTTTTCTATTTAGGTATGTATTTAGAAATATTTAGGTGTGTTTCAATTGCTGACTGACACCCATAGTAGGTACAAAGCTCTGCAGTTTGAAGTGAAATGATCTTGGTTTAGGATCTCCAGATAGGTATTTATTTATAACCTTACTTACCATTGTCGTTTTGCGCTACATAATCGTTTTTAACTACTTACAAAAATCTGGAACATTATATTTCCCCCCCAATAAACTTCAACGCACGATAAAAACAGAATTGAATAATAGTACTAACCAGTGCAACCCTGAGTAAGCCAATGCCTGCAAACGTGCAATTTAGCTAATAACGATCTATTAGCTGGCAGGATGCGCAGGCGCCTATACTCCGTTGCTCCTTTTGTGGAGTTAACGCAAAATGGCCACCTGGTTCAAGTTTAAAGCTTCAAATCTAAAATATTCGAGTCAGAGATGCTCAGCACACATGCATGGGATCTATAGGGACTTTCGGTAGTTTATCTCGACTGGTGTACCTACTCAAGGTTACCGAAATTCAGCTTTGTCAGAGCTTCAATTATTTGAGCAAAAAGTGCTCATGTCTAATTTGACCTCATTATAACCTACCGTGGTCAAGACCACCATCATCGTAATTACTGCCTCTTTCAATCGACTTCCACTATTCATCAGCAATGTTGTAGATAACAGTATGAAACACTACCTGATACTAAATACCTGTAGTAACTGTAACGTATAACCCGACTAATGACTTTGGTCGGCGCCTTATTATTACCCAAGAAATCTAAAACAACACAACTTCTATTTTGCATGTGAAATCAGTCCCAACATGCACAAATATTTACGGGATGGGGGTGCGGCTTAAATGCCAGGGGTGTAAAAACCAGGGCGAAGAAAGGTGAATAGGTGAAATAGGGTGAAAAGGGGGGAGGAAACGCCTAATGGCGCCCAGTCACGAACCCGACACTTAAATTACGGACCGAGTTAATGTTATTCGTAAAATAAACTCAGGTATGGATTTTTATTTTATAACATAGGTTTTATCACAGGTTTTGCCCATTCACACGCTATTTGGAGATTAGGGGGCTGTTTGGAGAGCTGGAAAAAGCTGGTCATGTTTTTGTTACTGAAGTCGTTGATGGCTTAAATAAATTATATCTAAGTAGTTGCGTATGACCTAGGAAGGAGTCACTGTGTATTTATACCATAATTATACATAGTACATACTACCTTCAACGTGAAGATAGATTGGTTTTCAGTCCATGTCCTACATGCTGAGTACATGCTTCATCTTTTTCACGTCATTGTCTTCTACTCTATCTCTCTATACTTTCCGGTTGATATCGTGAAGTTAACTGACTATTGAGTAAGTGGTGTTCCAACCGATTGCCGATTTAATCACAGACGATGTTCTGTCTCAACACAAATCCGCTTTTAAAAGATGAATTCACGCTGGCAGTTTATCTGTATTATGACATTACAACCACAGTTTACAGGGTGACTGCACCCTGTATACTGTGGTTAAGGATATTTTGCATCAAAAAACTTGCACTCAAAGCGAACATGCAACTGCATTATTGCACCCTCATTCCCCCTGTTCTGGCAGGTTCGGTAATAGCCCGTTTCGCCGCCACCCTAGTACAGAGGGATAGGGGTCAACCTTTATAAAACCATTGAAAAATTGGTCTTATAAAAGCAGCATAAGGTGCCCCTTTGCAAAGCTCGACGTGAACGCGTAAGTACCAGGCGCTCACTTGTGCAACCACCTTCATATCGTGCTAAAGTTAGCCTTTCTGCGGGTAAAGTTATTCGGGAAATAGTCTAGGTATTTCCAGGTTTGGTGTTTAGCATATTGTGCTATACGTTAACGTACTTATAGCCGGTCTGCTTAGGCTGCTTGCTTTTCAACTGAATTGTATGTTTGTGGGAATTTAGAACACAATCCAACATTGCAAAGCCAAAACTTAATTATTTAATATTTAACTTTCCATTGTGCATAGACTGGTGACGACTTCACACCTTAGTGGTTACCATTACAAACCAGCATGGCTTTGCCGCGTGACATAGCAGCTGAGTGGTAACCAGTAGCTATTTCACACATTGTATTATTTGTAGGTAGTTATTATTTTTGTTTGTTTATTTTTAATTCTGTGTGATATAGTTCCCCAAATAAATGTTTATTATATTCTATTCAATCAAAGGAGTTACTTTAATTTTCTAATGCAAAAATGCCAGTGCAACGATTCTCAGTATTCCTGAGGTACCTACCTACGTAATCTTCGGGGCTGTAGACGCCTGAACAGTTGATTTTCAACATTTTGTTTTAATTTGGAGAATTCTAATGCTGCGTGTCATTTATTACTTTAGTTATAGTAAGGTACTCGATTCTACGCCCTCAAAGTTTGGGAAGAAGACGAGAAACTTGAGCCTATAGGAAATATCTTTTTACTTTTCAATTCATTGTAAGACACAGTTTCTCCTTCCTTCCTCATTATTCAAAGTATAGTTAACGCCTGCCCAACTTCATATTGCAATTTCCCCTATACAAACCGCGCCTCGCATCCTGCAACAAACGACCCTAATCGTTATTTTAATCGTTGCCATCACAGGCAATTTGGTCAAACTACAAACACAATCAGATACAAACGGCCAGAATTTCCCACATTAATACCTAATCGACTGGCCTGTTAGCGCAATGGCAGAGAAGCGAAGCTATCCTGCCTTTAGCGCCGGAGGTCGTAGTTTTGATACCAACCCATGAGAAACATTTATGTGCAAACCATACTCGTATGTGTTTGTTGTGTGTCAGGGTGTTATTATCAATTCAAGTAGGTATGTATTTAGAAATAGTGAAGTATGTTTATCAGTCTCCGACACCTACACAGTACAAGTCTGCTTATTTTGGGGTCATTCATCTGGTGTAATTTGTCCCAGATATTTATTATATCTTCATTATAAATTTAATTAAATACTCACTTAACCCAATCAAACCAAGGACCAACTTACTAGGCCTTCACATGTACAGGCAACCACCTTTTAAGTGTAACTTACAATGAGTAGGTATTTAAGCTGAGCTCCCATTCCTATGAATCTTAAGTGGACTGAACGAATGGCGGTGTTACTTTTAAACTGTGGTCGTGGCTACAAGATGTCGTGTCAGTTAATTAGAACTCTAAATTCGTTTAGGTGTCTACACACTTTATGTTAAAAAGAGTAAAGTTCCGAATTTTGTTTGTAATGGATAAGCTCAAGAACTACTGTCCTGATTTAGAAATGTTTACACTATCATCGAGTAACTACGTTATATTCTAAAAGGAGAAATTGTCCACGTGGGCGAAGCCGCTGCCGGAAAGCTGATTATGATGAAGTAATAATATGTCTAAAAGCGGACTATTTCTATTTCTGTTTGATAAGTAGGTCGGTATGTATATCTAACCGAGTGTAAACCTACCCTCGTATCCTGGCCCACCCCCAGCAACGACAATTAACCTAAATGGATGGCGCCCTACCCTTGGCACGTGGCTTCTTTTACGACCCTTTGGCAAATGGTAAAGAAATGGGCATAAAACAAAAAATATAATCCATTCAGAAACAAAAAATATGTATCTATGGATTGACTAAAAGTAGGTACCTATACAATTAATCATGTTTATGTTGCATTAGAAACAACTTAGTACGTTAGGTACTACGTACCCACCTTACTTTATTTTTATATACAGTTAAGTTCAATTGTTTTGTGTACACACGCATTCACGTCAAACTTTACATAGATGCATCTTATGCAGCTGATATAAGACAATGCATTGCAATGGATTTGTAAAGGTCTTGTCTTCCTGCGTACAATTTTCCAAAATTATTACGGGTTTGTCACGGTAACAACCCTTCTGAAAGTTGACAGCGCCATGGGAGAACCAGTGTCATTCAGACTAATGGTATATTCATGAAAAAAGGTACCAACACGTCCTTGGAATAATTGCTGCTATGCTACTAGGTACTTTTTTTTTATGATATCATCCACAGCCATAGTAATTTAGGCTTCGATAGGTCATAAAACATGAGAAGAAATTGAAGGACGAGAAATCACAACACCTGAAGATAATTAGAAAATACTTAGGTAAAAAAATATATCGCCTGTTTATCGTTGTAATTCTGTGATGGAACTACAAAACTACATATAATTTGCAAGGTTAAATGTCGTAAAACGTAAAGTACAATGGTAGGGGTACTAGACAGTTGATCAATAACCAACCATATGCATCTAAAAAAAACCACTACCTACATTTTATTGTTCCAGGTGACCATGGAGCCCTTGTCTTCGGACTACAGCGACGAAGAAGTGGGGGTGGTGGCGCGCGGACAGAAGCTGTGGGTGCGCGGGGTGCGCGCGCACACCACCTGCGCGGACATTGTGCGCGCTCTTCAGGACGCGCCGGAAGGTATAATCACATTAATTGTAGGGATCGTTAGAATAGGTACCTGTGGAATGCTGTCAGATATAGATCATACTAACACAGTTGAGAAATTAGTAAAACAGAAGAAACAGCTTTTCAATTGTTCAACACCCCCAGTGATCAAGCTTGGTTTATCTTTTCGTTTTTTTTTCACTAAGGGGTTGGTGCTGGCTGCGTTTGTTGCTTTAGACCTTTGGTTCCCAAAGTGGTCCAGGTGGACCCTTGGGGTCCACGGGAGACTCGACGGGGGTCTTTGTTGGCGTTTAGTTTTTGTCGAGTTTTGGTAATATGGTAGGAATGTATAGTTGCAGGGGGTCCACCGGAACCAGCTAAAGGACACCGTCGAAATCGGACCTAGCATGCACAAACGAATGTCCTTCATTATAATTCTTCTATTTTATTAGCAATTATTCATACTGAACGGTCTTTCTGCGGTTAGAAAGGAACAATAAAAAGTTCTGTAACTACTACACAATTTGATATGGTTGGTGGACGGTTTGTCAAAAGTGATGACAAATTAGTTTCAAGTAATACCAACAGATGGAGTTATACTCCTTTAGATCGCGTTGTAATTGTGTTTCATTTCAAGCATACAAGAACTTAAATTCGTTACGCATGCTTTTTGTTATATCTTTAGTGAATATATTTTAAAGGTGCCATCTGCCAACACTAACAAAATTAATATGATGATGTTGTAATAAATCATTGTACTTTATGTTAATTTAATTCATATAACTTACTAAATCTAATACATTCTGTAGGCCACGGTTCCTAAAGTTGTACGTGTTTGAGCAAATGTGTGATGAGAATTTGTGAATGATTACGAACACAACTAGTATTTTCTCATTGCTGTGCGTTCCAGGGCATTCAATGTATGGGGCACGAGCGATGTCCTTTTAAAAGTGGTTTATGCGAAAAAAAAATTGGCAACCTCTGTTATACGCTCTCGAGAGGCGCCATTTTTCACAAAATTCGCTTTAAATTTGGCTTATCACTGTTGCCACCTGGCACCTTGAGCGACTGCACCTCTCACTTTACCCCAGGGCCACCCCCGACAACATTGAATACTTAAACTAATTCACTAAATCAAAGTTTAAATTCTTGAAAGATATCATCCATCGTACCTACTCTTTTTCGAGTTACAAAGTAACACAAAAAGCACCATCTAGAAAATTTCAGCCGTTGAAATCTGCCACGTATGGAGGAACTTTTCGTTTGGTGTCTCAACCTTGATCTTTTACAGGAAGCAGTGGAGTATGCGACCCTGGCGAGTGGGTGCTTGCAGAGCGGTGGCGAGGCGTAGAACGGCCACTGCCTCCTGATGTGCCCGTACTGCACGTGCTAGCGGCCTGGGGAGACGCCAGGCATGAGGTGAGGAACTATCTGATAAAAGCTTGAAATTATCAAACCAACTACACCGTTTTGGTGTAGCGGTTAGGGGCATAAACGGCTGGTACCATATATTATCGGCCTTGTACTCCAAAACATCCTTAAACTCTCGAGATTCAATACCTAAATAAGGTTATCTAATTTATGACTCGAAATAAAAGTTAAAATCTCAATTAAAAAACCTGAAGCAATGCTTTGTCTTTGACTGCCGCCAAACCACAAGAGAAAATCTATTGTTTGCCGGTCATCGGTGACCTCCATGGCAGCTAATGTGGAGACTACGTTACCATGAAAGAAGTGCTGTTAAAATTCTGGAAATGCGATTTGCTGGTGGCGTATTCCTCATACGTATCAAATGCAAAATGATCACGCATTCGCGGCTAAAAACTGCTCACATTGTTGTTACGAACGACACACATAAAGCGTCATGAATCATACTAAATTCACAACATTTCCTTCAGGTCCGCCTATCCCTCCGTCGGGTATCCAGCGGCGGAGAAGACGACTCCGGCCGGGACAGCGACGGAGGCAGCCGGGCGGGGGCGCGGCGGCGCTGCCGACGGGGGCTGCGCGCGGGGACGCCCCCGCCCAGGGCGAAGAGCGAGGACCCGGCCGCGAAACTTGTCGCCGTTATACAGTACCAGAGCAAGACGATACACCAGCAGCTGGATAAGTTGAGGTAATTTTGCATAGTCAAAAACATTTACAAAGACCTTCGATCTATCCCTTATCTCTAATCTCCGATCTGAAATAGTATTGCTAATAACTGACAAACATTAGCTTCAAATTTTAACCTGAATGTATATTTGTTTCAGAGAGCAAGAAAAACTCATCGATCAACTAGAAGATCAGACCCACAAGAGCCGTATGGAAAAACATGGAACTAACTACCTTCTAGAGTCATATCTAAGAGACTTAGGGCGATGTAGCGAAGTCAACGACAGCCAAGCAGGCAACAGCGACAGTGGCGTCGGCGTAGGCAGTGGTACTCCCCCCCGAAGACACACAAAACACAAGTCCAGAAGAGAAAGACATCTTATGAGAGAACACTATTTCACTAAAGAACTAACAGATATCTGCCAAGTGAATTCAGAGAGACTTACTCAAACGCATAACGACACAGATTCGGATGCGTCGGCTGATGAACTTACAAGGATACGTGAAGAAATTGAACTATTAGAAAAGCTTGCGATCATCAACAAAAGACTGCATCGTGAAGAAGAATTGGTAGTGCGACTGACTGCAAAAGTAAAACGATATATGGACGAGAATAAAGCGAATAGTTGCGAGAATGTAACGCAAGTGACTATGCTCATGGATAAGATCGAGGAAGAATTAGAAAAGACTGCTAAAGAGATGCATGATAACGATTCAGAGTTAGCGAGAGCTGACAGAGAAATTGAAGTAAGAATGAAGCTTCTTGATGAACTGACGCTAGAGTTAGAAGAAGAGGAATTGCAGAACACTGTTCTAGAAAGACAGCTAAATGAGACTTCCAGTAGACAGCCGATTGTCCTACAGGAAAGCTACGTACCTGTTTTAGACCAAGCCAATATCTGCCAGTTCACACAAGGCACAGGCTATGTGTTGGATACTCTGGTATGACATAGGGTTAAAACAAAATTCGTCCCAAAGATGTACTGTCTATTACCAATTGTAGTTAGTGATTTCTAAAGTTCAGCTGATGGTGAGTGTGAGGAATGCCAAATCGTTATTTTGCCAAGAATAATAAGTAAATTTTATCAAGAGATGGAAAATTCATCGGCGTTTATCACAGAGAGCTTAAACAAATTGAAACACAAGAAATATTGGGTCAGGAAATAACAAGTTCTAGCCACTTGAATACTAGTTTCTTTGCAAATACTGCAATGTGTACAATAACACACTCACCATATAACATTGAGCTCCCAAAGGGGATCAAGTGATTCAATTCCAAAACGAAAAATACCCCAAAATAAATATTATAATAACTCTTGTACCTACCTTGTAAATAATTATATCTTTATTGACATTATTTAGACTTTAAAACTTGGTGCTAAGATAATGACGTAGTATGTTTAGTTTTTACAAATTAATATTCGAGTCCGATGCCAAAAATGTATGACAAAACCACCAATCGCAGTATGTTTAGCTAGGCTAGTCAATCAGAGTTGTCTTCAAATACGAAATACACATGTTCATACCGTAAATACAATATTATTTCAGATTACCGTTACGAATATAGGTAGGTATACCACCATGCGAACTCGCTTCAAACGAAAAGTATTTTTATGCAGTCTTCTTGACTCATTCCTACGCTATTATAGAACATGCTTTCAAGGCACAATATTATTTGCAAACCACCCTTGTAACATTCTCTCGATTGTTGACACTTTGGAAACTAAAGATAAAAAAACATAGTTTGTTGAACAAGATGTTAAAAAACCCAAAATAATCTATTTTTTTTTGACGACCGACTTGGTGTAATGGTTAAGAAGTTGGCTACTACACCAGAGGTCGCGGGTTCGATCCCCGCACAGTACAAACATTTGTGTGCATGAACATGTCTGTTTGTACTGGTCTGGGTGTCTCCTATGTATAATAAGTATGTATTTACAAAAGAAAATGTATTTAAGTATGTTTATCCGTTGTCTAGTATCCCATAACACAAGCTTTAATTAGCTTACTTTGGGGCTAGATGGCGCTGTGTGGAATAATGTCCAGGGATATTTATTATTATTATTATTTTTCTAATCCGGTACGAACATGTGTGTATAGCGAGTATTTTTCTTCTTTGTGATTGTAACCAAGAATATATATTAAAATGTACTAGATGATACATCGATTATGAATTTCGGTGCAATTTTGGATTTAGTAATGTAATAAGTATATTATTAAATATTAACAGTCTATAATATGTGAAAGTACCCTTTCCTATTCCTTGAACCCATATTAATCTACGGTTTGGTAGATATAAAAATAAGCATTCTGTCATTATTGAAATTGTTTCATTTAAGAAGCATTAAAGTCAACAAAATATTCTGAACCTACTCAATATTTATTTTGTGAAACTCATTAAAAACACAGAATAACCTATAAGCCTCAAGAGAATTTAATGGGAACCCTGACGACCCACACTCCACTCCTAATTTACCCAGTCATGGCATGGTAAGGTTCAAGTGAAAAACACTCGCAATAAATTTGCAAGCATCAGCCAAATGTTTCTTAATTTTGAGTAGAAACAAAAACGGACTTGAGTCGTCCGAGTTTTAAGGTATGTTTTAATCTGCGAATATAAATAGCGGACAGCACGCTTGCCTCTCAGCGTTTGAGCCAGCGTAAATGTACCTTAATCCGCACGACATAAGTCCGTTTTTCATTGACAAAAATGTGCTGAGCGGTAAAAATTAACGTACTCCTTAATATCTTGTATTATTTGCGTACTACACGCGAGTGCGGTCTCACACTTGAGCTGTATTTGACTGTCCTCAAAGAGAGAACACAAAGAGTTTCACAAAAATATTGAGTAGGTATCGTTTAGCAATAATTTCTCATTTCTTGTACATTTTATAAATAAAGTTTATATGCAATATATTAGTTATTAAGAGAAAATAAACAACGATTATAATATTACATAGTGTTTTATTGAAGTAAACAAATTGGAAATTAAAAATGCATAGTTCATACCTTTTTTCTGCCTTGGCCAGTGTCTAGATCACAATCAGTACTTTAGGTCTACATATTGTTAGTTAAGTAAATATTCAGCTTTTCCCATTGCTGGGCATAGGTTCACCGAATTCAAGTCATCGCTACAACCAGAAATATTTAAAAATATTGATTTCAGTTGTCTCCATAGTTTTATATTCTTTAGATTAGACACTCAGTAGGTTTATTTGTATCAAAATGACACATTGTACTTTACTAACGCCTGTTGTAAACCCAAAACAAGTTTAAAAGAGCAACTGCTGAGTTTCTCGCCGGGTCTTCTCAGCAAGAAACAACTCCGACGCGGTGGTAGACTCGCATTATGTCTGTATACTGTGTATTTATATATCTATATTATTATAGTATTTATTTATTTATTTTATCTTCAATGCAAAAAATTTACATTAGGCGGACTTAATGCTAAAAGCATTCTCTACCAGTCAACCCAACGGATGAGACAGGAATGCTGAATTATGTCTATTATTTAGTATATCTTGCTTTAAATTTGACGATTTTAAAGTACTTACTGTGAAAGTCTATTTAAATAAAGTTTTTTGTGTTTGAGTTTGTCATAGCAGTGACTGGCCTGAGAGGAAACCGTGGCTCAGACGCGAAAGATGTTAAGTTACGCAAGCCAGGTTGGGAAGTACGATGGGTGAATTTGGTGATCTATTTTTTGAGCATCTCACATAAAAGCTATTTCATCATTTTACACAACCTTAGCACTTAATACGAATCTAAACACTGGCCAAGGCGATCCTTTGTCGTACAACAACAAAGGGAGAAGGAGAGAGTCAAGCATTCCGCTCCAGAACCTCATGATGGGTGACCCCGGCGCCGCATCAGCTTTGTCCTCCGAGGCTGGAACTGCTTGGAGGCGGTCGGCGCTTACTCCGTGTCCATGGCCACCTGGAAAAAAATATTTAAATGTTAGTCACTTATTTGAATGTTATTTGTGTGGTGTTGTTACTTTTGAGGAAACGAGTACCGAACGTAGGACCCCTGAGTAGTGACAAGTGCAAGTTCATTCGATCATACGCACCAAGAGAGTAAACAGGGATTTGCATAGATAAATAAATAAATTCGTTTATTTGCGAGAATACAAGTTCTAAAGGTCTTAAAATTAACTATCTCATGTACATGTACTCAACCTGCACGCAGGTGTGCAAATTAATGTAATTAGGTTATGTCACAATGTATTCAATCAGTACTAAATATTTATATTAATCAATTTAATTAAGTATTAATGTATGTCAGTGATTTTATTTATTACATGTTATTTTATAATTCATAAATTCAGTCACGCTATAAAAACAATATTCCATTAGCCATGCAGTCAATTTAATTTTAAACCTTCTATAAGAAAATAAAAAGGAAGGAGGAAGGAAGATATAAGAAAAAGGTTGCGTAAACATGCTACCAGAGGCGTTACCCCTTATGCACAAAAAAATCCCGTACGTACCTTTGTACAAATTCGCGTTTAGTCGTGACTAGTGCAGCTGAGAGCGTTCTATAACGGGCAATATTGCCAGTGAGAATATTCTCGAGAAACTAGAAAGCTCCCGGGAATGCTCTTAACGTTTTCAACAACATAAATTTTACACTTTAAAATTTTAGTCCCTTGATTTTATCTTCAGAAAGTTGTTGATTTATTTTTAGTTATTAACCACTAATCCGATTGAATTACTTTAAAAAAAAATTAAAATCAGATTTCAGAGCGTTGATAAAGTGATAAGTAGTATAAATTAAGTGCAGTATTGGCATACTTATGAGTTTCATACTTTGATGTGAATATTCATTCACATCATAATATGTTTGCATGCCTTCTGGCTGACTATGGATTTGGTTCAATTATTATTTTTTGTTATCACTCAGATATGTACACCTATTCGCAAATAAATCACTTTGACTTTGACTTTACTCAGTCTTCTTAGTCAATATTGTAGTTGTGAAGCTATGTAATGTTTTCTTGTATCATTAAACAAAGTTGATGGGGAAATTTGTTTCATTTTGACCATTCTACTTATCTACAAAATGTATATTTAATGTCAAGTAAACGAACAAATGGACAATCATATTATTTAATCACGTGTACAAAGAAACTTCAGTCATCGTCCATAATCATTAAAACAATATTTCACGAAGACAAAAATAAAATGTATCAAAGGTGCAGTATGCTGAGAATATTGCCGAGAAAGTTACCGAAAATATTCTCGAGAATACTTGCTGGTTAACACTGGGAATATAGTATTTTACTTCAAATAGAGTGTATTGTTTAATACACAATTATTTGTCGACTTAATTTGATACTATTCTACTTAAGAAAGGTTGGTTTCCATTTGATAAAAATGATTCTCAAGCATTCTCACTTAGAAGAAATATTCTCGGGTGGGAAAACGTTCTCGGGAACGGCACATCACTACGTGACTGTGACGTGAGGTAAGGTAAGGGAAAGTGAAGTGGACCACATACGAAAGATAACCTTATAAATGACTAAATGGGTCCGATTCTGCTATTAAAATGCCATTGGAATTCGTCGCGATACCACAGGGTGAGAATCGAATACTCGTCAATATCGGTAGGAACTAGGAACACTACACTACCCATTACACGAATTCCTAAAACTATTTATTTATTTTACAATTCCTCACATATGATTTGTAACCAATAGAAATTGAGTGATCTTGATAATTTCTTGTTAAATAACTAAATTTCCTGTTTATTCAGTCATTACTAAATGAGTTCTTACAAG
The DNA here is from genome assembly GCA_947369235.1 of Udea olivalis. Taxonomy (NCBI): domain Eukaryota; kingdom Metazoa; phylum Arthropoda; class Insecta; order Lepidoptera; family Crambidae; genus Udea; species Udea olivalis. The sequence goes on from OX376355.1 coordinate 13,048,584, forward strand.
AAGCAGTTACAAATACTTCAGTTGTGATATCTGACCGTCTCAGGGTGATAAGAGCCGGTCAATCATGCCTTGTTGACATCGCGTCGTCGCGATAATCTTTTGTCGTATAATTGAATAGGTCAACGGACACATAAGTGATCAGACGAAGCTATCAGCAGTCACAAAGCGACGCTCGAGCGTACCGGACCATGGAGGTCTATTTCATATTACTCGTAATCGGAATCTCAAGTGCGCTCAACTTAGACTATCTAGACCCAACTAAGTTACAGACTAAAACCACCGCCGCTGCACAACAGCAAGCCGCTACAAACATTATCTCAAAATATTCTAACCAAGTAATCGTCGAAGTAAACCCGATATTGTTCAAAGACAACAAAGACGTATTCTCCCTACGAACTTCTCAAGGACAACTTCGCATCAGAGCCAGTTCTGGAGTCGCCGCCGTATGGGGATTCAATTACTACTTGAAAAAGTACTGCAAGAGTCAAATTGCTTGGCAAGTTCAACGAGTGAGCATCCCAAACCCGCTTCCCGACGTGGACGAGGTTGTGGTCGCGAACGACAGGTTCAGATACTACCAAAATGTATGTACAGTATCTTACAGCTTCGTATGGTGGGATACTGAAGACTGGAAGACGCATGTCGAATGGATGGCCTTGAACGGAATCAATCTAGCTTTAGCTCCTGTGGCACAAGAAGCCGCTTGGGCACGCGTCTATCGTAGCCTGGGCATGACGCAAGACGAAATCGACCAACACTTCACAGGGCCCGCCTTCCTGTCCTGGCTCCGGATGGGCAACGTGCGCGGCTGGGGCGGTCCCCTCGTCCAATCCTGGCACGACAGACAAAGAAACATTCAAGACGCAATCGTGGACTACATGTTTAAACTCGGAATCGTTCCAGTCTTTCCGGCGTTCAACGGTCACGTGCCCAAAGCGTTTTCTAGATTGTACCCAAACGTCTCGTTCCACTCAGTGGACACCTGGAACAAGTTTAGTGAGGACTACTGCTGCGGCCTGTTCGTAGAACCGACGGAACCTTTATTCACAAGAGTCGGGAGTATGTTTCTTAGAGAAATCACCGCTGGCTCCGCTTCCGGGCACATCTACACGGCTGACCCTTTCAATGAAATTGGAATATCGAATTGGTCTAACGATTTTGTTAAAAACACTGCAAGGGCGATATTTGCTACGATGTATAACTCGGACAAAAGTGCCGTGTGGCTGATTCAAAACTGGATGTTCGTCCACGATGCGATCCTATGGCCCAAAACCAGAGTGCAATCTTTCTTGACATCAGTGCCGAACGGCAGGATGCTCGTGCTGGATCTTCAGTCGGAACAGTGGCCACAGTATAACCTCTACGAACAGTATTTTGGTCAACCCTACATCTGGTGCATGCTGCACAACTTCGGAGGTACCCTGGGCATGTTCGGTAGTATGCCTACAATCAACAATGATGTATACTATGTCCGCTCTCGAGTAAACTGCACAATGATTGGAATCGGCCTCACACCGGAGGGAATCAACCAGAACTACGTCGTGTACGACCTGATGTTGGAATCGGCGTGGCGAAAAGCACCTGTACCGGATTTAGAAAAGTGGGTAGGTGATTACGCCGAGAGAAGATACGGATGCAACAACACGAACAGCGCTTGGAAATCGCTTTTAAAAAGTGTATACAGTTTCGACGGCCTGAACCGTATGAGAGGCAAATACGTGATCACACGCCGGCCAAGTTTCAAAATAAGACCATGGGCCTGGTACAAAAGCAGAGACCTATTCGACGCTTTCAAAAAGTTCGTTTTTGTATCTAATTCTGACTGCTTCTCTCCTGGGTTCTATCATGACCTAGTCGACATTACGAGACAGGCTTTGCAGTACCGGGCTGAACAACTGTATCTCAAAATAGATCGATTTTCTAACAGCTGGGTGTTTAAATCTACGATCAACCAGTTTCTCGACGCTATGGGAGATATGGAGACTATACTAGCTACCAATACAGATTTTAAAATTGGTAACTGGTTGGATAGCTCTTCAAAAGTAGGGACAAACGACCAGGAGAAATATTTTTACGAATTAAACGCACGGAACCAAATAACAATGTGGGGACCGAACGGAGAAATTTCCGATTACGCTTGCAAGCAATGGGCCGAAGTTTTTCATTACTATTACATACCGAGATGGACTATGTTTTTATCGGCTGCTTTAGAAGCCAAAGCGAAAAATGAGGTCTTTGACGAAAAAGCAACGCAAAGCGTAATCAAGGCAGCAGTTGAAGAGCCGTTTCTATACGTGGGAATTGATACTCTGCCAAGTCAGAATACTTTATATACTGCTTTGGTCTTTTATAAGAAATGGGCTTATGTTCCAGACCTTAGCGATCTGCCAAATAGTATTATAAGTCGCAACAACGAGGGAAGGCGTAAGACTACTTTGGCTGACATAGTAGACGATGATGAATTCACGAATGAAACTCCTACTGTTATGATGGTCCATGCTACCACTCCTGCGTAGACTCATTGTATTTTTATGATTATTAAGTACAGTATATTACGAGTACCACGCTTAAATTATATTACCTTTAATAAAATGTTAAATCATTTTGGAGTATCTTGAGTAAAAATATTCATATTTAAACCTTATTTACAAACTACTAGAGTTGTAAAGAACTCGAGTCTTTGAGTCCTAAAGGAGAATGCCCATATGTGGTACAGTCTCGTCTCTTGCTTCAAGATAGCAACTATATTAAAATTAATTAATTAATTTTTAAAGCCTTTCTGCATTCGAAATTTGTTTTGCGAACCGGGGATATCTTTTGAAATTCAAAAAAATAATATTTTGTTTAAAGATAACCTTATTTAGTTTTAACTGCTTGAATAATGTTGCCATAATTAATAAATACATAAATTGAGAATATCAATCTATATGTTTCAGTAGTTTATTACAGTAAGCGATAAACAAAATAAAATATCAATTAAACTTAGTTATTGAAATACACGTGTTATATGTTGAAAAATTGAAGTTTCATTTAAAATTTAATCACTAATAATAAATAATAAATAAATATCCAGGACCAATTACACCAATATCATATTCTGACCCCAAACTAAGTAGAGCTTGTACTATGGGCGTCACAGACTGATAAACATACTTGAATATTTCTAAATACATAGTTAAATAGATAAGAACACCCAGGCACACAACAAACACAAATGTTCGTCACATAAATGTGTGTCATGGGTTCGAACCCACGACTTCCGGTGCTAAAGGCAGGTCCACTACCATAGCACCAACAGGTCAATCAGTGAATCATGAATCATTGTAATAAGAGCATTCCGAAAAATAACAGTTTGAAGAAGACTCAAGCCCTTTAAAGACTCAAACCCTTTGGGAAACTCGAGCTCTTTGTAGACTCAAGCTTTTTTGACAACTTGAGCTCTGATTATGACTCGAGTTCAATTTTGGCACTTGAGTCTTTGTGAAAGGTCTGAAGCTCAGATCGTCTCAAGACTCCGAGTTTAGTCTTGTAAAATTGAGCCGAGTCTATTGAATTAGGACTAAAAGACTGGAGTGCCTTACAACTCTACAAACAACCAACCTGTTTAGAGATTTCTGTTCCTACACAAGTGCCAAGAAGAGAATGAATGAATAGGCATTTTTTAGGCCGGCTTGAAACACCTGAAATACACAGGCCCTGTAGCTGTCTTGCCAGTAGCAGTCACGTGACAGCAGAAGCCAATCAAATAGGGTACATGTTGTACCTGTCAAGATTCTGCGATTCAACATTTTCAACATCAAACAACAAGTCACCTTCTATTGTGTCTTCATGCTCAGCTGGCTCTACCAAAACCTGTATGGCCGCAAGGCCATGTTTCCAAAACCTTCGGAAAGGCTATATTGACTGTATAATTTATATGAAGCTTTTCACATTATTGGCTGTATCCCAATAATACCGAGCTCAGCAATAAGAAAATATGCTCTAAATTGTGTGTGGATGGGAGTGTAAGGGTTAGGAAGAGAGCGGAGGGGTGAGGATGACAGTAGAAGCTTGAGTATGGAAGTAGGAGGGTGACGTTGGCAGCGAAAGGGTGAGGATGGCAGCGAAAGGGTGAAGATGGGATTGCAAGCATGAGGATGTAGTGGGTGGTCAGGATGGCAGTAGGAGGTCGTCGATGGTATTAAGAGTGGTGATGTAATCTGCAGCTACAGCGCGTGGGCACTCACCGAGGGCTGCGCGGGGCGCTCCCCCCCCGGCGCGGCGGCGGGCGGCGGCGCGTCCCCCGTGGCGCTGGCGCCGCCGCGGCGCTCCTCGCCCTCCACCAGCGCCAGCCAGCGGCTCAGCTCGGCCTCGTCCGATATGCGCAGCGGCGTGTCGGGGCCCACTATGGCTATGGAGACGTTCTGCGGGAGAAACGGAGACGTCAGAGAGACTAGCGTGTGGATACATACTGAGTGCTGAGTGCGAGTTGCAGTGTGAGAAGTGAATGACTTCACCATCGCGTTTTGCGAGCACATATATGTCAATTAGTATGGAATCGAGTCAGCGCCATCTAGCGGCACATTTGGGCAACATTAAGGCAGCTAGGTGGCGCTGACTCGATGCAATACAAATTTGCGTTTTTTTTCTCGCAAAACGAGATGGTGAAGTCATTCACGTCTCTCAGCAACTCGCACTTGGCACTCTGCTAATAACATACATAAGCTGAAATAGATGATGCATATGTATTCAGAGTGACCAAAAAGAGCACAATGCTCTTCTTTTCAGGCTTGCACTGAATTTTAAAATCATGTGGATTCACATTAGCATTCCTGTCTGTAATCTACATATAAATAAAAAATCTTAGTATAACAGTGTAATCTAGTAGTTATGCTATTAAGTTATAAATTAAAATATGACATACAATATGCCACTGTCAGAGCCCTCTTGATGGTGTTTTATCAAGAAATCAGGAAATTTAAATAATATTCCAGCTTGGTGCTTACTATTGTACTTACTATTTGTACTTACTATTTCCTTGATTCTGTTCCACAAACATACAAATAGATTACTTTGTATTTATACAATTAATAAGATCTTGATAGTCTACCTTAGTGTTGAGGTCCAGCTCATTAGGCAGGGTGTCCCTAAGCGCGCGCAGGCCGTGCGCCACCAGCTCGTTCAGCTCACAGTCCTGGAAGGTGGTCAAGTGCTTCTCGAGGTACGTGCGCGCGGACTGCGAGCGCGCGCCGATGGCCATCGCGCGGCAGTCGAAGTAGTTGGCCGAGGGACAGGTCTGGTAGATGTGGGGGCCTTGGTCCTAGGGATAGTTTGAAGTTAAGATCATTTTCCTTTTCCTCATTGTGACACTTTGTGAAGTGCCCTGGGCCCCACTATCCTGAGGGCCCCCTAAGATCAGTTCAATTAAATATATGACACCCAATAATGGGGCCTTTTCGACTAGGCCCCAAATACAGTCCTGCTTAGAATTGTGCCAATACTGGCTTTGCTGACTGACCGAAATGCAATGAGAAGTAAGCTAAACTATGTCTAATCTAACACAACCTAATTTGTGGGAATTGTATGAACTTTCTCTACATTGAAATATACTAATGTTAAAATTTGAGACTTTAAACCAAAATAATTCCGTTTTCCTTAAATAACCATTATCATATATTTGAGATTGTTTGGTTTGATGTTGCAAAGTGACTTGTTTTTAATTTACTTTTTGATGATTTAAGAAAAGGGAGAAAAAGATGGGTTTTTGGTCAGTTAATTAAACAGTAACAAATATGGATCACACGCATGTCGTTAGACACGCAAGTGGTCAGAGACGCATATCCAGCAAATGAAGAAGTAGATACAGGCCTTACTACCAGACCGTAAATAGCTAAGCTGTAAGCAGCTTGGTAGTTCCTGATGCAAATCATACTTCTACATTTGCTACTGGATATGCGTATCTGACAACCAGCGCGTCTGACGACATGCGTGTGATCCAGAAAATTAAATAGGTATGTGTTTTATGAATGTAACTAGAGATGGGCCGAATGCTGTCACTAAGTTCTGTTGAATTTGATACTTACATCATATCCAGCCACAAGCAAGCCCACACCAAGGGGTCTCTTGTCGTATCTCTGTGTGCAGATCTGCATCTTGTTCCCGACAAGGCTGATGAGTCGGCCCACTGGCATGACTGAATCATGAGCATACTTGTGGTTGAGGCACTCGGTGCGCATAAACCGGCTGGAATTGTTGTACAAATAAATATTTATGAGTTGAAACAAAAAATTAAAATTACAATTGAATATTATCTAAGGACATTTGAATTTATGTAATTAACAGTGGACAAAACTTATGGAATCTTTGAAGAAAGAAGATATAGAAGAGGTAAAGTAAATTCTATAGAAAATAATTACAACATATAAGTGGTTCAAAATACAGGTCAAAAGCTGTCATAAACTACATAATTTGCATCCGTAGGTTGACAGGTTTTAGATTAAAGGTTTAATCTTGGATACAGGATAGAGAAAAATGTAAGGTTAGTTGACCCCAGACAGGGACCTCCCCTGTAGTTTGTAATGGCTAACTAAGAATGGAAGAAATTAAATAAATAAAATAAATAAATAAATATGCGCCAGACAACACACCTCTTGTCATGGTCTCGAAGTAGGGATAAATATCCCTGTGTTACGAGGTACCAGACAAGGAATTAAGCCAGGGGCGTCTCCCAGCACACCCAGACCCAGGCCAATTTAGAAAAGATCATTTCCTGAATTGACCTGACCGGGGATCGAACCCGGGACACTACGGAATTAAAGGCGAGAAACTGTGCTCCACACTACGCCAATCGTGTCGTTTTATTCAAAGATATACTGGACACCAGCAATATGGCATTAGAGAGTTACAGAAATTAATTTTATTTTTGGAAAAATAAGAGTAAATCTCAGGTAATAACTGTACCTCAACATCCTAGCATCAGCAGTCAATCCTGAGATAGAAATGCCTATGTGCTCATCAATAGGAATTATCTTCTTTTGATACGCAGACAGTTCACTGACTGCTCTCTTCAGCGCAATTAGCACTGCAAACTGCTTGTTCTTCAACCCAATGGTTGCAGAACCAAGTTTGACTGCCTCCATAGCATACTCCACCTGGTGGAGACGCCCCTGAGGACTCCATACTGTCACGTCACTGTCGTACTGGTTTCTAAACTGTAAAGTATGGAGAAAATATGCATAGATAAAACATACAGTAACAATTGTTCACCAAAAAATGGTTTAGATTACCTAGTGATTAATTTATCATACTGAGAGACTCTATTGATACTTTTCTTGATCAACAAATCGTGAAAGAAACCTTGTGATTAATTTATCATACTGAGAGACTCTATTGATACTTTTCTTGATCAACAAATCGTGAAAGAAACCTAAGAACGAAGCACTTTGAGGTTATGAAAAATTTCAGTAGAAAGCTCGAATATTACAATAATTATTTCGATGCTACACCTCAATTAAGTAGATATGAGCAATTCCCAGCGTTGAGAATGGGCCTTGCGTAAATAAAAGTCAACGTAAACCCAAAACTCCGGGAATGACAAAGCAAAATATCAGCATTCCAAAAGTTAGTAAAATATTTATGAAAATAAATTCATTCTAACAATAAAAATGAAGTGCAAATAAACTTACCATATTCAATTATTTATTATTAGGTGAAAACACAGTAATATTGAAAAATATTACACAAATGGACGCTTTCGGCAACTAAATTTTTGCCAATTAATGACATGCATGACATTTGTTTTTTTATTCGTTCGGCCTGGGAAACTATCCACATACATCCTACTTTTATATGAAAAAAGTGGGAAAAGCGCCATCTAGTGGATGCATCTAACAAAAAATCGTATGATCAGCTATCTAGTTATTTTGCGAAGTAGGTATAACTATCTTTAGTTTAGTGCGCCATCTACTAAAACCGTGTTGTATCAGTCTCTAGTAGTCTGAGTGTCATCTATGGGATTTAATTAGAAGTTCGTTCTATACTTTGTGCTTAAAGTGGTACGATAATTTTCCGATAGAGAGCGCTAACATGTGTTTTTTTTAATGGAAATGAGAATTGTAGGCCTTTATTGCCTTTATTTCTCATTGACTTAGACGTAGGCACACTCGACATAAATACTCACACTCACCTCCACATTAATGCACACGTTCACAGTCTCCACACATGGGCATTGTTGTTTTCTGTTTTTATTTGTTTTTCTTGTTTTTTTTATTTATTTATTTATTTACTACTATCTTGATCACAACCATTACAGGTACCTTAACCTAATGCGATATGTGACAATTTAAATACTTATCTATATTACAAACCTTATATTATAATCCTTATAAAATCTAACCTAATTTATAGCTAATAATATACAATGCAGTCCTTACAAACTCACTCAAAGTGCATGAAATAATGTCCACCGTGTCATTGATGATGTTAATGACACGTATTGCACGGATAAGGGGCGCTTTCGCCAGTAAGTTGGTTCTGGCGACGGGCACGGCGAGCGCCGCTGCCGCCACACGTACCGATCCGGCACGTTTAGCTGCAGATGTTGCAGCAGCTCCGGGTTATACGCCATCCCACGCAGGAGTTTAGCTACGTACAAAGTGAGCGCGAATTCTCTTCGAACCCCAAGCTTCTTGTAGCCTACCATACCCAGTACAAATAAAGTAGGGTAGATTATTGGGTAGAGTGGGTATACTTCGTATAATTTGAAATACCAGTGTCTTGTAAACTTGTTTTGTACCCGTACCAACATGACACTATACTTATATGACTTCTGTGCATGCTGTTGTCGATCCTTTATGTAGTTATCGAAGAAATGCAACAAGTGTGGCGTACATCCAACTTTAGCCAACTTGTCCAGTAAGACGTCGTTGTCTACGGTGTCGAACGTTTACTGAAAGTCAAAGTAGGCGGTGTCGACCTGCACGCCAGCATCTATCGCCGGTACTACCCGCATCATAAAACTGAGAAGATTGCTGGCAGTACTGCGCCCCGGACGTAACCCATGCTGCGCGTCAGTCAGTTGTCATGTAATTATGCTGTTTTTTTTTCTTTCACGTAATTATGACGGACACACAGGCCTTGCCAGAATACCAGCGTCTCTGCAGTCCTGTACTGCAGCGGCATGTGCTGAGCCAGGGACCTGATTGACCCGCTTCTGTATTTTTCTTTTTCTTTTAGTTGTTTGTTGAAATCGTTACTTGTATTCTTAATTTTTTTTGTCCCTCGTACTGTTGGGTTAATAAAATATTTTCTATTACTATTTCTAATTAAATAATAAACAACTAAAACAACACACACACAACACAAGATTTATCCTTAATCTAATATTATTATTCCGAGCTTATCACGACCTATACCAACACCACGTCCCAACCACATTATTATTAGGTACCTCCTTATCTGTCAAACATTTTCAATTTGCTTGACTTTGAAATAGGTAGGTATCTAAGATAACAACAGACACAGACTGGAGCTCTATTACGGTTACCGTAATAGAGAGCTACCGTAATACGGTACCATATTTACGATTTTTCGAAAAACTGAAATGTTTTAAGTATGCCAATAATTAGGTACTTACATGCATAAAATGTATATTTTGAGTGTGGTGTCTGTGTTTAATGTAGTTTGTACAATAATATATGATAAATAAAGACACGAGTAAGTAATTAGCCCCTAAACTGTCACACTGCTGTCACGCATTGCACGACCTGGGAATTGATCCCGGGAGGTCCCGGTTTCGGGTCGAGCTCTGAAACCACTCTGCCATGGAGGCGTTTAAAAATAAGCCATAAAAAATCAAAATAAATTAGGAGTCGTAAAGATTTTTTCATCGCTCAACGATTCACGGTGGTCTGTGTTCCAGAGCGCCGAGTGGGAGTTGCAGTGAGAGAAGCTTAGAATAATAACAAATAGAAGGTTAGTCTTAATACAACCGCCCCGTCAAAAATGAAGCACTAATCCGATCCACACATGTGTGACTATTGCTTGCTTACGTGCGGCGCGCGTTGACATTGAACATTGCGGAGCTGTAATGAAAACTGAAAATATGAAGGGGCAGGGCTATAAAACCATCATTAGGCCTGTCCTTTCATATGGCAGTGAAACATGGCCGTTACTAGAGCGAAACAAGCAAGAGCTGCGCGTCACGAAAATGAAAATGCTGCGGTGGATGTGTGGAGTCTCACGCAAAGATCGCGTGCGTAATACCTACATCCGCGGCAGCCTTCGTGTTCGTGACATCGCAGACAAGCTGCAGAAGTGCCGCTTTCGTTGGCATGGTTGGCATGGTCATGTCTCACGGATATCGGCAAACTACGTGGGCAACAAATGTCTGGCCATGCCGCCCCCGCCGGGTACCGGTAGAAGAGGTCGACCCAAGAAGCGGTGGCTAGACGTCATTAAGGATGACATGCGTGCCAACAGACTCACCACTAAGGATGCACAAGACCGCGTGAAGTGGGCCAAGAAAATAAGAAAGGCGGACCCTAGGACCCCACACACCAGTGTGGGTTCACAACCGGGATAGACCGCACGAATGATGATAAACTCTTATCATAGATCTAAAAAAAAATGAAATTGAAAAAGTTAGAAATTTCTGTTTTTTCCCTGAACTTTGAAGGCCTTTTCAAAGATAAAGTTACCTAAAATGTTTCATCCAAATCTTTCTTAAAAACTTCACTACACTCTTAACTAATTACCATGTAAATTTTAATGAGTTACTATAACGGTATCATACCTAAATTTTCATTCAAAATGTCAGAAGTAATCCAAGTAATTTGTGTATCAACTAAAACTTGATTATAAGTTGACTTACTCGTTATGGATTTATTTACAAAATGGTGACTTATTAGTTTCACATAGATGTGACGTCGTTTAATAAAAATATTTTATTCCAAAATTATTATTTTTTTGTTTTGATGATGTATTATCTATATTGAGCTATAAAATGGATACTTTGAAAGCGTTTTATGGCTTTTTTTCATGTTTTTAGTTTACTTATAATCAAGTTTTAGTTGATACACAGATTACTTGAATTTTACACTTCTGACATTTTGAATGAAAATTTAGGTATGATACCGTTGAAGTAACTCATTAAAATTCACATGGTAATTAGTTAAGAGTGTAGTGAAGTTTTTAAGAGTTATGATAAGCGTTATGGGTGTGATTTCTTCATAATCATCTATCGCTATTATTCATCTAATAAATAAATAAAATCAGGCATTTATCTCAACAGATCACGCTGCAGAGACCGAAAAAGTGACTCAACCCAGAAATTTTCACAATTCGTGAAATATTCATAACTCAAAGACTACAAAAAATCGGGTAACATATGGGTATTTTTGGATACCCCTGAGTCTGAGGAAGCTAAAAAAAATTATTGACCTGTATGTTTGGACCACCCTGTATACAAATAAGATTGGGTACTCAAATAGGTATTTAGTAGACTGGTTACTAAATAATACTACGTTCAAATTCCAGAATCCCAATGAAAACTATATGTTGGAAATTCAGTAGAGTAAACAGAGAAGAGTAAACAAAATCAAAGGAGAAGATTTTGTTGGAAGGAGAGTTCACAGAAGTAGATTGGTGACCTTATTATGGTATGGAATATATTTTATTCATCATATTTCATTTTACTCAATAACATTTCTAGGAAATGTCAGAACTACAAAATACGTAAAGACTGCGGAAAAAAACACACTGATTTTGTTTACATTTAAACTCGTAACATTAAACATACTCACAGTAACTTACATGAATAGTATATAAAGTTATGCATACTTACAGTATGTCACCGACTTACTGGGAATATGTTATGCTTAGTGTTAGTTGGGTTGACAGATGCAATAATTATAAGTATATTATTCTAGATTTAAAAAGAACTATTATATTTAAACAAAAAATATAAATTTACTAATAATCTACACAAGTTTATCTTTTATAATATATTTAAATATCTGAGTTATCTCCTTTAATGACTAAGATACAGCATTTTTTTTTACAAATGTTTTTTGACCTGCGATTGGACTTTTTTGACTTACTGTTATTATGATATTGGGGGCAGAATTGTTAGTTGGGGTTCTGAAAATGACGTCGAGTTTTGCAGCAAGCCTTTTTTAACCTCGAGTAGGTAAGTAAATACATACTTGCCCGTCTATCTTTTTGTATGTGGGCGCAGTATTATCAAATATAAAAATTCTATGATGATTCATCACATTTTAAGCCGCATTGTGCAACTGGAGTCGCCGAAGACAGTTCCTATCGTCAGCTTGACTAATGGTAGGCCTTACTAAGGAAAGAGTGGGCGAATTTTGAGCTACGTTCGCAGAATTAATGTAAATTTATACCTACTTCTGAGGCTATTTCTATCAGTTAAAAAATAATGGTATATCAGGTAAAAAAATGGTTGCATATTTTTAATTTACAGATTAAAATAGGTATGATACCTTTCAAGGATAGTCTGTATCTACTGATGCCTTTTATCACTAAAATATTAAAAGACTTGTAGATTGAATTTTAGTTTAAGTTGAAACATGGAATGCCACCTTAATTTATCGAAAACAATTTTGTGACGCTAAAATATTAGATAAACTCGTGTCGGTATATTTTTTACACAACAGCAGATTATTTGGAAACAACGATCAATCAAGTGACGTATAGGTAGTGAGAAAGTGACGTGGCTACGTTTAGGTAGGTGTGCTCAGAAGGCAATGTCTCTTATGACGTCATAGCTCTATGTTGTGGTTTGTTTTTGTAACGCAATCTAGTTCTGGCTCTGAACTTGGCTAAATGCTTCATTGCTGTCAAGAGCGACTAGTACAAGTGACCTGCAACCACCGAATCCTGCTACCTTTATCAGGCCAGCCCTCGTAGGGCATTCAACTCCATAGTTTTACATGTGGCTTCTAATACTTCATTTAATAAGAACTTTTGTGCGCGAGCAGCCTTCAGTTCGTCGGCTGCGTCACCATTTACCACCTTACCCAATTTTTTTTATTAGCCTAGCTTAGCACAGCTCTGTTGGGAAAGAGAAAAGAAAATAGGTAACATTGCAAGTATGTGTCATTCGAATTGCTTCATTTTATTTTGTAATTGCTAGTCAAACGATGCAATGTGACCTCTCTGTACTTATTTTGAAATCTTCCATTAAATAAAATGATTCCAAGTGTGTCTACGTGGGCAAAGAATGTGCGCACGCATCTTCACACTCACTGAAAACGCTCACACTACTTTGCTATTGTTTTCTACCATTATCATTAGTAGAAGTTTAATTGTTTAAAAATGAATTAAACTACAACAAATTAATCTACAACCATGTCGATGGTTTTGTTTTTTACCGATGCCATTGGTAGGAAGCAAGATTATATACGCACGTTTTTACTTAGTAGGGGATTTTCAAAAAAAGGATATTTAGCAGGTAATGACTGAATGATGATACTCATCTCCTTTAGATCTTTGTTCTATGAGCCTTACACTTTCATTTCTTTAGTGCCCATGCAATATTGCTCAATGTACAGTCAACCATAGCTCGATCACAATACCGGGTGTTTATTGAAATTCTTACAAAAACGATATGGCATACTCAGTGAGTGATGTACGAGTGGTAACTATGTAAGTAAAAAAAAGATTTTTACAATTGACCTTAATTTTAAAGTTTTCATACAAAAATACTAACAGTTTGACTGATTTGTAGTGGCCTTGAAATAAAAGTTCATTTCCTTTTTTACTAAGATAGTTAGTTCCTACATTTTAGGTGGGTTATCTGAGTAATGTATTTATTTTTTGTTTTAAAATCGACTATTTTTTTTTTTTTTTTTGCCTAATCCATCTTTCTATTGTTAACGATTTTGATTATTATAATGAATAAGTATGTATAAAATTGAACATTTGCAATACCTGAAAAATGTACTAAGCATTAAGAACTGTTTGTATTTATATAATACCGTACAACACTTGGTACATAAGCGAAAAAAATACTTGATTACTTGATTAAACCACCTACTGAGTATGCCATATCATTTTGGTGAGTACTTTTGTCACCTGGTTTATACCGCGAGTGAATAAGTGTCAAAAATAAGTGCAATGCTCATCTTTCAAAACTGCTTCATTTAGTCCGCACTGTGCCATTATAAAAGGGGATTACAGAATCAAAAATAAATGTTTTCATATTGTAGAGCTTTTATAAGAGCCATTGTCCCAATTATGAAAATAGCTACTATTCCTTCTTTTTTCGTCAGATGTAAATGAACTTGAGCCTAGTGCTTTTCCACCAGAGATGTGCTATGCAGCTCTGCGGCTAGGATGTAAAAGCTAAGGTACTTAACTATTCGAACATTACCACAGATGCTATGTAGCTGAGCGAACAAGATGTGTTTCGAAGATGCGCCGCCGCAAAGTAGCTGGGTGAGGAAGTTGATAACCAGATGCCTAAATATAGATATTAAGCTATCAAAATCTTTCGTAACTTTTAAAATCTTTTAAAACATCACATATTTAGCACTTAAGTTAAAATAAATTTCAGATAGGTATTATTTCAGGCATTTAAATCCATATTTTGACCAATTATAAACACAATTCAACAAATAAAAAAAAATTGATAATTTTCAATACTACGATTGAAATTATTCATAAATTAAATTGAAATACTACGAATAAGTTATTTGCATTAAAATTATATAAATTGAATTGAAATCATAATTTAGAAATAAATATAGAGATAAAACAATAACTCAAAGCTTAAGACTTTAACCAAGTACGCGCACTAGTAGTGAGCCACTTCCATTGGTGCCTATTCCGTGTCACTTTTTGTTGTTGTACTGTTCCGAAGCGAGTATTTGTGACAATATTTTTATTAACCCACTTAACTACATTATGATTACGTTGCCCGACAATGGCGACAATTGTATGTTTTTAAGTTAATAATTTATGTAATGTTCTCATGTTAGTGAATTTGATTCTTATGAGAAAATAAAGATTATGAAACCTCATGTGCAGGTTGCGCTATGCGATATTTAGACAGTAGGGTGGGCAAGGGAAGCGTCACCTACGCACAGTACGTTCACCTTTCGCGACCTTCCGCAGCACTCATCCACAGGAATTACCATAGCAAGCATCCACAGTACGAATCTAAAACAATAATCCATAGCACGCATCATCATCATCGTCCGTGCGGTCTATCCCGGTTGTGAACCCACACTGGTGTGTGGGGTCCCAGGGTCAGCCTTCCTTATTTTCTTGGCCCACTTCGCGCGGTCTTGTGCATCCTCAGTGGTGAGTGAGCGGACGGACTGGGGATTTGTGGTGTTGCAGGCCATGTACTCCGTCTTCGCCACATTAAGTCGCACCATATACGCATCCATTCATATAAAAAACATAGCTTAGTATGTAGATCCCGTTTCCGCCCGTGCAATGATATAAGGACCGATGAATACGATGGGTGGATATTAAACACATTCATTGCAACGTATGCATACGTTGGAAAATCACCATTGAACTTGTCAGCAGGTGGATCTACAAGAGTTTGGGGAAATTCATCGATATTTGGTTTTTCACACGTTAGTGTACTTACTTCCCACGTAAGGCGAACGGGAGAACGGCGCCACCCAGCCGGTATCTGACACGTTATTTCATAGCCACCATCGCTAATAGGGAAACTATGCCAATATTTACGTATAGTTTTGTTCTCATGTTCTTGCAATTAGGACATGATTTATAGTTCTCAGTCTTAACCCCATGGTTTTGAAATTTACGGTAGTATGTTGGTAACAAGCTTGACGAGCTCTGTGGCGCCATGGTTAGTAAGGTTACTTGTACATTGTGTATACTACATATAGGGTTAAATTACAACCAACAAGAAATATGCTTAGCTGTACGGTACGTTGATGCTATTGTTACGTTAAGGTACCGTTATTTAGTTCCATTTTGTGTCTACCGAGGCGCTGTACGAAATCCCAATACATATATTTTACGCGAACGCTAACGTGAATTTAAAGTAGCAACTCATGGCAGACGTACAGATCGGTTTTCAGAACCACAAATACTGAGACTAGTCATAATTACTATAGTACCATCTAATAGCATTGGTGAAAAGTGGGCTTCTGAGTGTTCCGTTCACCATGACGGCAACCAGTCACTGCCTCTGACTACCCTGTTTGGGAGATTGTCGTGATTGTATGTTATGTTAAGTGGTAAGTGGCCTACTTTTAAAGAAGTATTTCGATAAAGCCAGGATCAAAACGGTTTATAAAATATATATCAAGTTAACTTCTTTCCATCCTTTGAAGTTAGTATGTCAATCAAGACGAAGTAAATTGAGATCTGCAGTTGACATAAAATATACGAGAACATCTGATGAAAATCCTACTGCCTTAGATATCCAAAAATATTATTACAAAAACCTTAGGTTATTGAGCAGATTGTAAAGTAAAGTAAGTAAAGTCAAGTAAAAAAATCATTTATTCATTTAAGCTTGTACAAAGCACTTATGACATGTCAAAAAAAAGTGTTTAGAAATAATAATAATAAACGTAAATAAAATAGTACAATAATAGTACATATCGTGAATATACATTATTATACATAATGTGAATCTACCACCGGTTCGGACGTTGCTTCTTATCGAGAAGACTCCGGCAAGAAACTCGATAGTTACTCTTTTGAACTTTGTGTGTTTTACAACAAATAAATTCAGAGTACAGTCAATGAAAGTAGAAAAAAGAATACAATATTGAGCAGAGGAGCAGATTATTTCTACTGTGACCACAAACTCTTGTCGTTCAAGTAATCCCCTACATTATAATAACCTTGTTTCATTAACTTTGCTTTAATTGCAGACTTAAACTTGTGAAGAGGTAGATCAACAAGACTTTGAGGTATTTTGTTAAAGTATTTCACTGATGGATCCACAAATGAGTTTCCCACCTTGTGTAGCCTAAGACTGGGAGTTTACAATTTGTTTTTATTTCTGGTATTATGTTTATAAGTATCACTGTTTTTTTTGTACAGATGCAAGTTTTTGCGCACATACATTATGTTATTTAAAATATACTGAGCATGCACAGTTAAAATATCGATCTTCTTAAATACTTCCTTATGCGAGTCGCG
Source organism: Udea olivalis (assembly GCA_947369235.1). Taxonomy (NCBI): domain Eukaryota; kingdom Metazoa; phylum Arthropoda; class Insecta; order Lepidoptera; family Crambidae; genus Udea; species Udea olivalis. The sequence goes on from OX376355.1 coordinate 13,065,723, forward strand.
TGGTCTTAGTTTGTAAATGGAGCGGATGGCTCTTTTTTGAAGTACAAAAATGGTGTTCAAGTCTGCAGCTGAACCCTACAACAGTAGACCATACGACATAACTCTATGAAAGTAGCTGAAATATACTAGTCTTGCTGTTTCAATATCAGTCAAGAGTCTTATTTTTTTAACAGCACAAGCAGCGGAACTGAGTCTCCCTGCCAGGGCCGTTATATGCGGACCCCATTGTAACTTAGAATCGAAAGTTATTCCTAAAAATGCAGTAGAATTTGTTAATTCTAATGGCTTGTCATTCATAGTTACAATAGTATCAACCTGTCTCACATTGGGCATAGAGAATTTGATGCACTATGTTTTTTTTGCATTAAGTAATAAATTATTACTAGTAAACCAACATAGTACTTTTGAGAGAGCATTAAATAGATCGTCAAATGCATGCTTACCTCTGTCGACTTTAAAAATCAACGAGGTATCGTCAGCAAATAATACTATCTCACAAATATCTTTGACACAGGTAGGAAGATCATTTATATAAATAAGAAAAAGCAAAGGTTCTAATATAGATCTCTGGGGCACTCCCATACGTATGGTGGCACCGGAAGATGCAGTTCCGTTGATACTAACTTTTTGAGTTCTATCTGCGAGATAGGATTTCAATCTCAGACTCAATAACATCATTTTGAATTCTGAGAGAGAATGAGTGATCGCGATGTTCAGATTTACAGGTTTCTTTATTAATTATGTTCCAAGTGTACAGAAGTGTAGCCAACAATACTTTATTATATTGAAATTAAAAGTCGTAATAATTCATTTGTATATCTCGTGACCTAAAACACGAGCCACCATGGTGTGACGTCATATAGGCAAATCTGTCAGTTCGGTGTAAACAGCTATACCCTTTCCAAACGTACTTTTGACAGATCACGCACATTAAGTTTTGTAATAATTTTTGATACAATGTACTACAGGGAATACTGTACTTCATGGACGAGCTCCGCCCACTTAGAGATGTGTCATTCGTAATGAATGGCCACAGACTATAAAACGGTTTTGAAATAAATCAATTATCGATTATATTAATAAAACATACAATAAAATTATTGTGATTATATTTTATATCAAATCACGTAAAAACCTTTATTATTTTGCATTAAAATGCCCTAAATGTCCCTGATTTAATGCATAATTAATTTGCGAAATGAAAACAGTTCCATCGTACTCGTACCTAGTAATGGGATCGAATTTATTCGCTGCAAATTAATGAATCTTAAATAATCGTTTAGACTTACTGTAGTTGGTTCAAATAAAAAGCAAGTGAATGCCTACTTGTAATGAATAGGTGCAAAATGTTGAAATTCATAGTACTATTTTTAATTCTAAAGAATCGTCTTCTTCGTATGACCAGGAATCATCATCACTTGAGTTCTCAGTAATATTGATTATCAATTCTTGGACAGATAAATTGTCGAATGCAACATCCCGATCCCAATCCGACATTATCACCTTTTTTGTTTTTTCTGCAACACTCGCCCAGTTTTCAGGAGTTACTTTTTCTCACGCATTTTTTAGTAAATCCAGCATTTTTCTTGCGGTGAAAGGAGGAGTTGTATTGTTCCTCGCAGCATATTCTTTAACTTATTGGACGGTATTCCCATGCTCTGCTGCCATTTCATCTATTACGTATCGTTTTGGCAGCTTCTTTGTTTTTAATATCTTTACTAACTCTACTTTTAGTAGGGACTCGTCCACCTCCTCGCCATTGTCAAGGAGCCATTTTATGATTTCATGTTTTTTGTTGGCCTGCGTTGGCATTTTATTAATTTGACGAGAGTGATAGGGTGCATTATCAATAAATATTATTGATGGCTCTTCGAATGATGTAAGCATTTCTCTGAACCACTTTTCATACACGTTCGAATTCATCTCCCATGATAATCTCCTGTTTTCTGGGATTTGAAAGCTAATAGAGCGTCTGGCACAAATCCTTTTACTGTTATTGCATGGCAAATAATCAGTCGTTCGCCTTTTTCCATTGGTACTGCAGAAGTGGAGTCAGCAGTGTTGTCAGTCCAAGTTTTTGACAGCGTATGATTCGCATTGAGCCAAGTTTCATCTGTGAAAACAACATTCGACCAATCTTCTATTTTTTCGCTCTTCTTAAAAAATCGCATGGATACAAAGCATTATCATTGCGTTCCATTAAAATTTTTCATTTGTCACATTTTTGGAATAAGAATCCAATGTCTTTCAATACCTTTGCCAAAGAAGATTTTTGACTACGGAACAAACCACTATTTCGTAGAGATTGTGTTAGTTTTTTTAATGTTGGAATCTCTTTTCTTTGGTAATAGTCGTTTATGACGACGAATAGAATCAGCGTCAAAATTGTCAACTGCTGTCACTTTACAGGGCTGACGTTATTTCTTAGGTGTAGATAGCTTATTCTGTTCCATGCCACTGCTGCCGTAGCCTTCTTTTGTTATTTTTACCACTGCTGGAGCACTAATACCTAATGCTGCTGCAACATGGTCTCTAACTTGAGTCACTAGAATAAGAGGCCCACCATTACGGCTTTCCTTTTCAAAGTATTCACGAAGTCGCAACACAAACTCTCTTGTTTATCCTTTAAGTATTTTATTTTTTGGCATTTTGACAGTAACGAAGGGAGGAACGATACGCTCAACTCAACCAAACGTGAGAATTCACAAATATATAAATACGGAGGAATATAAATACTCAACTCGACGTATGAAAATGTGGATTAACACTGAAAACAAAATGGCGTCGCGCGTCGACGCCACGTCCAGTGCTAAATTATCGATAAAACAATGAGTGTGTTAAATCGATTAAAACTTCTTCATGAATAAAATCGATCGATAAAAGAAATCGAATCGGTAACGGGTCAGGGTATCACTATTTGACTAAGTATTAGAGCTGTCAAAAGTTAAATAAACGATTGGAAAGGGTATAGGTACATGTATTAACTTGACGTTGATAGATACCGACCGACGATCGCACCTACACGACTGTTGCTTTTACCAATATTACGTCACCAAAATAGCTGACAGCGTTTTCACAGGAATAAAAAAAAGGATTAAAAATTTATTTGAATTTATGGCTAGAAAGCGTGTTTATTTGCCGAAATATACTTCTCAGTGGCTTTTGATTAGGAGAATCAACATTTTTAGGTACTTTTTCAAACATTGTAGAATACCCTATCCGGGTTGTACTCCTGCCAGCGCAAGACGAAAACTATGTCTTTTAGATTTAGTATGTCTACCATGAGTTTAAGCCAATGACAGGCGCTGACGTCCGCGTTGACGTTTTTGTATGGGATTTCGGTACAGCGCCCCTAGTGATTTAAAATGGAACCAAAGAGGCATACAATTTTCTGAACGTAACTATCGTAGTTTACGAGACGTAAACTCATGGTAGACCATCGCAAAGCCACGTTCGAGAGGGTAATTTTTTTAAAATTACTTTCACGTCATTTTACTCCCCGGCCTGCAAATGGTTTTGATTTCATGATATTTTCCGCAACTTAACATACGTTCGCTGCCATACGAATATACTCGTAGTAATTATTATGTCATTATGCCCATTGTCACCATACAAAATATAATAAAAAATCTTACGAGTACACTCGTAACTGTATTGTTCCCAGAGATGAATCCAAAAAAAAACTATTAAAGTTGTTTTTATGATTAAATAATGTTTTACTTCAAATGGCACTTTCACCGCCACTGTTTTAGAATTCGTTAGAAATCGCAAACAATCAATTACGAGAATATTCGTAGTAGGCAGTGGGGCCCAGATCTTGTATGTTGTACTACGAATATACTCGTAGGTTAGCAGTTAACTTGTTAAGCAAAAAACTAACTAGAAAGACTTTGAATACAGACGACGTGATCTGTTGTAGAACTCATCGTTATCAAAATGCGCTCAAGAGTAGATTTAACATAGGTATCGACATTTTAAGATGCTTACAAACAATAAATCACAATAAACCTTGCCAAAGACGAGCCCCATATTTCGCGTTCAGGACTACGCAACAGGAAATCCGATGAAAAACTTATGGGAAGACATCGTGGGAGAAATAATCCCCAAAGGGGAGTACAAATGTTTTTGTTGAATATTTCTAGGATTCTTCTTTTTGACAGACGTTCAAGTCCAAATTTTAACTTTGTGATTATGCTTTAGAGTTTTAACAAAAATCCTACAGAATCCGAAAAAAACTAAAAGTCTTCCATGTAAAACACCAAAATCAGCCAAGCAGTTCTCAGTGATGCGGCCACTATAATTCAATCATAAAGATTTGTAAAAGTTGTAATTTTTTGTTAGTACAGCTTATCATATTACAATATTATTATACTTCAACCTTGAGTTAGCAGCCCCAATTTTTTTAATTACAATTATAATAATCGAACTTATATTTATTAACAAAAAGTAAATTAGACGAACAAATCGGAATAAAAACAAATTAAGACCATGCTAGTATGTGATGTTTGTATTATGTAGCATACCACATGAACTTCCTACTCACAGAATTAGACAAATACGATATTGCAAAACAAACACAACCACAAAAATAATGACAGACGTGACGTCACGTGGGTGTCATGGCTGGAAGGCTGCCAAGGAAACTCTAAATATGGCCAATTATTTATACTTTCCTGTCTCGTGCTCGATAAAGCCAAATAGTTTTGTCTGTTATTTACATCATTCTGCCCACGAGGATGACAGCTTGTGTTTTGTTACAGGCAAGTCTGGGTCATCAACCTCATTGATTGTTTTATGTGATGTCGGATCTGCTGATTATGTAGCAAATAGACGTCATTATTATAACATATCGGCACAAGCACACTTAGGTAGGTACTTTACCTTAAAATGAATTCTCTTAAACACAGTATTTGAATTTTTTAGGTAAACAGAAGAAAGTGTTAAGCCGCACGATAGTATGACAACCCACTTAGAGTTTTTACCAGCGCTACTATTAAGAGTACCTACTTGCAAGTATAAAGCCTGAAATACACATGCCTGTAGCTGGCAAGCCAATAGCAGTCACGTCACAGTAGAAGCCCAATCAGATGGTGTAAAATGTTGAACATGTCAAGACCTTGCAGATTTTACATCATTTGCTTGCCTTCTGCTGTCAAGTGACTGATACTGGCATTCCAGCTACAAGGTTGTATGTTCCGGGCTTAAAATGCCGACTGAAAGCGTATTTACTTACCGCATACACAAAAACTCAGTCGAAAAGCAGTACCTACTGCTGAAGGCTTATTAGCTGATGATTGAAGTCAGAGGAGATTAGCTTTATTGTAAATTAAAAATAATATGTTTTCGAAACATTAAAGAAGTTTAAAAGAAAGATCAACTTCTGTGGCGTGGGCAATCCTTTGATCAGAATAACGACGTCTAAAATGGGTGATAAAGTGAGGAATAGCATAATTAGAGAGCGTTGTGGTGTGAAAGAGGATGTTGTCACAAAAATTGAGATGGAAATGCTAAGATGGTTTGAGCATATGGAAAGGATGGATGAAAGGCGATTACAAATACAGCCTTATACGTCCCACTGCTGGGCACAGGCCTCACCTCAACTACGAGTCATACTCCAACACGCGGGCTCAGTGCGGATTGTTGGAGTGATGAATGTAAGGCCAGTGATAAACCTTACCGTTAGATGATATTATGCCGCCTTTTTAGGCCTCTGACTAGGCTTTACGACTGATATCTTGCGACGTTAGCCGGGACCAACTTTTTAACGTGCCTTGCGAAGCACGGAGATGCCCAAAAACACATCACTTAATTTCAGTCGGGATGGTCACCCATCCATAACCCGACCTGACTGGCGTTGCTTAACATCGGATCGTTGCCGATCTGTTGCCGTCACTTAGCCACGGGCACCTAAAAGGCAATTAACGAAACAAATTTACAAGGCGAGGGTGGATGGAGCTGTTGTAAGGGGAAGGCCTAGCTAGACGGACGTACTTAGGACAAGTCCAAGAAGTGCTCAGATAAGGTCAGGTCAGGAGTACCCATAATCGACGAGCATGTATGAAAGGATTAATGAGAGTGGAAGAAGCGCAAGAGGTGTGTCAGGACCGTAGCAAGTGGAAAGATGTGGTCTCTGCCTACACCGTTGGGAAAAAGGTATAAAAATGTATGTATGTATGTAAAATGGGTTCTAGTATGTTACATAGACGCATGCATATTAACATGTCGTCAGTCGACATAGTAGACACAATAGAAACATTAATACAATTTGCCGCATCTGGTGCATCGACTGACAAGGTGTACTCTTTTAAACTTCAAAGATGATCAATTGCCAAAATCTTATCGTTTTTAGATAAGATGACATGCCTCTTGGGCCCAATGCAATGGTAGCGATTCTACCTTTGGCCTCAAAAACAAAAACACTCGCTACAGTTCGACTGGCCGACTCACTGTAAACTCACTGTGTTTGTGTGCGTGATCGAAATGGCGGGTTTGTTTTAAGTGAACTATCTGTTAGAGGCGCCGCGCTGCATGCGTAATTTGTGCTTTGGAACCGATGGTCGTAGGTTCAAAAGTCACCCATGACTTTATTTATATGACGAACATTTGTGTTGGCCTGGGTGTTATTATCGATGAAAGCATGTTTCGAGAAAAAAATATCACAAGTTTTTTGGGCATTTGATACGCGCCCGTGCCAGTGCACGCCCCTGTATAAAATGTATTTTTTGCGGATTCGTAACTTTTCCGTGGATGTGATGATATGATACCCTAAAAAACTATTATTTTATAACCCAATTATTACCTACTAATAAAACCAATAATGAAGATTATTAAAGGCAACAGTTCGTTGAAGTCTTTTGCAAGGACCGCGGCCGGAAGGTCGCCGAGCACCTTTGTCCAAGACACGGTACAGGCGAGCGCAAATACGTTAGCAGTTTTCTACTGGCTGCTTCTTATAAAAATCATCCAAATTGCATCAAATTAATAAAAAGATTTAAGTACTTGGCTTTAAAGAGACTATTATGTTCTACTGAAAGTTATCTTAAAGTGATAAGTTTGTCTGTAACTTACTTAGTTCTCATCTGATACTGTAACTCATCAAAGGTTGAGATCCAAAAGGTGTCAAAAGATAAACAATAAATTAAAAAATAATGACTAAAAAAACTATTAACATCTTGGAACGCGGTAAAACCGCCAGGAAAGCTTGCAAGCTCCATTATTATATTGTCGTTTGTTATGTTATGGCTGAAAAGAAGAAAATTAGGTATTAAAATTTGTGCAATTCAAGATCTGGCCTTTGTCACGCGCTATGAATAATCTCCTGAATAAATAAATTGTAAGGTTTTTAGAATGAGATAGCTTTTTTTGTTAAATGTGTGTCTTTGTGTCTGTTTGTGTTGGCAACGGTTTCAAATGACAAGGGAAAACCTTACTTTGAGATCATTTTAGAGTAAGTGATATTGTCTAATATTTATTTTTAACAATTTCCTCACCATCTGTACAACCACCATGACATTCCGTCCCCGACTGTCCTTCCCACGCCGTAGCACAGTCCCGTGACGTCACAAGCTCCATATAACCGCGAGTCTGAGGCCACTCTCCGCAAAATCTGCCGGCCTCCGCTACGGCGTAGACGTGCGACGCGCTACAACACTACAGTGCTACGACACTACAGTGCTACAACACTAGGCGAAACTACTTTTACGCGGTTTTCATCTGTTCTTTGGGTATGTTCTCGTGATGTTCATAATGATGGGAAATTCGGTATGCGTCATATTTATGATGGGGAAATATCAAAAATATTTAAAAACAAATACTGCGAAACAAAGTTTAACTGCGTAAGGAAAAAAAACATTTCTAATTTTGCGATATCTATAGATCCATGCAATTCATTAAAAAAAGCATTTGAACTTGTAAGCAAAGTAAGAAACGTCTTAGTTAATTTAAATAATTTTACTAAGCAAAAAACATACGTCAATGTACATTAAAATGTTTTCAATACATCTTTAATGTGCGAAGAAATGTTAACTTAAGAGCACAATAATAATAGGTGATATATATTCAGTCAATTTAACAAGATACTTGTTGATTTAAAAATATACCATAATAAATACAGAAATATGGTGCAGATTAATAAAATATATTTTTAAGCGTAAAAGAATTAATTTCTAAGTCTGATGCCACTGGTTTTTTATTAATTGTGTCTACTTATCTGAAAGTGGCAATTAAAGTATTAATAACAAAATTAAATAGCCATCGGAAAATACGTGGTGTCTTTGTCATAAACAGTTTTAGCAATAAATATGCCAAAGCTTCACTTCTTAAAACCACTGCTTCATCGTAGGTTTCTGTTAGCTTCAAAAGCATTGTGAATAGTGTATTCAGTGGAAAAGCTATACAAATGAATCAATTTCACTCATTTGAAAGTTAAATAGTTACTCGTACTTTGAAAATTTTGACTTTATAGAGAAGTTGCCAGTAAATTAGCTGGTTTTGGCTCAATTTATCGTCGTTTCAGCATGAAATTCAGGCTTTATGTTCAGATTTTAATAGTAGATTCTGTAATAAATAAGCTTTAATAACTTTGAATATCTTATTACTGTAAATCTAAAAAATAATGAAAAAACAATTACATTTTCCGACGCATTTTCCGATCGTTACTGAAAACTCGTAAAAAACCAACCCCTTAACGTTTGACAACCTTTGCATATTTCGTAATGTGACGTATGAGTGGCTTTAGTATGTTCATTTGTAAAAAAAATATACCAATCAATATTTGGTGTACTAAATAACATACTTAGACAGTTCTCGTGATATTTACGAATATGTCATAACATCGAACATCGAATCCAGTTTCAGACACACTGGATACTAATTTAAAATAATAATTACTGCCAGTAATTGCGTCTTCCATCTGTTCGTTGGTAAAAACATATGAAATTAATCAAAAAGTCACAACAATATCTATATCAATACAACTATTTTACTTACAGAATTGTGTTAAAAGTAAGCTTGAAGCATAAAATAATGTTTTGGGTATGTTTCCTACAACGAGCACCTCCGTCATGTTATGCTTGAAGCATAAAATAATGTTTTGGGTATGTTTCCTACAACGGGCACCTCCGTCCAATTCGTTGTTCCCTAACTCTCTTTTATAAGCCGTATAGGGTTAACAAAGCGCAAGTAATACTCTTGTTTCATTCGTCCATAAAGCAGTCCAAAATGCTAGCTTGCCTCCCACGTTATATATTTTTTTGTTCTAGTCAGGCGAGTTTTCTTAAAATCCCTCACTTGATTAGTTAACAAATACTTGGGACCCCTAACATTTTTTTTAAGTGTGTCTTTTAGATAACATTATCAACAAACTCCTAATTCAGTTTCATGGTAACGGTTTGCCAAAGTAACTAAAAGATGATGTTTTTTTGGCCCTCAATATTATATCTTTCATATTACCTATCGTATATTTACAAGTATCATTAACTTATATTTCCAAAACACCATTTTTACAGTTTTACATCGGTATTGTTTTATCATATATTTTACTACCTTACTTTACTGAGCTAGTGCTTTCTGTGTGGCCTAATTTTATTTGGTCTAGTTCTGACAGTGGCATCTATGAGAAAACCATATAAGTACGTCTTAAATCTAGATAAAGAAAATGCACAACAAATGAACGAATAACTCAATATTACGCTAACCGATTTTGACAATTCTTTTTTTATTTGAAAGCTGATGCTGCCCGTTTGGTCCCATTTTAATTTAGTATAGTTCTGACAGTGGCTTCCATGAGAAAACCATATAAGTATTAAATTTAGTTAAACTATTTGCGCGACAAATGGACGAATAACTCAATATCACGCCAACCTATTTCGATGCTTCTTTTTTTATTGGAAAGGTACTTCAACAGTAGTTTGATGAGAGTTTGGTTAGGTTCTGATTATGGGATTCATGACAAAGTAACGGAACTCTTCAATTCTTAGGAGTCAATTAGTTTGATACTTTTGCGATGTATAAAATGAACAAGAACTATTCACTAAAAATCAAGAAATAAACAAAAATTTTAACAAAAAAAAACAATTTCAAATAGATTATTTGATTATATAATCCGTAATGAAGTTATGATCGTTAGGAAATAAGGTGACGATCTGACAGCAGACGCTTTCGCTACCTTTACGATATTCTTTCAACTCTCATTTTGCAGTACTTCATCTTCCTTCATAACTCACTGTTGCGTGAAAACATTCTGCTAGGAACTTTCACAAAGCTTCCGAATTTTAAGCTCGCGAAGATAATCGTCCGAGCCACTTTTAAGTGTTCATGAAGTTTCGAAATTCTTTCGAGGCATCGAACGCTTTCAACAATTTAACTTGGGACTCACAAAGACATTTAATACTTAGATTTTGAGTTTAAAATAACATCTTAACAGCTGAGAAGTTTTGAAAAGTATGTGTTTTGTGAACTTTAGACAATGAGTACATAAGTGTATAACCGGTTTTAGAAATATTACTCTTTTTTAAAATAACACAAATAAGCTCAGTTCAGATATGATTAAATTGCAACAATCAAAAGATGGCTGAGTATAGTATTACACCGTTATAATGTAGACACAAGAAATTTAAGTTATTAAAGTGTTTGTGTTTATAATAAATTAGTACATGGTTTGTAATTACAAAAATAATTTAAATAAGCATGCAGAGCTTTTTAGACAAAGTTTATTTGTTCAACTTCAACGAGCGATAATTTGGGTTAATTCAAATTTATATTGTAATGCAATCGTTTACGGCCTTTAATTTGTATTTTAGTATTTGCGTCTATTTAGGAAATAAATGTCAGCTTAGAGGATAAAACTCGAAGATATATCCATTTTCAACTACCCCAAAGGTTATAATATTAACTTTTGGGTAACATGTAGGATGATTGCATTTTTTTATAAGTTAATAGACCGATAGCGCGTTTTGTATTGAACTGTGCTGTGAATAAAAAAAACATTGAACGAAACGTTGTAGTTTGACCTAAATTATGGTCGTTGAATTTTCCATCCAGTTGTGAAAAAACACAAAATAACTAACTGGACCAAGTAGTTATCTTTATTAAATTTATAGAGCTATTAAAGACAGAAAAACTAATATTATTAATAGAATGAATTACAAAACTTTTTACGAATACAATATTATTTATTTTCATTTTATATCAACGACTTTTATTTAACTTGTCCGAATGTCTGACCCGTTTCTTGTTTCTACTTGTTAAATATGTATGGCCCATTAAACCTTGCCGCCTATATGCGTTTATCGTATTTTATCTCCGTTTTGTAATTTTGTTCGTATCAAAATTTGCTGCAATTAAAAGCATGGGGCCTCCTATTTTATCCGCATAGCTTTAAAAACGTTTCACCCAGTACATATAGTATTCACCCAGTCAATATATTATTTAAGTATGAGATCTTTAGAATGAAAGTTAAATAAAACCTTAAAATGTTCACTTTAATAGATTCTATGTTGACGGTTTATTATGCTCTATGCCAAACTTTTATCAACTATTGTAACCTGGCTTGGGGTAATTCAGCTTCGTCAATGCTCTTGCCTCTTGAAAGAGCTCAAAGGGGTGTCCTTAAGGTCGCGCTGAAAAAAACCTATAAGATATTCGACCTTTACTTTACACAAAGATGCTCATGTTCTCAGCGCCAGAAAGCTTTACCTGATGCGGGTGGCCCTTTGTGTTCATAAAACTGTCCTAAACTCTAACTCCTATTCGCAAATGCTTCTAAACCGGGTTTTCAAAGTACCAATTGTCAGTGTATTCACTTCCTTTGCTCAGCGTTTTGGTGTCTTTCTTTTCCCGCATATTTATAACAAAATGGTGAATACTTGCCACTTCAAGCACAACTCTGTCCCAGATGCAAAGTCTAGAATCATCCTGTATTTGTTGTACTTGACATATGACGAAGCAGAGAGGCTTATTAAAAAAACAAGGTGATTCTGTGTTATTAGCACAAATATCAACTTAGTCATTCACACATAGATTACACTCTCATCCATTTGCATTCTCCCACACACACTTTCTCTCTCTCACTCACGCACTCACGCATAAACACAAACACGCACACAGACTCCCTCACACACACACACACAGCCATACACACATCGGATTTGCATCTTATTTTTTGTCAATCCTTTAATGTATTACATTTAAATTCGTTTGTTATTTTCTTTGCAGCCTAATTTTATGTAAACCGTTATATTTAGATAACTTCCCCTATAGGACGGGCTCTGCCTAGTTTGGGGGCCAGACATGTTCATAGTTGTTACTGGGTTTATTAATAAATATTTACTTTACTTTACTAGACTTTACTTCTTATTGAGTACAATAAATTATTTTCACCGTAAAAGTTATCATCCAATAAAGATATCTATTAAGAAATATCAGTAGCTACCTAGCAACGCGTTTTAATTTCAATCAGTGAATCTTTGCCTCTCTGTTAATTTGATATTGGGAATGGGCGTTTTATATTTTCAATTACTATTTATCAATTGTGTTAACTGTTACCGGTTTTGTATTTTATTTTGAGACTTGTATTCTAGAAGCTAATTGAATCAGAGATTTGCGCTTGAGCGGTGATTAAACAAAGTCAATTCAAATAAAATAAGGCATTGCGGTCTTAACTCAAGTAGGTACAGCTTATTGCTATGTAATGGTAGATCTTTTACAAATGAGAGGGTATGAAGCAGTTTTTGTTGGTCAATCATTAGCCATTTCGTTCAAGTAAGTGCTAAAACAGTTAAACCACAAAAAAAACAAAAGTTTGTAAGCAGTTTGAAGTGAAAAATTGCAGCAATTAGCAAAATATACAACAATTCCGTTAACTTGGCAATAAACTTAAATTCTATGTTTTTGAATAAATAAATCGAAACAGCGTATTCAAGGACTAAGCTCTTTCAACTTTTAAGTGAATCACCAAAACATTACCACTTTATCACTAATGGGGATGAAACAAAGAATAACCTTGGATACTTGCCAAGTGCGGAAGAGTCACTTAGTCAAATCAAGCGAAGTGAATTTAAGAATAGGTGCTGCCGCACTTTGGACTTCTAGTCACGGCCACAGTGGCTGCCACAAGTTGTGGACGAGATTTTTTATACAATTAGGCTGTCTTCCCACCAGGGATGTGTATTGTGTAAGGCTACGTTGCGGTGGAAGCGTTTGATATCCAGCAATCACATTATTTAGTCCATATCGCATAGCACTGGTGGAAACGGGTTCTACTAAACTATTTTTGCATCATAACACATGGCATGATACTCGTTCATGGATGCGTGCTGTGGATACGTACTATGGAGGCGTGCAATGGATGAATGCTGTGCGTCTTAGCACATCTTACTCGCTCCGTTACATAGAATAGCATCAGTGGACACTTTGTAATAATTTCGTAGCTTAGCTTGAACATCCTCGCAGCATCGCTGCATAGCACATCTCTGGTGAAAAAGCAGCGTTAAAGTGGCATCAGCGCAGACTGAGAGTTCGAGTCGCCTCGCTCGACGTCTAGCGGCTCACGTCGACCACAACCCAACCACCGTTCGTGCAGTCTAGTGGTCCAGTCTATAGCCGGAGCTCGACCGCGCAATTAGAAAGGTCATTGATGAGCCCGCTTATTAATTTTCATAGTTGAGGCTCCACCGCGAAAGAGGCGAGCGTCTATGAAAATTATCGTTACGAGTTAAGTGGGCCTCATTAATGACCTCTGTCATTTCTAGGTCGAGCCCGGCTTATTTCAGCACTAAGGTCATTTCAACATGGACAATGGTTGCAGGCAGCATCTAGATGCGAGCTAAAGATCTGTGCTCATATTTGGGTAGGGTTATGTCCAGCAGTCGACTACTATAGGCTGATTAAGATGATGAACAAGGACATTTTACTGAAGGCATACGATGATTCGGGCTGTAGTTACGAGTATAATAAACGGCCATTAGGACTTTTCAATTATTTCAAATTCGAACAGCTTTTGATAATGACGTATATACTCGTTAGTTCATGCTAAGTACCGCAAGTTACGTGTGTGAGAATGCACCACAACATCTTGGGCCCTGCAAGGAACACCACAAGTCATGTTGATCAATGATTCTAACACGTAGCAGCACTTTATTATAAAAGGTGATCCAGTAGCAGTGTGAGTACACTATAGTACACAATGTATGCCACAGTTTACCAAGGTGTAATATACTATTGTACAATAAAGGCGGCTTCATCTCTAGAAGCAATGACTTCAATGATAATCCTTAGGTAGAAAATCAATAAGAAACAAAATAAAAACGAAGGGTATGTCCTTTTAACTGTAGAGTGTTAAATTTATTTTAATACAGGGTTAATTTAGCCTAGCGGCGCCCTGATCAAAAAATACGAGGAACGCAACAGGGTTTCCTATTTCTAGACAATTTCCTAGTCCAACTGTTTGCAGGTAGTGTGGCGGTTAAAAGCTTGTAATTAGTTTCCAATTCAAAGCTCTTAAAAGCTTGTCTCAGACCCTAGATATGTCACGTGTGTTTCAGCAAATACTGCACTTAGAGGGAGCTTTTCTTAACGTTTTTACCAATTTTTATTTTTTACGAGTAATAGTTATAGTCACATGTTCAAAAGGTACTGTACTTAAATTAAAATATAAATTTGAGTGTGTTGATGAAAGTATAATAAAGAGGAAAGATTTTATTGTTTGTTTGTTTCTATTGAATAAGCTCCGAAACTACTGAACCGATTTAAAAACATCTTTCTCCAATATGAAGAGCTACATTATTAGCTTGTGCCATGGACTAAAATTTTTACCTCATACCTTAACGGGAAAATGTCTTGTGTGCATTTTTTAAGCGTTAAGTTTTAGGCTGCTAATGAGGTGAATTCTTCAGAATCATCTAGCGCAATTATTCATCTAATTAAGAAAATAAAAATTAGGCATTTATCTCAACAGATCGCGCAACAGTGACCGAAAACGTGACTCAAACCAAAAATTTTAAAAAATCGTAAAAAAAGTATAAATCGCGAACTACAAAAAATCGGGTAACAAATATGGGGTATTTTCGGATACCCCTGAGTGTGAGTAAGCTAAAAAAAATGTATTAACGTGTATGTTTGGACCAGCCTGTATATACAAATTTTTAATGGTGCCCGTCAAGATGACCTCACTCCACCTGGTAGGAAGCGGTCGTGAGGTCCGCAAGGCTGACAAGCACAGTAATGCAAAGCAATCACTGAGCTGGTCATACTCACCTTGAAGGCCTGCATAAATGCCTTTTGACTCCCCGCTTGAAGATCCCGGGACTATAACAATATCTAACATATGCGCTGGGAAAGCGTTTCACGTCTGGATGGTTCGACAAAGAAAAGAGTCACCAAACCTTTTTGTGTGTGGGAAAAAATGCTGGATTGTGTAAGGATGGCGCCGCAATCCGCCACGCGTGGTACAGGAGTGAAAGAGTGAGGATGGGACAAGTTGGGATAACACTTCAGAGCATTCCCTATTGTAGAAGCGATAGAGAACACTCAATCAGGCAATGTCTCTACGCAATTGGAGAGGCTCAAGGATCATAGATGCCTCTAGGTTTCCGATAATACGGATAGCACCCACTGCAACCTGTCAAGCCTCGAGCAAGTACTGGGCGAAACCGTCCCAGAGATGAGAGCAGTATTCCACAAACGAGCGAACTTGAGTCTTGTACAAAAGATGACCTGCTCAGGCGTAAAGAATCGTCCCAGTCTGTTCAGGATTCCGAGTTTACGGAATGCTGTTTTGATGACGCTCTCAATGAAGTCCCGTTGGCTTAGGTTGCTACGAACATCCATGCTGAGGATGTTTAGGCTATCCTTAACCGGTAGTGAGGTGCCCTGAAGCCCTCTTCAGGGCACCTTCACCCCCCTGGGTGGGGAAGGAAGGGTGACGCCTTGGCCGTGAAACACCTGCGTTTTCTTGGCGTTGAACTCGACTAGGTTGCATGCACCCTATTCTGAAAAAATGTGGTTTGACACTCCGTCGAGCTCAACAAAAATTTACTGGCCTGTTGGCGCAATGGCAGCGATCCTGCCTTCAGCGCCAGAGGTCATGGGTTCGATCCCCACCCATGACAAATATTTGTGTGACGAACATTTGTATTTGTTGTGTGTCTGTGTGTTATTATCTATTTAAGTATGTATTTAGAAATATTTAAGTATGTTTATCAGTCTCTGACGCCCATATTACAAGCTCAGCTTAGTTTGGGGTCAGATGATCTTGGTGTGAATTTTCCCAGATATTTATTATTATTATTTCTTTCTTTTTTTTTTTGGCGGTAGGTGCTAAAAAAAAGCAACAAAGAGGTCTTATAATTAATTTTATTTTTTTCCAAATTAAACTCAAATTTCAAATTGAAATCATTTGAATATTATATTGAATAGTGTATTAGTCAAGGATAAATAAAAATAGTAGTGCCCAATGCTAATATAGTTTATTTGTAAGCACCTACCTGCTGGCTACAACTCACTACACTTCACTGATACTACTGAGACATCACAACTGGACAAAAATCTGTCTATCATGGTAAATACACCCAAACGCACCTTGGAGGAGATTGCTGAGACATTGGAATCAAGTCTGATGAAGCGCATGGAGGAATTTGAGCTATGGCTTGCCGGGCTATATTCTTCTGCGTAATGACCGCATAGGAAAGGGATATGGGGGGGTTGCCATTTATCTTCATTGCTCTATATCTTATAATATCCTAGCTGCCTCTTCTCCACTATATTCACGTTCGATGGAATATCTAATACTCGAGGTCAGGCTGGGTGGAAATAAGGCCCTGTTGGGTGTTGTTTACTCTCCTCCCACAATCGATTTTTTTGCGGACTTTGAGTCTGTTCTCGGCCTACATGCAACAGACTTTCAAAATGTCATTATTATGGGTGATTTCAATGCCGATCTCATGAAGAACGGGTCACGTTCATCAAAGTTACGTTCTGTGGTAGAGTCAGCAAATCTCTCTATTCTTCCCCTCGATCCAACTCATCTCAACTCCAACACCAATGATTCGTGGCTCGATCTTATTATCACATCCTCTCCTGATTGTGTCCTTAAACATGGCCAATTTCCCGCTCCTGGATTTTCACACCATGATCTTATATTTCTGTCTCTTAAGATAAAGCCTGTCAAACGTCAGCCTCAAGTGGCCATCCTACGTAATCTTGCGAAGCTCAACGTTGTTAAACTGCAACAGGATGCTTCCTCCCTCAACTGGGAACCGGTTCTGTTGGCATCATCAGTGAATGAAAAAGTTTCAGAGTTCAACAGCATAATATTATCACTGTATGATGTGCACGCTCCGCTCCGGGCAGTTAAGTTGAGGCGCCCTCCAGCTCCGTGGATAACTAGGATGGTCAGAGTTGCCATGACAAAGAGGGACCGTGCTTTCAGGGCCTACAAGCGTAGTCGAAGTGATATATGTTGGGAATCTTTTAGGGTAGCCAGAAATCGTTGTAATCAGATGGTAAGGGCTGCAAAGAGACGGCACTTTCATGAAAACCTTGTCCAGTCTTCTTTTTCTGATACTTGGAAGTTTCTAAATTCCTTGGGTATTGGGAAATCTGATCCTTCAAACGTCAATGTCCCTCACTCTCTAAATGACTTGAATCTTCATTTTTTTTTCCCTAAGCTTACTGTTGACATAAAAACGCAAACCATAGCAGCTATCTTTTCTGAGGTGCTTCCCATTAGCGTTTCCTTTGAATTCACCACTGTTTCTTGTGACGAGGTTCGTAAGCTCATTCTATCCATTAAGTCCAAAGCGGTAGGCTGTGATGGTATCAGCAGAAGCCTTTTGCTGCCCATCCTTGATTGTATTCTGCCAACTATAACGCATATTATTAACTTTTCTCTTCTTTCTGGGACTTTCCCCTCTATCTGGCGCAATGCTATCATCCGACCTCTCCCGAAAATTTCTAGCCCTAGTCTGCTCAGTCATTACCGCCCTATTTCAATTCTCCCATTCCTCTCTAAAGCACTTGAAGCCGTCGTTCATAAACAGCTCTCCCATTTCGTCTTCACCCATAACCTCGTCAGTGAATACCAATCAGGCTTTAGGCCAGGCCACAGTACGACCACTGCTCTCTTGAAGGTTACTGAGGATATCAGAGCTGGCCTGGAGGCTTCCAAAATAACTGTTCTCGTTTTAATAGATTTCTCTAATGCCTTTAACGTCGTTGACCATGACATTCTTCTTGCCATGCTCTCTCATCTGCACATCACTCCACAGGCATTGGATTGGTTTTCGTCATATCTCCGTAACCGGAAACAGGCAGTGCGCATTGACCAAACTTTTTCTCAGTGGTGTGACCTCGATTCTGGAGTCCCACAAGGGGGAATATTGTCCCCTCTCTTATTTTCTATATTCATTAACTTTGTAACCCATGTTCTCTGCAGCTCTTACCATCTGTATGCTGATGATCTTCAGCTGTACGTACAGACTGACGTGAAGGGGTTTGATGAGGCTATTTTCCAGTTGAATGATGATCTCAAACGCTTACTTGACTGGTCTATCAGCTTCGGGATATCGGTAAATCCAACTAAGTGTCAGGCAATTGTGGTAGGCACCCCGCGGCAGCTGGGTAGCCTTGGGACTGATTGGCCGGTGTTAACCTATAACGGCACTGTTATACCTTACAGTCCTCACGTCAAGAACCTTGGCCTGTTTATGGACAATACTCTGAGTTGGGATAAGCACATTATTGAAACGAGCAGTAAAGTCATTGCGTCCTTACGCTCCTTATATAAATTCAAAAACTTTCTTCCTCTCGGCACCAAAATTATCTTAGTACAAGCACTCCTTATGCCCCTCATTGACTATGCAGACGTTTGCACTTCTAATCTGTCCCAAGGTCTCCTTGATAAACTTGAACGTCTGGTAAACAGTTGCATTAGGTTTATCTATGGTGTACGAAAATACGACCACATTTCTCCCTTTCGTTCTCAATTAAAATGGCTTAAAATTCGTCACCGTAGGAATTCTCGAACGCTCTGTTTACTTTTTAATATTCTTAGTAACCCCAATTCCCCCAGATATCTGAAATGTAATTTTAAGTATAGGGGCGAGTGCAGCACGCGCAACCAGCGCTCGCATAGCCTTTTGCTGCTTCATACTCCTCTTCATACGTCTTCCCATATGTCGAATTCTTTCACATTAGCTGCCATTAGGCTATGGAACTCGCTGCCTAATAAAATTAAATTGTCAACCAGTAGGTTTTCCTTCAAAAGAGCAATCCATAACTTCTTCATAGATAAACCTTAACTCATTTAACCAAACCTCTCTCCTTTCAAGGCAATATTTTAAGATTTAGGTACGATATTTAGTGTATGTATCTTTAAATTTATGTATTATGATTATGTATGTGTAATATGTATAATTTTGGTATAAGTATGTTTTTTGTATTAATAGTATATTTTATTTCCGGTTTTATGAGACACCGCCAACACGATTTCTGCTTCGCCCAGTAGTTGACTGGTAGAGAATGCCATTAGGCATTAAGTCCGCCAATTGTACTTTTTCTTTGTGCAATAAAGAATAAATAAATAAAATAAATAAATAAATATTATCTTCTTTATTTAGCATAAAACTCAGGTATAAAATTTGCACAGTATTCTTACAAAAACAATGATTTACAACAATAAAAACAACTTAAGAATCATAATTATAAAATCTAAATAATTACAATTATAAAACCTAAGCTGTAAGTTATAAAAACAATGATTTATAAAAATACTATAAAAACCTTAACCTAGGGTGCCCCGGCAGCGGAGCAGGCAAGGCCCAGACTACCGGTGGTTAGGGCTGCAGAGAGAGGAACCTCCTGACAATGCGAGCCGTATCCAGGAGCACCGCCTTCTGCATCTGACCATTGACCCAACCGCTGAGCGAGAGCCTCTCGAGGTGTTGGTCAAAACTCTTCGCTATTAAGCCGTTTGCCGATACGACTATCGGGACAATGATCGTCGAGTCAACATTCCACATGGCGGTCACCTCGTGAGCCAAGTCAAGGTACTTGCTGAGTTTGTCCTTCTTAGCTTTTACGAGGTTATCGTCATGTGGAATGGTGATATCGACGAGCACTGCCTGGCGTTAGGATCGGTCTACCAGCACGATATCAGGCTTATTGGCTACAATAGTCCTGTCCGTGATGATAGAGCGATCCCAATAGAGCAATGCACTACTATTTTCGAGAACTGGTACCGGTGCGTACTTATAGTACGGTACCTCCGACTCGACAAGGCCATATCGAAGAGCAAGTTGCTGGTGGATGATCCTGGCTACTAGGTTGTGCCTGTGCAAGTACTCTCCGTTAGCAAGGTGAGAACAACCGGAATTAAATTAAATTATTATTATTATTATTAAAAAAGACTTCACCTCCTCTCCTCGATGTCGGTCTGATTTGCCCCAGGGTGCTCGAAATAACGCGCGTGGACCGTGCTAGCAATATATAGATGCTAGCAGAGGACTCGAATTTTGCGTCTCTCCAAAAATCCGGCGATCCATAAGCGAGGGGGCGGACCAAATGCCGGAAACTTGGAAAGAAGCGAACGATGCCAGACACGGTCAAAATCTTTGGCAATGTCAAGGCTGACGGCCAAAGATTCGCCATGCTTATCCATAGCTGCCCCCCAGATGTGTGTTACGTATGCTAGAAGATCACCCCTGGACCGTTTTGGACGGAAGCCATGCTGACGGTTGTGAATCAGAGAGTAATCCCCGGATGAGCTGTGCGATGACGATCCGTTCAAACACCTTAGCTAACACTGAGGTTACGGCTATTGGACGGTAATTGGCAGGGTCAGACCGGTCTCCTTTTTTGGGACTAGTTAAACGTTCGCCGCCTTCCAAGACAGCGGCACGAGACCCGAATCGTAGGAGAGGTGATGCAGGCGAGTGAACACTGAAGACAACTCCACTGCACATTTCTTCAACACCACGGCCAGAATTACATCAGGACCACTGGCTTTCCTGACATCAAGTGAATGTAGTTCAGCACGAACATCACACTGTCTAATACGAATATCAGGCATTGTGGAGCCGCAATTCGGGATTTCAGGCGGTTCCGAACCACAGTCATCGATGCAAGAGTTTGCGGCAAAGAGGTTTGCCAGTAAATCGGTTATCTCTTGCGGCTGATGAGCCAACGATCCATCAGGGTATCTCAGCAGGGGCAGCGAAGGCACGCAGAAGTTAGATTGCACGTGCTTCGCCAGTCGCCAGTAGTAGCGGCTACCCGTAGGGTAAGTGATAAGTTCTTGGCCAACACATTAAATTCGCTGGGCGAGGCTGGTCTGCTCTAATGTATGCCCTCTTGGTGGACTTGGAAGCTTTATTGTAGGCTGTTTTAAGGGAGGCTACGTTGGAACTGTCATTGAGAGTCTGGGATCTAGCCCAAGCACGGTATGCCACCTGTTTGAGTTTTACAGCCGCGGAACACTCGCGATTGTACCAGGGACCAGTTTTACTAGCGCTGACGTCATCAGTAAAAGGAATATAGTATTCCATGCGCGTACTGATCTCGCTAGCGATAGCAGTTGCACTCGCTGAAGCATCCCGTTCCCCAAAGCAGCACTGCCGCCGAGAGACGGAAGCGAAGTATTCTCGCAAGCCATCCTAATCCGCCGACAAGTAGCGCCACGCCGCATCACCTCCGCATTATGTGCCAACCAGACAGTGTTCGGAGGATCGTCAGCAGAAGGTCCAATAAAGAGGGCGCATGACCGACAATATCTAGCACTCGGGTGGGCTGGTGTACCAGCTGCGTCAGGTCTTGCGTGAGAGCAAACGCATGGGCAGTTTGGCCTGCATGGTCTGTTTTAGATGAGCCTAACCAGGACTCATGGTGGGCATTGAAGTCTCCCAAAAACACCATTTTAGTACTTAAGAACCGCGCCTGAGCGTTGTTTGCGGCCTGACCCAGATGTTCGTGAAGTCGAGTGGTTTGAGAACTTGACTTTACGGGAACTTGACATTTTGAAACCGCTTGACATTTTGGGAATTTGACATTCTGGACTGAAAGGGTCTCAGCGTCGCCTTTGTGGGAGCGGTAGAGGCACGCATAAACCCGGCTCGTGGAGCCCAGGTCTACGTGCACCCAAAGGGTGGATATTAAAGGGATAGTAATTAATTCTCGCTTAAAAGCTACTTAATATTCCTGTTAATATTAAATTTACCAAATCTTTTCATTAATCCCTTTTCCTTCTTAAAAGCAAAAAGATATAAGATAAAGTTTTCATAAAAGCAAAAATTTTGAAACGGCTGAATGAAAAAAAAAATGAAAAAAAAAAAGAAAATTAAATTTACTTGAATAATTAATATTTTTATGACAATAAATAAATGGCTACCAAGTAACAACTAAAAGTATCGTGTTTTTGGTACAATATCTTCCGATTTATCTACACACATCAAAAGTGTCTAGGGATCAACATATATTTTTGCAATAACTTTTCTCCTGATTGATATTAATTAAAATTTTCTTTAAGGATTCATCAAATAAAGTGTTTTCGTTTGTCTACAGTAACGATAAACCAAGTCACCTTTGCATTAATAAATAAATTTGCCATTTTCCTAATAAAGGGATTTTTGACATTTGAACCACTAACATTAAAGTTCGAAAAAAAGACTGTAATAACAGTTTTCTTTAAAACTTTATTGGGTAACTTAAACAATTAATAATCCGTGTTTCTACCGCGAACACTAACAACACAAGAACATCGGTTTGGCATACTCAAAATGAGTTCATCCAAATCACGCTGTGGAATGGCCGCCCATGTTCGTTGCAACAAAGTCGCGGCGAGAGTCTGTCTTACAACTCTTGCGGTGTGCGGTCGTGCATTATCATGCATTAACTGAAATAAGGGACCGATTTACACTTGTAGAGGAACGATGACATCTGATACAATCGTCTCAGCATAAATTTGAGCGTTGAGGTTGCCTCTGATCCAAATCAACTCAGTTCTTCCGCCGATCCAAATACCCGCCCATACCATGATGGTTCCACCACTATAAGGATGGACTTCCTGGCAGGATTTTAATCGCTGTTGGCGTCCAGGGGTTCTCCAGTGTCGTATACGTTTTGTATCCGGTCTCATACCAAAACGAGACTCATCAGAAAAGCACACGAAACGCCATTGTTCTTCTGCCCAATTTCTGTGTTCAAGAGCCCATTGATATCGAATCCTACGATTGTGCATTGCTATAGGTGGTACCCTTAGCGGTCTTCGGGAATGAAGGTTCACTTCATGCAAGCGGTTTCTGACTGTTTGGTCGCTAATTAAGTTCCCTGAAGAGTGATGAAGCCTCACGGCTAACATCATGGCGGTTATTGTTGGAGCTCTTCGAGTTGTAATTTGAATGTATCGGTCTTGTCTCCGTGTGGTGCAGCGATACCGTCCTCCATGGCGCTCAGCCACGGTACCAGTGCTTCGGTAACGTGTCCAAAGTCGACTGATAACACCCTGACTTGTATTCAGAGTTAAAGCCACAGTACGTTGCCGGGAACCAGCTTCTATCATTCCCACGGCTCTGAGCATTTCTTCCCTGCTTAAATGACGTCGCCGCTCCATAATAACGTTGGTTTTAATCAGTAGTAGGGAAACAGTAGCACTAATAATGTCTTCAATGCGTTGTATGTTTTTATAGGGAAAATATTGACAGCTGATTTTCATCTTTTACTCGAATTTGATTGACAGTTCCTGTTTCAAATTATGAAATGCACCAAAAAGGATCCATATAAATTTATAAAATCATAAATTTATTACAAAGCCACATCTCAATCTCAAGAAATCCGCATAAAAATGCTTGATCCCTAGACACTTTTGATGTGTGTATATCTATTGCAAAATCAAAAGTAAAGTATTTTTATTATTTATCTAAGCCACTAAAAAAGGTTTTCAACCTAAACATTTTTAAACACTTAATTTTATGAGGGTTTTAAGGGCAAGCGCCCTTAGATTTAAAATGTCCATTAAACCGTATGGGTTGCGATGGTAGCTAAATGTTGCACATTAAGATGGAGTTGTAAATACAGAGATATAGGTGCTTAATGTTTTGAGTATTTTTGGAGGCAAACTGCTGATTTGACAGGTGAATAAACAAACAAATATCTAGGTTATCTAACTACCTAGATAGATAGGTATCTTAAGTTCCATCACATTGTCTCATTGCATTAAAAAATAAGTCTATGTCTTATTGTTTTATTTAAAATGGGTTTGCATACTGAGGCCAAACCTCAGTCACGACTGATCAGAAAAACAAAAATTGCAATTGTTGTTATCAGGGTGTTTTTTTACAGTATGGCAATTTTAACAATGCTGTAGGGTAGGGGTAGTGGCTACCCACTATTTACCACGAGACCTGAGCCTGCTGAGGGGAGCAGAGTTTTCGCAATTTTCAATCAGTAGGATTGAAGGCAGGCGTGCCTTCAAGAAATCCCATTAGTTGAAAGTTGCCAAAACTCCGCTCCACTGCCTCGCTCCGCTTCGGTGGACAGGCAGCCTCAGAGGTTAATAAACATGCATGCTAAGTGAACTGATTATCTTATACTGTCACACTGCGAGACGAAATAATGTACTGAAAAATTCGAAACATCTAAGATCTTTTAAAAAAATATATAATTGTTCAGACTTATCTTGCTAACCGTACCCTATTGACATGATTGTCGTTGGCTAAATTATTGTGTCAATATAGTTCACCATTGTTCTCTAATGTTGGGTCTGCCACAAACATTGTCAAGGTAACTGATAGGGGATCATTCGTGAGGAGGCGAGGTTTTGCCGCTTTTGCTTTTATTTAAGTGACATCGAATCGAAACCAAGAATAAGATTGAAAATATTTAATAGATCTAGTAATAAGTGGCAGTTAACGAAATTTTAATTCAATCAGATGGGGGATATCCTGGATATTAGTGGAATCAGACGGACTTTAACTAGCCACTCTAGAAATTTGTTGAAATGGGCAATTTTCTCTACAAAAATGATCAAATTGAAAAACTATAACTCAATCTAATGTTTTACGATATTTAATTTATTTATTCATTCATTCATTCAATCATTAATTGCACGTCACATGGAATAAAATAAAAATTACAAGGGTTACAGTGTACATGTGCCACAAATAATCACATAATGAGCGATTTTTGTCAGGAAGTGTAAAAATTAAAACTGCTTGTTAGATGACTGAGCATTCCTAGAAAATAAATCATAAAATAATATTTCAGTTCTTCTTATTTGAGCAGGTAAGTTTTGCGACGGAAAAATACTTTAATTTTTTGGATTTCAAGCGTGTACATGTGTGTGTGAGTTACATTAAATTATTACGATACGATGCGATATGCTTTTTATTGAAATGTAGACAGCGCGGAGTCTTTACTTTTTTACTTGTCTTTGTAAGTAGTAACAGATTATCCAGGGTCTTCACTGACAGTCAAAACGTAGTATCATATAAACTCTTCCGTTGTTTATTGGCTTAGCAACAACGTTTAAATACTCCCTGAAGGGTTAATGACAGGAGGTTAGGTGATATTCAGACGGAGAGTTTTTTAAAGCTATTTTTGTCAGTGTCAGACAAGAAGGTTTGTAATGTTCCTTTCTAGCAAAGTGAGGTGTACGGTAGTAAAATTTTGAAGCCCTGTAATGACATAAGTATATAAAAACTTTCTTTTGTTTTGTTACACCTAGTGTCATATATATAATACAGTTTCTTAAGAACATAAAATACCCAAATAAATAAAAAATGTTTCTCAGATAGGTGTTGGTCCAGTCCAGGGTCGGGATTGAACTCACTACTCAAACGAGCCAGCGAGTCAGTTAAATGATTTAGATGGTTTAGCTGTCACAGTTCAATTGGCAAGTTAAAAAACACGACCGAATAACTCCTAGAATTCAAATTTAAATTTATGTTTCATTTCTGTAACATGCAGTTTCTATGAATTTCTTGTAATATCCCCAGTAGCCTGCGGCTAAAGGCTCTTTGTAAATAAAAATACAAGGCAAATAAAATCACCCACATTCGGTTTCGGTAGGAAAAACATACTCGTTTGTTTTCGGTGTAATAAATTGTTGCCACCATTATAAATATGAATAAGATTAGATAGCTCAAAAGTAACAGATACATTTTATCTCAAAATATGATTCTTGAATGATTAAAATTTAAATCTAAAAGAATTGGTTTACTTTCGTGGTTTCCCGGGCTCGATTTTCGATCACAGGTAAGGATTTTTTTAAATTGGTTCGGGTCTGGGTGTGCTGGTAGAAGCCCCTGGCTTAGTCTTTACTTTCTTCTCCTTTCCTTACTTCGAGATAATGAGTATTGGTGTGTTGTCTGGCGCATATATTTATTTATTTACATCTCGCCATAGTAAAATTATTTAGTACCTATGCCGTCAAGCACTTGATGTTAACTTTTCTTATTGTTCCACCTCATAGAGCCAAGTTTTATTATTAATTACTGCTCACCTACATATCCCGTGATTCCCACTGAGGTATGTCCGTATTTTTTTTAGTTATTGATGAACGCGGAGGTCTCATAGAAAGATCTCCTGACCGTAAACTAAGCAG
The DNA here is from genome assembly GCA_947369235.1 of Udea olivalis. NCBI lineage: Eukaryota > Metazoa > Arthropoda > Insecta > Lepidoptera > Crambidae > Udea > Udea olivalis. The sequence continues at coordinate 13,092,313 of OX376355.1, forward strand.
AACTTGTATGAATATCATATACTGAGACACATTATTTAGTTAATAGAGACGCCTAAACACGGAACAAACACTAATTCCCATCAAATAGATGTCTTTTGATCTGAGTGCTGAGTGCGAGTTACAGTGTGAGTGAATGACTTCACCTGCGCGTTTTGCGAAAAAAAAAACGCGAATTTTATGACATCGAGTCAGCGAGATTGCCGCTAGATGGCGCTGACTCGAGTCCATACTAATTGACATTTACGTTCTCGCAAAACGCGATGGTGAAGTCATTCACTTCTCTCACTGCAACTCGCACTCAGCACTCTGGGTGAGAATCGAACTCACGGCCCTTGGCCTCAAAGGCAGTCAGGCAGTCTATCCAATGCGCCAACCGGCCAGTTAATAACCAATATGATTTTTATTCTTGTAGCGAAGATTGAAATTTAGAGCATATTGTTTCTAAACCAAACACGAGATAGTTAATTAAGTATATTCAAGCATCGAAAATAACCGAACAAAGCTTTATCAAACTTATTTATTATTATCAAACAAACAAAGGCGTTATTGAAAATAACGATCTTTCCAACAAACCATGCTACCATGCTACCAAACATCATTATAAGCCAAAGTAATTCGGTAAGTAATAAAAAGATATTGAAGATTAGAAAGGGATATTGTTACACTAACCTCTGGTTCGTCTCTATTGCTTGTATTAACAAATATTATGCTAGGATGGATACCTACTTAAATCAACACTGTATTCCGTCAGTAAAAGATTTCCGTAATCCTATTTTTCTGCAATCTTGCAGTATTTCCTTATTCAACAGAGGAATACTGCAAGATGATTTCCATTTGCTTAAAAAACGTGTTTTGATAGGTCCCTATGAATTGAAATATTAATTTTGTTAACTTCACAAACAGAACGTTCACAGTCCATTTTGTTGATTTCGAAAACTATGTACCTACGAGTTTCTAAAAACCAAGTTGTGTGAATAAAATTGTCGCAAGTTGCAGCATAATTTTGAAAAAGTTCATAAAAGGCAAAAGGGTATTGTTAAGAATTTGTTTTGTGAGGGACATCGAATTCTCGATTTCACGAGCCACTTCAAGTACTAGTTTGATGGTTTCTCAAGTCGTATCCGACCGATTCTCATCGGTATCGCCTGTATACTCACTTTGTCTGTGTGCGTGATCAAAATGGCGGTTTGTTTTAAGCGGACTATCTGTACGGGCTTGCGCGCCGTATGCGTAATTTGTGTCTATAAACACCGTAATTTTGATATCGACCGGTGGCATGGATGGTGGTGGCACCTTTATTGCCCAACCACAAAAACTGTCAATTGACTTGTCCTGTAACCTGTGATATTTTATTGCAATTCACGCTACAACTGCTAATTTTCTTGTCCCATAATTTCCGATATACGTACGTTTTGTCTCACGTGTGTCGGTATATTAAATCTAGGAAAATACGACGTTCTTTCGTAGTTTTCCTCACTTTTTTCCTGGGATACACCCCAATTCTTATTACTTTTTCTTTATTGTTGCCAGACGTGCACTTTTTATTATAAATTCGTACATTTTCAATTTTTTTGACATTTCATTGTTATTAGTTTCATTAGGGAATTGTGATACTTATCAGTGTTTTCAAAGAATGCTATTAAGGTGTGGCTTTAAACTTCTGAATAAATAGTATATGCATTAAAGCACAGTTCAAGGCACATCAGGGACTTTAATGCATAGAGTAGCATCAAAAGTTTCATAGCAAAGCTTCTTATTGCTGATGAGTTAGGGTTGACATTGGAACATCAGTTTAGAGCATGAATGCTGTACTTGTAACATCACGGGTAGTGGTCAGGCCCCACCACCAATAACCAAGGGATCTAATACTAAACAAAACTTCAGTAGTTTCCTTAAACTTTAGAAGGGATAGTTACTCAATTAAAGTCTGATGTGCATCACTGCCATGGATTTTTTTTCGTCGGTATTCATCGTCATTTGTAACCAGAAGACGTACGCTGCCGGTAGCACTTTAATAACGTCAAAATATACAGTAGCGACAGTAGTGTTTTTCTTTGAAATCCATGGCCCTTGACTGAAGCTTATTTGATTACTAGCTATCCGCCCGCGTTGAACTTATTCGTTACTTAATACGGTATTGCTGTAAAGTTTCATCCAAATCCATTAAGTAGGTTTTGCGTGAAAGAGTAACAAACATAGGTACATACTTCTTCACAAACTTGTGCATTTATAATAATTTATAGATAAAATAAGAAGATATAAAATAAGATATAGTAAGTAAAATACAAGTGGTCTTGGGCTTTTAAATGTTTTTACTCTGTTAAAGTTCTAAGTCTTGAAGCTATTTTTCTGTATAAATGAATAAGTTTATACTTTCGGTTTCATTTCATGTTATATTGATAATACTGTTGTGACGTTACGCATTAAATAAGTCAACAGGTAATTACTTTTTAAATTTAACTATACTCCATTCATTATAGAATTAGACAGAAGTAAAAAAGGTTCGTTTTAGGGTACACTTTGTGGTAAAAGTACAATAAACATCATTGCTTTTAAGATTTATGCCGAATTTATTAAAATCCACATAAATAGCAGCTGTCACACTTAATTGTTCTCATTTAAAGTAAAAGGAACTTCAGAATTTATGAGGCTTTTGCTTAAAAGAATTATTTTGTCTTGCATCAAACTATATTGTCGATTTAAAAACCTAAAACAGGCAGGGGTTTTAATTTTTACTGTCACTATAACTCTACCAAATCTAAAATGTTACATAATCCCTTCATACGTTGTGGCGGAAAGGGTTTTAAATTTTGCCAGGTTATACTCAGGTATGTTATTGTCATGGCAACGTCAAATGCAAATTGTCATTCATTTTAGCCCCCCTGCTTCTTATTTCTAATGTATATGTATAAACAAGAAACAACTCCGACGCGGTGGTAGAGTCGCATTATGTGTGTATACTGTTTATTTACATATCCATATTATTATGGTATTTATGTCTATTATTTAGTATATTTTGCTGTAAATTTGACGATTTGAAAGTACTGATACAGTCTATTTGAATAAAGTTATTTGAGTTTGAGTTTGAATGTTATAATGAATGAAGTATAAATAATGTAAGGTGAGTCGGTAATAAATCAGTATCTATACTGATTTATTTAAACGTTGTTTAGGAATTAACTGTGAACTGTGTCAACATCCCCACTTACTACTTTTGCTCAGCACAAGTTCTGATGGATGACTCGCCCAGTCGCCCACCTAAGTATTTGTTACGGTAACTCGATATGTAAGTTACAGGATAAAAGCATAAATCATGTTAGTGGACAAACTTTTTGCCTTTTGTCACTTCGGAATTAAAGGCGAAAGAGGTTGTGTAAGGTAGGCTTTTTACTCAGTAATATATTTTTTTACAAAAACCTTGTGGCAAAGTAAGTAAATCATAAGCCCATTATGCTGTCTCACTTCTGGGAAAAAAGTCCATCTCTGAAGTTATACATATCTGCAAACTCAAACTCAAATAACTTTATTCAAATAGACTGTTGACAGTACCTACTTTCAAATCGTCAAATTAACAGCAAAATATACTAAAGAATAGACATAAGTACCATATTAATATGGAAATGTGGGTTCTTGCCAAAAAACTGACTAAGTGTGCATGAATGTGGGTTTTTAATGTTACGACTCCCGAAAAATCATTTTTCCCGACCTGGGTTCTGCAACCCCCTGACAACTGTGCCATACCATGCCATTCACTGAACTACCTTAAAAAGTCTACATGGTCATGATGGGCGTGTAATTGTATGTGTTCTTTTATCGTTCTAACTAGAAATTCAAACCTTCGTATTGTAATAAATAATTTACTTTCGTTGGATATAAAAAAATGAGAAAACGTTTTTCTATCACTGAGGTTTAGCCAACCCAAAGTTTTCAGCAATTTGTCGGTCAAATCACCTGTGAAATCGCGTTGGAACATCTTTTCATACATATAAAGGTCCTCATAAGACCTGAAAGCAATTATTTTAAGGATATAGCTCCATTTATTTTGGTATAAGCATCGAAGCGTTTCACAAAATTGTCCGAAGAAAGCAAAAAACCTTTTAACCTTATATAGTCAACAGACAGAAAGATTTCAGGTGTAGCAAACTTTTTTAATTGGCTTGAAATGACCCACAGCAGAGCAAAATATTAAATTTATTTTGGCTTGCAAATTTTCTCATTATATTTAACTAATAAAATTATGAAAGTGCTTAGAATCAAACTTTATAAAAGTAAAAGTAAAGTAAAAAGTAAAAAATATCTATACTCATATAGACTTATAAAAAGTACCTGTGACAAGTCATACACAAAAAAAAAAATAGTAAAAATATAGTAAAAATAAACTTACATAAAATAATACTATGATGGTAAATATCTTAACTAAACATAATGTGACTCTACCACCGGTTCGGAGGTTGTTTCCGATCGAGAAGACTCCGGCAAGAAACTCGATGGATACTCTTTTCAATCTTGTTTTTATACACAAAAATTAAATTGACAGAGTAGTCCTAACAAAAAAAAACAACTTTTATAATTTTATGTCAAAAAGTTCCTACACAGCATTATAAAGGAAACTTTTTGTAACGAAACTACTGTCAGGCTTCAATGTAACTACTTACGTGCAGTTTGTGTGTTTTGGAATGGGAAAATCGTGCCAACTTCACTTGGCTCTGCTGGACATTCTTAAATAATACAAATAAATAAGTCTTAAATTAAAAATTATAATAAAACATCAAAAAGGCAGAAAAACTAGATCTGCTTTTAAGCCTGTTTTATTCTATAGGTTAAGATATTATAATTTGATAGTGCAAATTAACATAACACCTTAAAAGGAGTGTTCGAATTACCTCCACGGAGAATAACAATAACCTGAGTTTTGTATTAAGGGATGATGAATTGAAAATGTTAACTGATACTTGGAAAGTGATAGCCTACTACGCCAACGTCCTCTCTAAAATTACTAATCTAATAATAATAATAATACAATCTAATACTAAATACTATCAATATCTTATAGATACATTTTAATTTATTGCTTTCTTGCAAATACTTTACGTATAAACAAAGTTAAACGCATAAATATGAATCTCAAAGAATATGCAGTGGTTATTGCGATACTATTTTTGGCATAGTTTTATTTGCTGGTCGACCTAGTTAGTTTTCTACAATTTGTGTAGGTGGGTCGAACATTATTTCTCTGACATTTCATGGCCTTGAGACCGCTATTTGTCAATTCATCGAAGGACTGAAAGTGTATTATGTTATTCGCCTTTCCTATATAATTCGATAGTGTATGCTGTAGGTTGCCTACATTAATCAAATTATTAGAGCATCAACGTACCTCTGTTGAGTGTCCCACGACGATATTGTACTCGTATGTCAAATGGTTTAGCAAGTCAAATGTCTCAGCATTTTTCTCCTGCAGTGGCCATTAGGTTTTCCCGTTGCGTGCTCTCTGCTCTCTCTCTCTTCTACGAGTTCCATTATTGAACAATGAGGAAGATTATACTTTTTTTAAAAGCGCAGAGTGAGTCCCTGACGGTGGATGGACGCGCCGGACGTGATGAAGATGATGATGATATTAGTAATCTAAAAAACGCTAATTAAACGTGTCTAATTCGAATAAAGGTTTTTGTGTGGCACGGAACATGATTAGAGGTTGTAGAATATTGGATTTTTGTTCTGCCAAAAAAAAGTGTTGTCCGTACTTAATGTTCCCTAAACAAAAGACGTTTTATATATTGTTCAGTTAAAACTAGGGTTTAGGTCTTATCAGTTATCTAAGTAGGTACACATATATAATCTAATAATGCAAGCATAAAAATGCTCAAGGAATATCGTATGAATACGAGTCATATTGTCGTATCAAAGAAGAAAGCTTTATTTATATCTATCTTATGATCCTGAATATAACAACGCAACTTTATCCGGACAAGCTCGTAAAATTCATTGCTAGGCTATGGCATGACCACATTTATAGCTTCTGTTTCTCATTTTACTAGTTACGACTTTTATAGTCAGTATTTATGTCATTTTAACTGTCTTGTGAGAGGTGAGAGCGGTTTCAGTCTAGCGACTTATACGCGCGTATAAGCTAGTTTTTGGAAGTGCATGAAGGCGTATACAGGAGCTCCTTTTGACACGCATTGCTCGTTCTAGCGTTCCTGCGCTTATAAGCTTGTATAATCCATACAGATAGAAACTGACTCACCTCTAACGGTTCGAACGAACACGTCGCGATAAGCCCGCGTACGCGCATTTGGGTTTTTGAAATGCCGCGCATGTAAAAAAAATGGGTTGAAACCGCTCTTCGGGTCAGAATATTCTCACCAACTTCGAAGCGATGGCAGTTTTGTCTGTTTGTGTAGAACTTGCTAGGGTATAAGTGCTACTGAGGATGGAGCTATTCCAACAGCATATTAAGAGTCCCCTAGTTTCTACGTCTGGTGTTAATATTGGGTTCAAAATGGGCACAAGACGAGCCAATGGGGCCAACATTAGGTGGCTACCCCAAAAAGTTGGTTCGGTTGAGTGTGGCAGATCCACTTGTACGTACGTAAGCTAAAACTTAAAAACTCTTTCAAAAAAATTTAGTTTTTGGGGAGCAGTAAGAGACGATTTTCCGAAAGTCACAGGAAAAATTTATTTGTATGTTTTTACGTTTATGAAGCTAGTTGTGTTATAATATATTATAAAAATAGATTCTAGACTCTGAACAAAGAAGGTGGCCACGTGTCACAGTGGCAGACATTATCGTTCGCGGAAGCCCCGACGGCCATTGTACTTAAGTCTCTCCAAGTAACGCCAAGACACTGCATTCAATTGTCTGTTAAGATCATTAATAATACACTGTAATAATCAGCACGCTCACTTGCAAGGAAATAGTTGGTCTATTTTTTAATGAATAAGGTTAGTAATGCCTCCGTGGCCGTATGCACAGTTCACACCCTAAAAACTCAGGTCGGGTAAAATTGTGTTTTCAGAGTTTTGTAACACAGCTCGTGTTTGTGATTACCGCATTTGGCCAGCGTGGTTATAAAACACAAACCCATGAATCGTAGCGATGACTATGCCACTGCTCAACAGTGGTTTAGTATTTGAGCTGATTTCTTTACATTTATTCATCATCATCATCATCATTTCAGCCGAACGACGCCCACTGCTTTGCATAGGCCTCCCCCAAGGATCTCCACAACGATCGGTCCTGCGCTGTCCGCATCCAGCGGCTTCCCGCGACCTTGACCAGATCGTCGGTCCATCTTGTAGAGGGCCTGCCCACGGAACGTCGTCCGGTACGCGGTTACATTTATTAGGTTGCAATAAACATAGTTTTAATAGCATCTTAACTTTCAAGTTCACCGTCATTTAAAAAGTAACTTCCGTAAAATTAGCCAACAAGCCAACAAAAGGAAATCTGCAGAAAAATATCTCGAATGAAAATCCTCTCTAGAGTTTCTACACAGTAAATAGCTTTTATTACTGCTTGTCTTAAGGTGTCTTGTATACTCATTAATGTATACAAGAGCAAAATAAATTAGACTTCAACTAGTTACATCGTTAATTACTTTGCTATAGGGCCTTCGAATAAAAATATCCTAGATACAGCATGACGAATAAAATCAACTCTAAAAAGTGTCCGATACTTAGTTCAAAGGTTTGAGTGTTGCTAGACACGCAAAAGGCAACCTTAAAACTCCTTCATTTTAATGCAATCACTTGGTTCATACGAGTATTTTGACGCTCGTGAGTATTGAGTGCTAAATTTTGTTTTTAGCACTCTTATTCCGGAACACTTTCTAGGCGTTCATGTCATCCATAAAAAATGTCCTAATACTTTTTTCCTAAGAGCCACGGTTTCTGAGATATAACGATTCGAAAAGTTGGATAAGTTGTAATCGTCAAAATGTGATATCTAGGGTAATATTATTGAGAGGAAAGATTTGATTGTCTGTTTGTTTGTTTGTATTGAATAGGCTCCAAAACTACTGGACCGATTTGACTAATTAATTCACCAATATAAAGGAAGTGATAAGGCTATATATTTTTTTAATTTAGGCTTTATTTTGACCGGAATGACAGTCTACGCTGACGGATAGGTACTATATTATAATTGCTCGCTACACTAAGGCCCGTATTCTAGAATCGTACTCAGGCACTCATCTGTACTTGATTACTCAAGTACAGATTTTGTTTTAGAATACGGGCCTAAGTTTAGAAAATGTAAAAAGCTGACGTTTGGCATGTGGCTTCCCTGAGTGTAGGCATCATCACTAAGAGAGGATGTGCCAAAGTTCCTTCAGGAACGGGAAAAAACATACCACGGGCTTAATCTGTGTGAATAAGAATATCACATCCTAAACACAATATACTATAATCGGTAACTCACAGACTTGAACTATAAGTCCTTCCCCATAATAAAGCTAAACCCTGTGTCTGGCTAAAACTTGCCCCGTACATTTCAATCGCCACACCCGACAGATTAAACTCATGTTTATTCCTGAGACATGCTTCGAATGGTTAACATTAATGTGATAAAAAGGAAATCACTCTACGAGGAAACCAGATTTACTACTAAAGTACTCCGTTCACAATATGTCTTTCTGTTAGTACCCGAATTTCAACAGTGAGCTGTTTTTACAAAGACTCATTCATGAACTTTTCATTTTAACTGGCCTATTGTGGCAATGGTGACGTCAGGCCTCTGTCACTCCATGTACTAGCGCGCGCTAACTACCTACCAGCCGCGGGGTCTCCCAAGACTCATTTGGCAGTTGGTTGTCAACAGCCGCGTAGAGCATTTGTAAGCGAATCTTGTGGTAGACTGACATCTATATCGAAAGAGGTAGCCCTGGCAATATATGACTGTACTCGTACCATGACAGCATGCATTTAAAATTGTCAAAATTGTTAATTTTCTCTGTATTGATTTATCTGTTACGTTAGTAACTATTAGGTTATATGTGGTAACGTTCCTGCCTTTGGCACCGAAAGTCGTGGGTTCAGCCTAGGACAAACATTCATTCGTTTCAAGTATGTATTCAGAAATATCAGGTGTGCTTATCAGTCTCTGACTCCGTGATAACGTTGCATTCCAAGAACTTAAGACCTTCAAACAAAACAGTCTTACGTAAGCAATATATTAATTTCATATCCTCTATACGCGGCGTATATTTACGTTTTTGAGAATGACTTCCGGCTGAGTACAACTCATTAGCAACCATCATCATCATTACACGCCGAAAGGCTTCCACTGCTGAGCATAGGCCTCTCCAAGAGAATTTCTGAGTGGGTGATTATTATATCATTCATCCACCTCGCGGGTGGCAGGGTAGTGCGATGTGAACATTAACAAAAAGCAGCAAAGAAACTGCAGATAAGTAGTTATTAAATATAACACATGCACAGAATTACCGAGCATATCAATTTACAATTTGTATACTATAATACTATTGTATGTTATGTCGCAGTAAGATAGATAAAGCCGTGATATAAACATATCCCTAAGGGTATAGTTTTATACGTCAGATGGTAATACCAAAGCGATTCATAGCTATTTCACCAGAGATATAATTATAACACATAATTATATCTGGTTAAATAGTCATAAATGGAAATAAAACAATGTCCTGATTTTCAATTGTATTATAAAATCAACATAATATATTTCTCAACCCATAACAAAAAATAATTCTTCATGTATTGTAGTTACATAATTTAAGAGTAATGAACATTAATAAAGCAATTTGTTTCTGTACTAAAACATGGAATCAGCTTATCAAACATTTATAAAAAGCCTCGATCAACCTTGTGTGAAGTCAAAAAATATATTATTTATATTTTATTCTTACAAGACCCGGAATCAGACATCTGGAATTACAAAGCACTGAATGCTTATTACAGGCACATCTTTAAGTAGAACACTGTGTCTTTGATTTTTACAAGAACATTTTAAAAAATGAATTTCTGGCACATCCCTCTCAGGAACAGCTCCTTAATCGCTATAGGATCATTCATAGTAATGTTTGTTAGCATAATTACGTTTCTGGGTAGCTTATCTTCAAAAATGCCAACGGAAGTGCCTATGTTATGACTTTTATTTTGTTTTTTTTTCAATTGTCCGACCCGCACTGCCTCGCGGTTTACATTAATCTAGTGAAATAATTATATTATTAAACTGGAGCCGTATCATGATAACATTCCTAGTAAAATAGCAATGAATAGCTTTCGTGTTACTATATTCCGGTATATAAGTATATCCCTAGGGATATGAATATATCACTGCTTTGTCCATCTTACACAATGCCTGAATTAATTTGCCCGTGACATAGATTTGCAACTTTACAAGTCCCTTTCAAACCTTTGATTTTAATAGAAAAATCCTACTTAAGCAACATAATAATACTCGTATATTGTTGAATAATCTAACTACTTTTTCTGCATAATTTCGCACTAATAAACATGTTCAGCACCTAGGTAGAATGAGTCATATATTGTGGGAATCAATTTATTTCTTCATAAATGGCATCTCCTGGTTCTTAATTATTATGTTAACTTGTTTTTATTTTTTTCCTAATTCCTATCCAGTTTTTTTGGGCTACTCCAGGTGTATAACTAGTTAAACACTCGCCTGTACGTCAACCACTTTAAATTTACATTATCGTTCGCGTAAAAAGTTGTACTGGGATTTGACAATGTCATGTCATGTATGACAATACAATTTTTTCATGCGAACGTTATCCCAAATTCAAAGTGGCACCTCGTGGTAGACGTACCGGTGTATAATGATATATGTATGTATACACGTGGCACTCGTGTTACCATTTACAAATTCCTATTGCGTATAATGTTTTGGTATAAAAAAAAATCATAATTATTTCATACTTTATCTTCGTACTCTCTTTTTTTTTCAGAAAACTTATAAGTTATCAAAGAAATTTGTTAGAATTTTCAAAGAAGAATATGCTTATACAACTTACTTATAACATTTTCTTCAATTCCTTGAATAATTCAAATGCAAACCTATTTTGTTCTTGTCACACTTTTTCTGCAAAACTTGGCAAAAGCGGGGGATGAAAAATGTTCCCTGTTAATTTGTTGAGTGACAGAACAACTTGCTTTTACCTTGACAGTTGTATGATGAAGCGCTTTTAACGATGTAAATGTTCTACGGGATCTTATAGAGGAGTGAATATTTTAAGTGATACCGCGTGACAAAATGTTTGATTAATGAAAAAATACTAGGGAATTTAAATAACAAGATCACTTTTAATTTAAGTTACTTAGTTCATTTTTCTTTACGGTAGAGCAGAACATTTCGTATAATCTAAATGCATGCGCCCCGTGAATTAGATCTGACATAAACGTTCGGTACATGAATGTTTTGTCTTTTGTAGGAATTAAACTCTCACCGTTTGCGCTTAAAACAGGATCTAAGTACAACCCGATTTCTACAACTGTGCACTTCGAGCTAATTAAGTTGACGGGCGGGTGAAACTCAATGCTGCCAACCTCACAATTTTGATAGCTCATGCACTTATAAAAATCGGGTTATACCATTTGCGGTCAGTTATTCTAAACCCTCGGCAATTATGTTATCTATTAATTTAATATTTAATGCATAAATTATGCAGAAGGCTCACTATGCATGAATGAAATGGATGAAAGAGTTTCTTGCTGTATCATGAACTTAATAAATATAGCAAAATTATCACAACCGCAAGATAATCTATGTTCTAGTAATCTAGATTGTACATGATACTGCTCTAGTCTACGTTCCAAAAGAACCACATTAGTGAATATTACGTTCCTTAACAATTTTCCAAAGAACAAGTTGGTGAAACTAAGGATTACGACTATGTGTATGGTAACTGGAAGAAAAGTTGTTTTTGCAAAAAGTTCGTCACTGCCCTTTATCAACTTGCCTGACCTTCTTTTACTTAACGTTTGGTTAACCACTGGTCTATTATAATTCACATTCAATGGTTTACGTACAATAACGTTTTTGTTTGTGATCATTAATACAAATGCATTTGGAAATCGTTGTGATCATAAAAAAGTGAAATCCAGAAGAGTTAAAAGTAAATCTTGAGTTTGCAAATCCATGTCGCAGAGAAAAACAATCCTTTCTAAAATTGGGTAGGTTCCAACACTTCTAACCACCTATGCAAAAAACTTACATCATAGATAGGTACTTAAGACCCTTACAATATTGGTACTTATAAAAATAAGGATAAATGATGGCAAATTGTCTAATATCATGTTTGCAAAAGGATTTTATTTTAGACCTGACTTTATACAGAACTCACTCAATTCATTCAGATCAGATTCAGATTCAGAATCTATCAGTATGGAAGTTGTAATTGGCTTCTTTGAAGCAACTATCTCGTGCTCACGATGCTGTAAGGTGGAATCCTTAAAGTAGGTAAGTTTCGTTTCAATGAGTAGTGTTCGCATTATCTGAAAATGACATGTTTCATATGACATTGTTATAACAATGTCATTTATACAGAGTGCAATACATTTGAGAGCCGCAAACACTGTCAACTTGTTATTCAATTCCATGCTCTGCTTATCCACCCAGGACTGTGTTTGTTCATTGTTAATATCTTAATAAGTAGGTTATTAAAACCTAATCGAAAAAAGAGCTTGTCTAACAAGAAATGACTCGCTACACTACTTTTTATTGCGTCCATATTTAAAATGTTAAAATGAAGCAAATACCCATCCATTGTAGCGATGACTTGATTTGAATGATAGAGACCTTTGCCCAGCAGTGGGATAGTACAAAGGCTATTTATTTTAATATTCTTCACTTTATGTTCGTATGAATACGTTGAAGGGGCGCGGTATTTTAGATTAGACAAGCTCTACTTGTATTCCTAGATACATTTTATAAAAAAAAAATATCTCCAAATCTTGACAGAATATTGTGTTAAAAACCTAACCCTGTAACCAAATGGATGGAAACTTATAGGCAACGGTGTGGTATGCTCACCACCTAAATTTGAGTCCAAATACGCTTACAAAGTGTGGACTTCTGAGTATTCCGTTGATTCAAGACAACCACAGACAACTTGCTTTTGTCCACCCCACTTGGGATTTAGTCGTGAGCATTGTAATGTTATGTGTAATTTTTGTATTTTTCATGTTGATTAGGGCACGTCATTTTATTAGTCCCTTCAGGGTCCATTACTTTGACGATCACAAGATGGCAAAAGCGACTCATCTAGAATGCTGACATCATAACTCTATGTCGCATTCGCTTCTTTTCACAATCATAAGATACACTTTTCTACAAATAACAGACTTATTCCCTCCCTATTCACGAGAAAAAGGTAGTCGGTACCTATTTTAACACAACTTTAACTATTCTGTCACTCCTTTTGAAAAATAGACAACGGTTAGAGGGTAAGAGACATAACAGTTCGTTATTATCTATTTACGAGTAAGTATGTATTTAGAAATATTTAAGTATGTTTATCAGTCTCTGACGCCCATAATACAAGCTCAGCTTAGTTTGGGGTCAGATGATCTTGCTGTGAATTGTCCCAGATATTTATTTATTTTATTTATTTAAAACTGTGTTACTCTTGATGACTTGATGATTGACTTTTATGAAGTCATGAAATTTTTTTTTAGGAATAATTAGACTTCGACGAAAACTAAGTAACAATAAATTAATCAGACCAATATTTCTCAAATGTTTTATACGTGAGATTCAATCGTATTTTTATAGAAAAATAAACTTGATTAAGACTTAATTAATGCAACTGGAGAGCTATTCTGTGGGAATTCTAACTCACTCTTTTGATTTGTACACACAGTTTCTATGCGCATTACGTTAAATAAAAAAATCTACTTATTTCGATTACGGTGTTTTCACTACCAATCTCACAGCGGATTAATGTTCAAGATCACGAGTGAGTTTTACAGAATAGTTGTAACCAAAAAAAACGTCGAATACTTTAACTATATTTTTGCTGCAAGCCAGCCTTTTTCCATAAATAATTCCTGACAACTTGTCTGCTTTTTTCTAGTCGTGAATGAAAAAATATAATTAAACCCTAAATGCTTTGTACGTGGTTCCAGGTTTGTCATATTAACCGTTTTGCTCAGTTCAAAATAGAAACAGCAATCGGAAACTAGGGTAACAATGTGTCAAGATAGTATCTGACTTGTGCGTTTACGAGTAGGGTGCCTTATCGCGATGACATTTAAATGTATGTAAATATTTTTGTAACTATACTATTTTCACTGTAAGATGATATGCCTGACAGCTCTTATTGTTCCGTGTCACGCATACTATTTCAAACTAAATAAAAAGAAACTGGCAAAAGAAAATGCTTTAGACTATTAAAAAACTATTGTCTTTTCGAATCTTACCGAGTAAATTATTGTTATTAATTATTAACTGTTAATAAATGAAGTAAATGAAATGAAATTATTATATCTTTACAGCGCCTGATGCGTGCAAAGGAACGCCGTTCAATAGTGTATTGACACTACTGAATCGACTAAAAATCGATGAATAGGAGCGACCATTTTGTAATCACCTCATTCGCATCAGTACGAACGAGTGCGTCTGCCTTGTGAGCTATTTTTTAACTATTATTTTCGAGATACCGCGTTTTATTCTATAACTTATTAGCCTTATGCCGTTTATTATGAATTTATTTAAAAATTAAAAATCGGTAAATCCGATTCCAATTTCTTTGCCAACTCGATTAAATTACATTCGGTACATCACTATAATTGACAATTTTTAACTGTCAGGGATATCATCATACGGCGAAAGTAGTATACATGTCACATTTTTATAGTAAATGTAAAATAAATATAAATAATATGAATATGAGCCAGACAACACACCTCTTGTAATGGTCTCGAAGTAGGGATTAATATCCCTGTGTTACGAGGTACCACACAAGGAAATAAGCTAGGGGCGTCTCCCAGCACACCCAGACCCGAGTCAATTTAGAAAAGATCGTTTCCTAAATTGACCCGACCGGGAATCGAACCCGGGACACTACGGAAATCGAGGCGAGAAACCGTGCTACAGCGCACTACGCCAACCGTGTCGTCAGAAAGTTTAGATAGAAAAGAAAAGTTTAGATAGAGTGCATAAATTACTATTTTTGGACGAATCTGACGCCCGAATCCATACAAACGTTAATCAAAGCTAAGCAGTCCTTACATGTATAGAACAGCTGTTCCTTTCATTTCTATTGACATGTGACAGGGCAGCATCAATTTGAGGTGTGCTCAACTTCTTATTAGCGTTTGTGGATACGGAGTAAAAGTGATACAAAATGTTCACTTCCTTCAGTCAGATTTTGACATCAAGTTAATATTACAAAGTTTAACCACCATTACAAAGTGATTTGTTGCAGGAAGTCTGCATCAAAGGTGATCTGCAACTTCTTATTAGGTCACCCCTCCACCTTTCTTATCGGTCTCCTTCCTTGAACTGGTTGAACAGCCGTTAGTTTTTTCGCTCTAGTTATGTGACTCGCCGACTGCCACTGACTTATCGGCTGTATTTTGTCGTTAACTTTAGTTTTCCACATATTTACCCATTTTTTTTTTTTTGGTCTCGAAGTAGAGATTATTAAATCCCTGTGTTACGAGATACCACACAAGGAAATAAGCTAGGGGCGTCTCCCAGCACACCCAGACCTGAGTCAATTCAGAAAAGATCGTTTCCTGAATTGACCCGACCGGTAATCGAACCCGGGACACTACGGAAATCGAGGCGAGAAACCGTGCTACAGCACACTACGCCAATCGTGTCGTCAAAATTTTTGACACATGTGTTATCATCTCAGGTAGGTAATCATTTAAAACACTACGGACTTGCAGGCTTTCAGACACAAATAATGTCCACGTTCTATTCGATTCTAACGTTTGACTCAGCTTTAAATTATCGGGCTCTTAAAAACTTGTATTGTTATAGGTCTAGATTTATCACATCGTCTTTTGTAATGATCATATTCTGAAATAAAAAAGGTGCTCAATAAAAGGCTTTCTTTGCAAATGGCTCGCGTTTCACGCTCCTGTAAAGTATCGGTCCTTCTTAGCACAATTTGTTTATGTCCCTTTTATGATGCGATATAAAATATATTGCCATCGTCATCTGAAGTATGTGCTATTTGAAGCTTGCTCGCCTTATATTGCTCAAGTGTAAACAGATTCGCTCTCAATTCGTTTCTGCTTTCGGCCAGGATATGGTACCATAAGGATGCGTTTGCACCAGAGATGTGCGAGGATGCGTTTCGAAGAATGTGTGTGTTAAGAACCAATATAATTTTCTACACAGAGGTAGAAACTAGAAAAATTCGACCTGATCCTTGGGACTCAAGCGGGATACGAACCCGCGAAATGTTTTATTCACCTAGCTTCGCGATTCTATTGGTTCTTAACGAGCACATTCCTCGCAACGCAAACTATTAAACCGTTTCAACTAATGATATGCTGTGTAACGGAGTGAGTAAGATGGCCGCCGCGTGGTAGCTGTGCGAGAAAGATGCGCAACTTAATCTATGCGATGTAAATAAGGAACGCACAGCACGCATCCATATCACGTCACCATAGCACACATCCACAGCTCGCACCATGTGTCATATTAAAAACATAGCTTAGTAGGATCTATTTTCACCAGTGCTATGCTATGTGGACCAATGCATCCTCAGCAACGTAGCATAGCACATCTCTGGGGGTAAAGCAGCAAGGCTGGCATTTTCAAAAATATGGATTAGTCCAAACTTTCGCCAAGTAACCGCTAACTGTTTAGTCAGTTGAAAGTCATTTATTTCTGAAAAATAGGTCTCAGAGCATTGGTTACGTACGATACGAGTGATACTTTTGGCTGCGTGTGTTCATACGTTGCGGTAACTACACACATCAAAAGTGTCTAGGGATCAACATATATTTTTGCAATAACTTTTCTCCTGATTGATATTAATTAAAATTTTCTTTAAGGATTCATCAAATAAAGTGTTTCCGTTTGTCTACAGTAACGATAAACCAAGTCACCTTTGCATTAATAAAGAAATTTGCCATTTTCCTATTAAAGGGATTTTTGACATTTGAACCACTAACATTAAAGTTCGAAAAAAAGACTGAAATAACAGTTTTCTTTAAAATTTTATTGGGTAACTTAAACAATTAATAATCCGTGTTTCTACCGCGAACACTAACAACACAAGAACATCAGTTTGGCATACTCAAATGAGTTCATCCAAATCACGCTGTGGAATGGCCGCCCATGTTCGTTGCAACAACAAAAAAAGGTCTTCTTGCGACTGGATACCCTCCATATTCGGCAGAGCTCTTCTCTGTAGCATATCCCATGCATGCTCAATC
The DNA here is from genome assembly GCA_947369235.1 of Udea olivalis. NCBI lineage: Eukaryota > Metazoa > Arthropoda > Insecta > Lepidoptera > Crambidae > Udea > Udea olivalis. The sequence continues at coordinate 13,109,710 of OX376355.1, forward strand.
GGGTTCAAGTCTGGCGACTGAGCAGGCCAGGGCAGGACATTGATGTTAGCTGCGGCGAGAGTCTGTCTTACAACTCTTGCGGTGTGCGGTCGTGCATTATCATGCATTAACTGAAATAAGGGACCGATTTGCACTTGTAGAGGAACGATGACGTCTGATACAATCGTCTCAGCATAAATTTGAGCGTTGAGGTTGCCTCTGATCCAAATCAACTCAGTTCTTCCGCCGATCCAAATACCCGCCCATACCATGATGGTTCCACCACTATAAGGATGGACTTCCTGGCAGGATTTTAATCGCTGTTGGCGTCCAGGGGTTCTCCAGTGTCGTATACGTCTTGTATCCGGTCTCATACCAAAACGAGACTCATCAGAAAAGCACACGAAACGCCATTGTTCTTCTGCCCAATTTCTGTGTTCAAGAGCCCATTGATATCGAATCCTACGATTGTGCATTGCTATAGGTGGTACCCTTAGCGGTCTTCGGGAATGAAGGTTCACTTCATGCAAGCGGTTTCTGACTGTTTGGTCGCTAATTAAGTTCCCTGAAGAGTGATGAAGCCTCACGGCTAACATCATGGCGGTTATTGTTGGAGCTCTTCGAGTTGTGATTTGAATGTATCGGTCTTGTCTCCGTGTGGTGCAGCGATACCGTCCTCCATGGCGCTCAGCCACGGTACCAGTGCTTCGGTAACGTGTCCAAAGTCGACTGATTGAAGTCTGACTTGTATTCAGAGCTAAAGCTACAGTACGTTGCCGGGAACCAGCTTCTATCATTCCCACGGCTCTGAGCATTTCTTCCCTGCTTAAATGACGTCGCCGCTCCATAATAACGTTGGTTTTAATCAGTAGTAGGGAAACAGTAGCACTAATAATGTCTTCAATGCGTTGTATGTTTTTATAGGGAAAATATTGACAGCTGATTTTCATCTTTTACTCGAATTTGATTGACAGTTCCTGTTTCAAATTATGAAATGCACCAAAAAGGATCCATATAAATTTATAAAATCATAAATTTATTACCAAGCCACATCTCAATCTCAAGAAATCCGCATAAAAATGCTTGATCCCTAGACACTTTTGATGTGTGTATATCTACTTGTCTTCAAGGTGTCAAGCCAACACACTTGATTGCTACTTATGTCAATCAAAAATAACACATAAGTTCCGATAAAGTCAAAAACCAAAAATATTGTTGCCTAATTACCCACTTATTGCAAGTCTTTCCTTATAGACTAAATTGAAATACGTAGTAAATATACATTTACAGCAGTTATAGCTATAGTATATAGCTTGATAATTTCTACTACTACTCATACTCATAATCACCTTACTATACAATGTATTATATGTAAAGTAAGTAAAGTAAAGTAAATATATATTAATAAACCCAGTAACAACTATGCACACATCTGAACCCCAAACTAGGCAGAGCCCGTCCTCTGTGTGTGAATATTCAGGTAAACAAACTACTAGTTACCTAAAGTCACTTCTGATAAAAAGCATAGCACTGTTGTTTAAAATTCGTAAGAATAAACTCGTAATAAATACCTAATTTTATTTCGCTAAACCTTGAACTTCATTGGAAAATTTAAACTGCAAACAAATAGCCACTACTGTCTGTATGTTACCATAAAAATATCCTGATCATGTTTAAGGGATAAGAATAGAGCTACCTGTAATTTATCGACTAATATATCGATTAATTTTAATTACATAAATTGTGGATCGTGTGGTCTCGAGTTTAAATCTGGTCGGTCCGTCCAACCATCTCTGTGTTCACGTTCACCATGACGGCAACAGTCACTTGCTTCTGACTACTCCTATAGACTTGATGTAATGTATGCAATAAATGCATAAATAAATAAAAACACGATATATTACAAGGTAATATTATATTCTGATTCCATCGTAGGTATTTATGTTGACGACCCGTTTAGCGCAGAGTTTGATTCCCGTATGTACCCCATACAAATTACTGTTGATGAAACTATAATACCGGTATTTGGGTGTTTGTGATATCTTTGTTATTTCTGTTTTCCACAATACAAAGCCAGAGCAATGTATGTGATGTTTTATCTATTTATTTACGAAACCTTAACTTAACTTATTTAATTAATAAATAAAAAGGTAGGTACACATTTAATCCGACTCTGAACGGGCGAGCATGGGAAGTTACGTGGGCTACTGACACATAGGTACGTGGCGAGGGGCTATGGAGAAAAAAATCATTCATACAATGTAATGTTGTCTTCTAAAATATATTTTATCTTTCATCGAAATTTGCTTACGTACAATTTTACGCTGTTGCTCATTGATCTTTAATGAGTATTGAAGAACTGATTTAGTCATTAATTTCACCGAGTGCCCCTATAAAAACTCGATATTATCTCTTTTTAAAACACGTTTTTATTCATTACACTTGCTATAATTTGTTAACGTCATAATATAATTAATTTAAATTCTGCTTTTGAATGTTTCTTCGATATGTGTATGCGGCAGACACTGCACATCACTAGAGAACAGTCACCACGGGCGCCGACGCGTCTACCCCCGCGGCCTTGCCCCCACCATAACTCTGACTCGGCGATCTCCTATACATACACAACGGGGATGTTGGTCTGTCCATTCGTCGGGATTTAAATAAAATATAATTTAGAGCATTTTTTTTACAATTTTATCAGATAATAGACATCAACGGCTGAACATTTACTGAAAAAAAATACTTTTTCTGAATAAGTTGTTTTACGATATTTATACTAACAATACCTACATAATTCTGAACGACCTTTTAAGGATCCTTTTAAGGATTTTAAGGATCAGGATCATAAGGCCGAGATCTATAGTCGTTACTCAGCTAAACACAGACTTATGATGACTAATTATTATCTTACTTTTTGAGTCTTGTTTTATTATTACTAACGCATATCTAAGTTAATGTTTAACTAAGACACAATAATTCAATATCGATAAGAAGTAATTGAAATAGATAGATACAAAGTTCCGTTAAAAGTCCAGAATAAGTCTAAGTTTAAGCTAAGCACGCTTTATAGATTTCTCTGTAAGTGTTAGTTTTAAGTTTTCTAAGAAGATATTGTTCGTTCTGTAAATAATAAAATGATTTCAACAAAATATGATACCATCCTATCTCTTTATTCCAAGCAACATATTTTTAATATACAGAATACCACTTTAAGCCTTTCCAATGGTTATGAAACTTCGTAAACAGTGCTCCGGGGTAAACCTGCTACGCATTTGAAAAACGTCATAGTGGCACATAAAAAAATCAATTTTATTTTTTTAACTTACTCTTCGACCTTGGCTTACAGTATAAGTCGTAGAAATACACATAACGCATTATATTATCTGTAATTCTAAATAAGTACCACTACTAATACCTGTGACAAATCACTTTGGGAGTGGCGTGTGTAAAGTATTTCGCGGATTGCGTCGAAGCCCCGCAAGCTCCGCGCACGGCCATACACGATCCTTTCGATCATACGTATTATCCTCAGATAATCTCTTTACTATTAGTTTTTATTCGTCGTTTATTTGCAGAGATATTTATTTGATACAAATACACGTTTACATTTTAAATATAGTTGTTGCATAGCATCGTCATAGTTATTTTAAAGTTGACAATATGATTTCGCTTATGGACTGTTTATTGCTCATTGTTTAAAGTAAGTGTTCTACCTGAACATGAAAGCACACTTACCAAAAAGAAATTAAAACCTGAGACACAGAACCGGCAATAATATATCTATAATTAGTTTTTATTGAATTTAAGGATATAAAGAACGGTTCTAATACCATTGGTGAAAAGTTAGCTTCTGAGTGTTTCGTTCACCATGACGGCACAGTCACTTGCCTCTGACTACCCCGCTTGGGATAAAGTCGTGATGATATGTTGTGTTATGTGTAAGAACGGTTGATTTGTGGTCTAAAATAATACAGCCTCTATTTGTCATACTGCGGGGCATAGGCCTGATCAAATGGTGTGGTATGAGCCATTATTCCATCACTTGGGTCTCCGAATAGGCTTGGCTACTGCCATCTAGCGACGTAAGCCGGGATCAACTGCCTAACGTGCCATAGTTACACGAAGATTCCTGATGAAACATAGCTAAATGCACCCATCTACTACTCGACCTGGCTGGCCAGTTATACACTGGTGATTTTTGGCAATCCGCTGTCGCCACTAAGCCACGAACATCTAACCTTGTAGTTGTGATCCCAATGAATTCGCCATATCTATTTTAAAGCCCGGGTTCTCCTTCAAAGTAACTTATTTCTTTTTGTTACCAATTTTAACATTTTTAACAGATAAAATCTGTAAATTCAGTAAATTTATATTAGAATTCCAGAAAATATGTTACATTGAATCTGTTTCATAGTGTCTGATGATAGGAACCTTGGACTGAAGCCAAATTCTATTCGATAGTCCAAAGAATTGCCAAGTGCAATTCAGGATGTTAGGTGACAAGGCTGTATGTTTCAAAGGAAAAGTAGTGTTTCGTTAGGTTTCAATTTAATTTTGAACTTTTTAAGCTTTTTAGTTACATTGTACAGCGTCAATGTGGACTTTGTACGATGTAACTGATAATATAAAAGGCTGAATTTTCATTAATTGTATACCAAAGGTGTCACACCGATGTTTCGGGCTGTTCCTATCTGCCTGCGACTCCAGTGGCGTTGACCGGTTGTTTTACACTGTTGGGACGTTAGTTTTGCAACTAACGCTAGCATAATATATAAGTATGGCCTTTTCTAAATTCTTATCAAATGTATCTATTTACTGCATTTTATTCAAATTGCTTGAATCGTTGAAGCTCGAAGACGTAACTTATGTAGAATGAAATAAATTTTAGTTATTTTTCATCCACAAAGCTTTGTTTCCATCTAAACTCAACCACAATAGGGTATTATTCTTAACTTTTTGAAGTGTTATCAAAAGAGCTTTTAAAAACAGAAACATTGGTATTAAAATCCGATAGCACTGAAACTCCCTGAGATATTGCAATTTTAAAAATCAATTGTTTTGGTTTACCAAAAAATCTTCTGTGTTTTGCAAAACATTTGTACGGCAGCTTTATTAAATTTTGCGTTATCGAAAATGGTTTCATAACAAAAGTTTTTATAAATTGTGTGGATTTTAGATTGGTATATATATGTAGATACAATTTACACATTAAAAAATAGAGCTTTCCCAAGAATGATAAAAAGGCCATAAAATGTTGCACATACATAAGTAATCAAACTAAAAGTTTGCTTATTGCCCCTTTTAGTATATTTTTCCGTAACATTGAATAATTATTAGAATTCGATGATGGTGCCTAAGACCCAATGTAGCTAACCTGCAAATGCTCTGACAGATTCGATTGCCACCTGATTCCTTGACCAACAATTTTGTAGTCCTATCTATGTATCTTTAATTTACTTCTCTCTTTTGTTCCCAGGTTTTTCCAGCCATGAAGAGGTGTCATAGAACGGTAGTGGTCCTGGCTGCACTGTGGCTGGTGGTCGGCTCCACGGCCACTCCAGTGAGACGTTCCCCAGACCTGGAGGCTCGACGCAGGAGTGCCATAGACCGGAGCATGATCCGGTAGGTACTCTTTTAAATTTGTATTTTTACTGGCCTGTTGTACAATGAGATTTCCAGTCTCCACCCAGGACAAAAGTCTGGGTTTTCTATTTATGTATATTTTTAGAAATGTTTGAGAATGTTTAACAGTCTCTGACACCTTCGTTAGCTTCGCTTAGTTAGTAGTTAGATGAGGATCCTGGTGTAAGATGTCCCAGGCCTTTTTCAAATGATTGCCATGCTTAAGCTGATGTGCAACCCACGCCTCGACAAATTGCCTGATGGAGCTTACCATTTGATTTGACGCAGGCCATCTACAGCTGCTAATTATGTGAATCTTTGGGAGAGAGCCGGGACTTTTGGTAGGAGTATTACGGAGGTAAATTATAGTGCTGTTGACTTGAAAATTTGATACATCTAACAACGAAACATAACACACCATCACGACTACATCCCACACAGGGCAGTTAGAGACAAGTGACTGTTGCCGTCACGGTGAACGGAACACTCAGTAGCCCAATTTTCACCAATAATTGGAACTATTATATAACTAACAGATACTTATTAATAATAATAACGCGTAACATTATCATTTTTAGGACTTACTCCCAACAAGTAAATCATGGGGTAAAAATGAGCTGAGATTATTACTTGCGTCATTTACATTTCATTAGGGACACCAAGTACTTCGATATGACCATTTCCAGGTTTTACTTGCAAATAAGCTAAAAGCTTTCATGCTACTAACTGAATAACTTACTGAATAAATGTGTTAGGTACCAGCTTTGTGGGACCTTTGTCACAGATTACCTAATAGCCTTTGTTTTCACCTGCATTTGCAGCAATAACCATAAATTAAACCAGAGTCTATCACTCTACTGATAGCGTTAAGGTCTCTGCTTAAACAAATAATACCTCGGACGGGACGTGAACGAGACGGGGACGTGGCTGCCTGGTTCGTGAGTACCAAGTTCTCGTCCCGTCCGTGACTCCGTGACATGTCCTTCACGTAGATTTTGTATGAAACGATATGGCAACACTTTCTGTCCTATCCCGTCCATATAAAAACCCGTCACGTATGCAGTGTGGCCTTTACTTGATATCAAATTTTGGAGGTCTTTTATCAAGCATTACTTAAAATATCCACAGAAAATTTATTTATTTTTCGTTGTTCTCAGGTTCGGCAGATCATACCCTCCAGAGCCGTCAGCTGCTGATCTTCGCGATGCTCTTCAGCGGCCTTCAAGAAGAGGCAACAGTTTCCTCCGCTTCGGAAGATCACCTCCTGTCACTCTTACCGCCGAGGACTTGTACACACTTTTGAGGAACTACGAGGAAGATTACGACAGTCCAGCTAAGAAATCTACCAGTTTCGTCAGATTCGGACGGGATCCCAGCTTTATCAGACTAGGCAGGTCTTCAGAAGACGATAAGATGAACTATGAGCAAAGTTCCGAACTGGTTGTAAGTGGATACCCGCAGAGAAAAAGTAGAGCAAGAGACCACTTTATCAGGCTAGGTCGAGATAATGAGGAGTTGGAGCGGACTGAAGAGGAGGAGGAGAGGAGGAAGAGATCGGTTGAGGCTACCTGCCATGATTGTCAAGCGTAATTTTGGTCTGAATCTATATTATGCGGGGTAACAATTGTTCTACGAACGTTCGGTGATAAAGTTAATTCAAAGTCTTAAATAATCGACAATGTTATGTCAGTACGTACGCGTAGAAGAATTGAAATTCTGTAATGCTGTTTTCCTTCCTTAACTGTTAAGGCGAAAATATTGTCATCCATGAAAAATACTACAGTTTATGAGACCAGTTTGAACCTCTCTAAGGCCTAGACGATTTTTTTTTTTAATTAAAGGAAAGTAGTTATATTCTGAATGCAGTATTATTATCTTTCTCAATGCAGTCAACAACTGTTTTTCAGGTTTCTAATTAACTGGTAACAATAATGTTGCACCGGTTGCACGAGGTTTTCAAGTAAGCTTATTTAACTTATAAACAACATGATTTCTAATTTTTATGCAGTTTTAATACTTTTTTTTGTACTTTTGTCAAGGGGCTTTGAACTTATTTTAGTAAAATAATGTAGTATTTTTCCATGGTTGATATCATGTTACTTCTTCCCCCAGTTTTGCTAACGGCTATATTCTCTGAAGAGGCTAAGATTGTGGTGCATTGATATGTGTATATGAATTTTAATCATACGTACTATGAAATATATTTCCGTATGTGTAATTATTACTATTATATATTAATTATTATAAAAAAGATATACCAGAACTAAGAATACTTTCTTCCAATTGTAGAAATGGAACTGTATTTAAAGCAAAATGCGCTTACTATCCCTACTCTATTTATTTTATATGTTCAGCTCAATTACTTTTAAAGAACTGATTACTAGCTATTCATAATTAGTTATTTCATAAAATTATGAATTAATTTTTGTTATTTGTAATTTAACTAATTTGAGTGCAACCAACATGGTTTAAGTGTCTGGAATGGTTTTTAAGGCTGGGTTTAAAATACTAACTTTCAGATACTTAGACTGAGAAAACTTTCACCTACAATAGTTATGTTTACATACATTTATAGTATACATTTGAAACTTGCATTATTTAAATGTAAAATGTTGAATGGATCGATGTTAAAATAGTTTATGTAAAGTTGTTGCAATACTAAATAAATGGCATTATTATGTAAAATAAAAACAAGATACTTTTTAATACTGACTATCTCTCCTTTAGTTAATCCTTTTGTTATAAAACTAAGCCTATCCAAAAGCGAACGAACTTCGAATACCTTTTAATACACAATGAAAAATCCAACAGCATTTCATGACTATTGATACGTGGCAAGAGAATTAAATTTAATGAAGAAAAAAGGAATTAGCCTAAATACTGTCCCACTGCTGGGCCAAATCTTTGAGAATTGGCTAAACCACCACACTTGCCAAGTGATTGGTGAGCGAGAAAAAGGATTAAATCTCGAAAAATTCGAAAATACACTTACCTGAGAGTTGCACAGACCGCTCTCAGTATTAGGATACATTAGTTTATCACTATTAACTAGTCTGCCCCAAGCTTTCCAGAAAATTTTACCTCCTAGTACCTAATAAGGTAAATCAGTGCAAAAAGACCAAAATCAACAATTAGTACGTGCTCCCATGAATTCGAGACGTACCTTATGCGAGGCTACTCAATTCAATCCAATATCTTTATTGCACATGAAGGAAAGTTGCCAATAAATACGAGTATATTAAATGCCTGTTGTGAGAGCGTTGCAACGATTCTTAAGATATACTCAGTATTTTGCTACGTGATAACATCAGAATTCGGTAACGCATTTATGGACGAGTAAGTCCTGAGTGCTAAAACTTTCTAAATATCCCATACCGAGGTAAGTACACCGCAGTCTTTTATTTGCATAGTAGCTTGTAATAAATCCATGTACGGGGCTTTTAGAACGCATATTAGAACCGCTGCCACTGGCCCCTGGGCCGTTTGCCTCACACAATAGATGAACAAATATCGGGGAGTATTTAGTTAACCTGACACAGAATTAATGGATTTATTATCATCAAAAATACTGTTAATAATAATTCCCCACTCCTTAATAATTTAACATAAATATCTGGCACAGCTTGCACCTGGGTCAATCTGACCCAAACTAAGCGTAGCTTGTATTATGCTTGCCAGTTATAGGTTATAGGTAAAACATGCAATTTGTGATGGCTTCGGTTACATTTACAAGGCTTACCAACTGAAGTGATGCATTTAGACCAGAGGTCCCCAGACTTTTTTTTCACCTAGACCCCTTTAAAATTTAGCTGGTTCCGGAGGACCATTTGGTGGACTATCTACATTTTTACCATATTTCCAAGACTACTAAAAATTTGACGCCAAAATAGACCCCCGTCGAGTCTGCCGTGGACCCTTTGGGGTCCACCTGAACCACTTTGGGAACCAGTGGATTAGACCAAAGGAACTTAGAGCTAAAGCTAGATCAGGAATGTTCTTTCTTAGTTTTTATGTGTAAATGAGAGTTGGTTTTTCATTTACACAAAAGAATTTTAACGAAAAAGACGAGCATTCTAGCGAGAGAGAGCTATTCGAGATCTGTGCGAACATAGGTTGAAGAAAGAAAGAATGGTCTGTCTGTGTTTATACAAATATAATATGATAGAGTGGAGATAGAAAGAGCATTCGCTCGTTAGGTCTAAATGCACCTTTAGACTTAGACCACGCCCACGATCACGCACCCACTCTATTAATCTTATTTTATGAAAGCTTTTTGCAAAAATGTGTCACGTGCCGTAAAATTACAAAACGAGTTTATCAACGACTGTTTAAAGTAACGGCAGGCTTAGCCGAGGTTAGTATGAAATAAACCGGCAGTAAACAAAGATGGGCGTCGTGTTCCCCTTTAATTGGTCATTCCGACGTAATGGCAGTGCAGTTGCTACCAGACTACTAATATTATGTTAGAAACGAGATCGAAGTTCAGGAAAATGGTAAAAAATAGCCCTTAAATTAAAAATGTTATGAGTTAACCAAAAAGTTATTAAAAAACAAATTAAAAGTGTGAATTAATAAAAAAAACATCAATTTGCTTGATTTGTTCGTTGTAATAGTTATTTAGGGCAAACTGGAGCCACCATGCGTTTGATTATAAGCAATTTATTCTATACTAGTTGTCCGTTATAGCGGCTTCACCCACGTATACTATTATTTCTCACGTTAAAATATAGCCTGAAAAAATTGCATAGTTAACTCGCTGTTCGTGTAGTTTTATATTGGTGAAAGAATTTCAAAAATCGATCCAGTAGTTTTGGAGCCAATTCAATGCCAAAAAATACAAACAAACAATCAAATTCCTCTTTGTTATATATGCGCTTATGTCATATGCGAACGTAATACTTCTAACTAATCTTACTAGTCGTACTATCTTACTTCTTACTAATATTATAAATGCAAAAGTTTGTGAGGATGTATGTATATGTGAATGTTTGGTATATACTCTTTCACGCAAAACTACTGAACGGATTTAGGTGAAACTTCACAGTAATACAGCTTATACATATAAATAACAGATAGGCTACTAATTAACAAGTTTTTTTTGTAGTTTGGCCATAATATGTAACGGTGAAGTTCACGCGGGCGAAGCCCTGGGCGGAAAGTTAGTAAATACATTTTTTTTTATAATGCCCGACAAGATGACCTCACTCCACCTGATGGAAAGTCGTCGCGAGGTCCCGATATGAGGCTGACAAGCCCAGTCATTCAAACGAATCACTGGGCTGGCCATCCTCACCTTGAAAGCCTGCAGAAATGCCTTTTCACGCCCCGCTTGAAGACGCCGGGACTAGAGGAAGGAAACTCATGCGCTGGATGAGCATTCCACGTGTGGATGGTACGACAAAGGAACGAGTCACTGAACCTTTTCGTGCGAGCCAGCAAATGCTGGATTGTGTGTGGATGACTACGTAGCCCAGCACGCGTGTGGAAGGGTGAGGATAAACTGGATTAACTCTTCAGAGCATTCCCCATTGTGAAAGCGATACAGAACACATAACCTGGATTGCTCTACGCAATTGGAGCGGCTCAAGAGTCAAAACGCTTCTGGGTTTCCGATGATACGGATAGCACGCCGCTGCAACCTGTTGAGAGCTTCGAGTAAGTACTTTGCGGAACCGTCCTAGAGATAAGAGCAGTATTCGACACACGAGCGCACTTGTGTCTTATACCAAAAACAGAGCTGCTCAGGCGTGAAAAATCGTCTCAGTCTGTTCAGGATTCCGAGTTTACAAGATAACGTTTGCTTAGGTTGCAACGAACATCCATGCCAAGGATGTTTAGGCAATCCTTCACCGGTAGCGAGGTTACACATTAAAACAGTAACCGATGTAAAGTTGTAAAATATAACTCTAGAAACTCACGACACTATTCTGAACTGTGACAGAGGTGAGTTGGCTGTTGCCGTCTGGTGAACGGGACACCCAGGAGCCCACTTTGCACCAGGCGTATTAGAACTTAACGTCTTAACGAACCTAACGTGAGCCTTAGACCGTTATCCGGGTATTTTAGTCTTACTTATATTTTATGTGTATTTAATTTAATCAATTAAGTAAGTAAGTAAAAAATTATTTATTCATTTAAGCTTGTATAAAGCACTTATGACATGTCAAAAAAAGTATACAGAAATAATAATATATACTCTACTATAATACTCTTATCATTTAATATAATATATTTAGCAACAGCTATGCTGTACCTCCCTATAAAAAAATGGTTTGGGATTTGACATGACATGACATGACAATGTCAAATCCCAATACATCTTTTTACGCGAACGCTAACGTAAATTTAAAGTGGCAACTCGTGGTAGACGTACAGAATTTAAAAAGTTATAACTAAAGCAAAAATAAGACAACAAAAAGGTCTGGTGTCGCAAGATTAATTATAAGTTGAATTACCTATTTTGGGACTGAATTGAGTCCTAATTGTTTGAGCGTTCCTTCTCATGCGGCAAATCATATGCTGCGGTCAGGGTGACCGCAAAGTTTTTAAAAATATACATATTGAATAATTTTAAGCTTAATTATTAAGGCAAATAATGTTTTCTAGAACACACTAAGTACTGTTGTCTAAGTTTTATTACCAAGAGTTACACAAAGATAGAAACTATAGTAAAATTCGGCCAAATTTACGTCAATAAATATAAATATGCGCCAGAAAACACACTTATCATGGTCTCGAAGTAAGGATGAATATCCCAGTGCTACGAGCTTCCTGACAAGGAATTAAGCCAGGGGTGTCTCCGAGCGCACCCAGACCGGAGTAAATGCAGAAGAGATTGTTTCCTGCATTGAGCCGACCGGGAATCGATCCGGGACAAGCCAAAGGGAGAAACCGTGCTGCAGCGCACTACGCCAATCGTGTGTCACATTATGCCATATGCTTATGACCTATGTGCTTATTATTCCTTACATTAATAAATATTATTTTTATTTTCATCTGCCTGTTGAATTCCTTACCTTTGTCTAAAAGGCCCCTCTAAAAAAATATTCCCTCTCACTGTGACCTCTTACATGGTTGTCATGTTGGTTTCTATTCATTAATAATGCGTTTATATATTCATATCTATTCATTAATATGCGTTCTAATACAGATGTATTAGAAGCGACTGCCTTTGACATAAACTGGTGCTGCCCAGTGTACGCTACACAATTTCCACAAAATCAAGAGTGCTTATTAATTTACGCGTAAACAAACAAAATATATCTTTAAGTTATTTTGAAATCACTCAATCCCAATTCTATCCACCCTAAGTTAAGCACAGACTTCTTGCATTAATAATTATTATCTTACATAATGAGTATTGTTTTTCATATTACTTACGAATGCAAAGTTATTGTTTGACTAGGACAAACAATATTTAATATCAATAACAGATAGTGTAGTTGAGAGGGTTGCGGCGTAGTGGTTCAGCCAACACCCGAACTCAAATCGTGGATGGTGTTGTCCCGAATTCAAATCTGGCCAGAACCAAAATCTTTATGTTCATTGTTTAATTTCCGACTAACTCTCCGGTGATGGAAAACATCGATAAAAAACCAAATCAACCCGGATAGCGGCGGAAGGCTCACCACCTACCACGTTGGGTTCTAATACCATTGGTGAAAAGCGGGCTTCTGAGTGTTTCGTTCACCATGACGGCAACAGTCACTTGCCTCTGACTACCCCGTTTGAATGTATGTTGTTGTGGTAAATAGACTGGTGTTACAAGTCTAAAATGAGTTTAAGTCTGAACCAAGCACGCTCCTTATATCTAGGCCTAAGTCGTGATGGTGAATACACAGTTAATCCAGTAGGTAAATTATTCACGCCATTTAGCACATTGTTGAAGCATTATCACTGTTCTATCTTTTAAGTGTTAGTACCTACCGAGCCCTAATTAGTTTAAAGTTAAGTATTTTATTAGACAAAATTTTCTTTCTTTAAATTCATCCTCTCTTATATTCACGAACATCGCGTATTCTTAGGAAACGAACAGTATTTTAATCAATTTTCCTTTCCCATTTCCTTTCAGCTTAATATCCTGTGAACAATTTAAGATAAAGAGGATAGGTACATGTTAAGGTACACGTTTAGGACGCGGCCACCCTTTCCTGCAGAATCCTCTTGATTAAAGCTTTCTTCATTTGATTTTATTTTAGGGAAAACTATTTATCGCGAGGCAATTTGATTGGATTGATCGAAGGATAAAAGCCAGGGATTCCATTAAGTTTGTGTTTATTCCGACCAAGTGATTATACTAGTTATTTGAAAAAATACTGTCTATGAGTACACCGACGATAGTCACTAGCGTCTGTGTGTTTATCATCTAGGTTCGGGTAGGGTCTTTAGTTTTCACCAGGAATATAACTAAAAATGACGTAGTTATGAGCAGCTATAGTTAAATATCATAGGTTACGTGTCGTGAAATCATGGTAGCAAAAACCTATTCAGGCTTGGTATTGAGCTTGGGCAGGTTTATGGCAAATGCCATCAATTGTAGCCCAGTAACATGTATTAAAAATATTTGTATATTGAATCTATTAATGCTTAAGTGTGAAATACACACATCAAAAGTGTCTAGGGATCAAGCATTTTTATGCGGATTTCTTGAGAGTGAGATGTGGCTTTGTTATTAATTTATGATTTTATAAATTTATATGGATCCTTTTTGGTGCATTTCATAATTTGAAACAGGAACTGTCAATCAAATTCGAGTAAAAGATGAAAATCAGCTGTCAATATTTTCCCTATAAAAACATACAACGCATTGAAGACATTATTAGTGCTACTGTTTCCCTACTACTGATTAAAACCAACGTTATTATGGAGCGGCGACGTCATTTAAGCAGGGAAGAAATGCTCAGAGCCGTGGGAATGATAGAAGCTGGTTCCCGGCAACGTACTGTGGCTTTAGCTCTGAATACAAGTCAGAGTGTTATCAGTCAACTTTGGACACGTTACCGCAGCACTGGTACCGTGGCTGAGCGCCATGGAGGACGGTATCGCTGCACCACACGGAGACAAGACCGATACATTCAAATCACAACTCGAAGAGCTCCAACAATAACCGCCATGATGTTAGCCGTGAGGCTTCATCACTCTTCAGGGAACTTAATTAGCGACCAAACAGTCAGAAACCGCTTGCATGATGTGAACCTTCATTCCCGAAGACCGCTAAGGGTACCACCTATAGCAATGCACAATCGTAGGATTCGATATCAATGGGCTCTTGAACACAGAAATTGGGCAGAAGAACAATGGCGTTTCGTGTGCTTTTCTGATGAGTCTCGTTTTGGTATGAGACCGGATACACGACGTATACGACACTGGAGAACCCCTGGACGCCAACAGCGATTAAAATCCTGCCAGGAAGTCCATCCTTATAGTGGTGGAACCATCATGGTATGGGCGGGTATTTGGATCGGCGGAAGAACTGAGTTGGTTTGGATCAGAGGCAACCTCAACGCTCAAATTTATGCTGAGACGATTGTATCAGACGTCATCGTTCCTCTACAAGTGCAAATCGGTCCCTTATTTCAGTTAATGCATGATAATGCACGACCGCACACCGCAAGAGTTGTAAGACAGACTCTCGCCGCAGCTAACATCAATGTCCTGCCCTGGCCTGCTCAGGCGCCAGACTTGAACCCGATTGAGCATGCATGGAATATGCTACAGAGAAGAGCTCTGCCGAATATGGAGGGTATCCAGTCGCAAGAAGACCTTTTTTTGTTGTTGCAACGAACATGGGCGGCCATTCCACAGCGTGATTTGGATGAACTCATTTTGAGTATGCCAAACCGATGTTCTTGTGTTGTTAGTGTTCGCGGTAGAAACACGGATTATTAATTGTTTAAGTTACCCAATAAAATTTTAAAGAAAACTGTTATTTCAGTCTTTTTTTCGAACTTTAATGTTAGTGGTTCAAATGTCAAAAATCCCTTTATTAGGAAAATGGCAAATTTCTTTATTAATGCAAAGGTGACTTGGTTTATCGTTACTGTAGACAAACGAAAACACTTTATTTGATGAATCCTTAAAGAAAATTTGAATTAATATCAATCAGGAGAAAAGTTATTGCAAAAATATATGTTGATCCCTAGACACTTTTGATGTGTGTATTATGAATTATTATTTATTGCTACTTGGGATTAATGATCAAGCTGTACATATGTTTAGTAATAATATCTAATCTAGACCATAACCATAATATTCTAATGCACGTGTTCTTTTTTGATGTTATTTTGTTTTGTGTTCATAAATAAATAAATCTCAGAATCACGAAATCTCAGAAACTACAAGTGGGAGTTTCAAATTTTGCATGGGGGTTCTTTTTAAGATGTAGGTGCTAAATAAGACGAGATTTTGCGAATCAAGGAACTTAAGTCGGAGAAAATCCTGTGTGTCATAAAAAATAAGTTCACGTGGGCGAAGCCGCGGGTGGTAAACTAGCTATTAATAAACTATATTTGGTATTTCTTTGCGTAAGATCCATATTGAGGATATCCGCAAACGAATCAAAGTGACCGACATAGTTTTTCGGATAACGAAGCTGAAAGAGCAATAAGCGGATCACTTTGCCCGCAGGTCTGATAACCGCAGGTCTGATAACCGCAGGGGGGTATGGATAATGGCGACCAAGAACTGAAAGATTCAGCGTAGGTTCACCCACTCAGTAGACTGATAACTTGGTGCAAGTTGCAGGAAGCCGCTGGATACCAATAGCCCGAAGCCCAAAATGATGATATCATCAAAAATTGTTGTAATAACAGTTTTTTTTACATAAAACTATAGTGACACGCAAGCATGATAGACACATGCAACACAGAAACATAACTCGCACGTTGCTGGCCTGGTGTAAAAATCGTTCCAAACCTCTCTTGACATCCTTCATGCAGCCATGCTAATAGCTAAAAGTGACAATCACTAGTGTAGCTACCCTCAAGGCTAGTTTGTAAAGCGAAATGAATAGGCATAGGCCTTACAAAAGGCAATCTGCCTTTGAGAATCCCGGTGGGCGACCGCGGTAAAGCAAAACGAGCTAACGACAGAGTTAGAGCCCGCGCACACTACAGACTTTTTCTCGGCTAATATTGATTTTAGAATAGCATCAACATCAATATGTTAGTTTGTCTTGTCCACATTGGAAGGGTAGTTGTCAATCGGCAGTCAAGCCACAGATTACTTAATAGTTACCACGTAACAGCTAAGTCACATCCATAGAAAGTTATCAATTTCTCCATTTGTAAATGCGTGCTTTCATCATGTGACAGGCATATATTGCCAGGGCTACGCGGCTGTTGACAATCAACTGCCAAATGAGTCTTGGTAGACCCGGCGGCTACTGGAGGGTAATTATCGCGCGCAAGTACATGAGTGACAGAGGCCGCCAATCATGAAACGTGGTACTGATTGGACGTGCGCCCGCTCCATCCATCGGACAGCGGGCGCACGTCCAATCAGTACCACGATCCACGCTCGACCAGTACGTCTACCACGAGTTGCCACTTTAAATTTCCGTTATCGTTCGCGTAAGAATTTTTATTTGGATTTGACATGACATGACATGACAATATCAAATCCCAATACATTTTTTTACGCGAACCTTATCGTAAATTTAAATTGGCAACTCGTGGTAGACGTACAGGCCTCTGTCACTCATGTAACTATTTCCTAACGAACAGATTCTTATCTGGATTATTTAAGTCGCAAGTATTTAGCCTAATGTAACGAATTAAAATTGTTTTGAATTAATTAGGTACATTCTTTAAAAATCGAAAACGGTACACAGAACTATTTAAATAACTTACTGAATACATAATTTCTTAACATCGTAACTTTACATAACTGGCAGGGCAGTATTAATAATAGCCAGCCGTATGTAGACAATGTGGAAAGAGCTTTATCATCAAAGTGACCATCAATGACTTGTTAATCAAGGAGTGGTTTAGAAGCTTTGAGCGGTGATTGCGATGATGTTAACCAATATGCATGGATAAGCATAGTCACTTACATTTTGAAGAAACTAAGTACCTAAGTGAAAATATAATTGAATTTTAAATTTTTAGCATTTAACAATGCACTATTTTCTACACAAAGATGAAACTAGAAAAATTCGACCTGATCCTAGGGACTCAAGCGGGATTCGAACCCGCAACCCGGATAATGGGCGACCTTCCATTATCCGGTCCCCAGTCAAGTTATTACATAAACGCGTATTTCTTCAGTAAATATCCAGCCTACAAGATGCGATAGTGCAAGGTAACTGCTGACTGGCTGGAAATGAAAAATAATTTGAGGAAATTACTCGCTAAACTCAGTTTGGGGAATGAACTTGATAAGTTATTTATAAGTTCCTGACGACACGGTTGGCGAAGCGCAGCACGGTTTCTCGCCTAGATTTCCGTAGTGTCCCGGGTTCGATTCCCGGTCGGGTCAATTCAGGAAACGATCTTTTCTGAATTGACTCGGGTCTGGGTGTGCTGGGATACGCTCCTGGCTTATTTCCTTGTGTGGTACCTCGTAACACAGGGTAGGAGGATATTTGAGGAAGACCTTAATGTCCTCGAAAATGCTGAAGAGCTCACTGCTGATTAGTAGTAGTGATAATCCTTTTTTTTTTGCGTCCAGAAATGCATTTAGGCATTCCCAAGGCCCTGGGTTCGGGACACCTGGGATATGTGGGACTCGGAACTCCTGGGAAAACAGAGACCCCTACCCACTAAAACCTGACGGTGGTCATCTTCGGCGCAGAATGGAAGGGACCCGGGATCCCCAACGAGGGAGAGACTCCTCGCAGGACCCTTCGGCGCACAAGGCCACCTGGCAGCCAGCCTCGGGAGGAGCTAGCTCAACTCCAGTGCACGATAACACAGACCACTGTGTCCAAAGACACGCGTTACCGTCTTCCTCGGGATCACAAACCGAAACACAAGCAGGCCCCACCCGCGTGCGCTTCGCGACCCAAAGAGCCCTTTTAGTCGCCTCTTACGACAGGCAGGGATACCTCGGTAGTATTCTCTTCCCCTAACAGCAGGGAACGGTAACGATAATCCTACCCTGACCTAATCTAAACCCTAAACTCTATAAATAAAATAGCCAAGTGTATAAATAGTAAATGTTACAACAATAAATTAAAACGAAGCTACGCCAGGCTAGTTAGCAGCATGAGATTTATATCTGCTATCTTATATCGGTTAGTGATGAGCATCATTTAAATACATATCGATATTTTTCTAACAACATTTTGCTCTTTCATAATAAAGTGCAATGTTACGCTTTTAATTATAATTTTATGGTTTAGAACACGGGCTTGTAAACTTCATAGTACTCAGTGTTCAGTTTGGGGTCAGACGATCTTGGTGCAAACCGTCCCAGGTGTATTATATATTAACTAGTGTTCCCCCTCAGCTTTGCCCTCATGGACTATTTCTCCTGTAAATTTATTACCGTTACTCGCTGATTGTATAGCTTAATGTTGGTAAATTATTTTTAACGTTAGCCCAGTAATTTTTAAGTTTATTTGTTACAGAAATCCAAAAATACAAATTATTCCTCTTTATAATATTCGTAAAGGAAATAAATGGTCTGGAAATTCCTTAAATTTAAAAAAAGGCAAAGTAAAGCGTGTTCAAGTAAATTTCAAATAGAAAAACAGGAATTATTTAAAGAAAACGTACCAAGATTCGTTTATTTTAAACGATTCTTGTCAAATATTTCACAAATCTAATATTACAAAAGGAAAATTTTATATATATTAAGAAGTTATACAAAGTAACTAAAAGTATTAACTCCATAACAATTTCAGTATTCAGATTTACATCGATCCTTTAACAAATCGACAGGCAGACATCACTAGTGAACACCTACCCCTTTCAGCAAGCAAACTGTCTGCACATGAGAGTCTTGTAAGAAAACCTATACCTACCTGCCTTAGCAAAGATCAAGAATCTAGGTCATGATGCACGCCAATGGTTCTTCAGGTAATAACGGATAGAAACATAGCAATAATAGTATGTTTATAAAAATGCTCAAAGAACTTCTTTTACAAAAATCCTATTATTCAGTAAAATAATACCTACTTATAGGATAAACTGTGATTTCTAATAATTTATTGGAAATTTACATAAATAAATTTATAGCATAAGTAATAAGTAAGAATAAGAAACATCTGCCTCTCTCATCCACTTTGCAATGCCTTACAAGGCACATATGTTTGTGTAGGTACTGAAAATGAGTTTTGTTTTTAGTATTAAGCTGCATATGTATCGCAAATTTTATAAAAAAATAAATAAACAACATTCTCGGTAATAAAATGAAGCTATGTATCGAAATCATTGATTGCCACCGAAGATATAAATCGAAATGAAATGCAAGGCGCTCCAATTGAATGAAAACCAGGCCACATTTTTGACGCTGATATTTCTCAGCCAAAATAAACTCAGGGGCCTTATAACAATCCTTTATAACTTGTCAAGTTCATTCCCTAAACTGAGCGTAGAGAGCAATTTCGTAATGTGATCTTTTCATTTCCAGCCAGTCAGTCGTTACCTGGCACTCACGCGTCTCCTAGGCTGGATATTTACTGACACAATTGCTCCCTACTAGTTTAGGAAATTACCTTGACTGGATTTAAGCGATTGTAATACGGCCCCCAGGTGACGACCTGTGAGAATAGTTGACGATCAAAAACTCGCAAGTGGTATAGAACCATTAGGACTGAGGAGAGACGTTGCCTCCTTAAGTTTGTTCTACCGCTTATACAATGGATTGTGTTCCAAGGAACTGTTGGAAATGATGCCCACAGCTACTTTTTATTATCGCACCGCTCGCTATCCACAGGGTGCGAGGTTTTCCCGGGGGAACACAGTATGGGGTCCTTTAAGAAGAGTGTTAATAGGTATCTCCTAAATGGTCGGCAACGCGCACGTAATGCCTCTGATGTTACAGGCGTCCATAGGCTTTGGTAACTGCTTACCATCAGGCGGGCCGTAAGCTTGTTTGCCACCTTGTGGTATAAAAAAAAGGTCGTCAATGATCACCTATGTTTGTCAATTATGGAACTTTATTCTATTTTGAGATTGATTACATGGTGTCGTGACGTCACAGTAAGCAACAAAAATGGCATGGTTGATATTACAGGAAAGACAGACTTAGAGCAATTTCAGACTATCGTTCCATACGTGAGCTCGTTTTTGGGGCATATTACGCGTAACTCGCACGAACGTGGACGCACTTATAAGCTCGTATAATCCACGAAGAACACGATTGGCGAAGTGCGCTATAGTGTAGCACGGTTTCTCGCCTCGATTTCCGTAGTGTCCCGGGTTCGATTCCGGGTCGGGTTAATTCAGGAAGCGGTCTTTTCTAAATTGACTCGGGTCTGGGTGTGCTGGGAGACGCTCCTGGCATATTTCCGTGTGTGGTACGTCGAGTCGTAACGTAACACAGGGATATTAATCCCTACTTCAAGACCATAACAGGAGGTGTGTTTTCTGGCGCATATTTATATTTTATACTGACTCCCTATTAACGGTGAGAACGAACACGCCGCAATAAGCAGGTGTAATACGCAAGTTTGGTTTTTTGAAGGGTGAAATGTAGCGCGCATAATAATAATAAGCGATCACACACGCGCAAAAATAACGCCCCAGTCCAAAACTCCTCTACGTGTATGTGACCTTCCCTGTACCGTGACAGACACCGAACTGGGCCGAGCAGACCCGATCTTTACCGACCCGGGAAACGCGCCATTTTGAAATGGTTCTTGTTGAGTTGCAATAAATGTGTTTTTTGAGTGTAGATGACAACAAGCGGCTACAGCAAACCAGTTAGGAACAGAACAACGATAGTGTTGTGATTGACGTCTGTTCGAAAAGAATACGAACGCCTGGATTGTATATCTGTTATTAGTTAGAAGATGCTTGTCGAATGTGCTTGTTGAATCACGGAACCTATTAATTTCATTTGCTTGCCAAATGCAGGTTGGTAATCACAAACCCGCATTTGGCAAGCAAATGAAATTAATAGGTTCCGTGATTAAAAATCTAAGTTAAAGGTAAACTATTTTCACTATAAGATGATATGCCTGACAGTTCTCATTGTTCCGTGTCACGCATACTATTTCAAACTAAATAAAAAGAAACTGGCATAAAAAAATGTTGTAAACTATTAAGAAACTATTGTCCTTTCGAATCTAATCAAGTAAAATATTGTTATTATTATTAACTGTTAATAAATGAAGTTAATGAAATTAAATTTATATATCTTTACAGCGCCTGATGCGTGAAATGGAACGCCATTCAATAGTGTATTGACACTACTGAATCGACAAAAAATCGATGAATGGGAGCGACCATTTTGTAATCACGTCATTCGCATCAGTACGAGTGCATCTGCCTTGTGTGATATTTTTTACTATTATTTTCGAGATACTGCGTTTTATTCTTTAACTCAATAGCCATAATACGTTTATTATGAATTTATTTAAAATATAAAAAATCGGTAAATTCCATTTCCTTTGCCAACTCGATTAAATTACATTCGTTACATCACTATATTTGACAAATTATGAACTGTCAAGGATATCTTCATACGGTGAAAGTAGTATAGTTGTTTATACTTGTGGTATTTGAGGTATTATCAAAATACCTGAATAATCTTCATACGTGTCCCATCCCTATTATCGACCGCACAGTCCGTCGGCACTGGCGCAGTCGGTCCCGAGTCTGCACCTGGCATGCCCGTACGTGTATTAAATTCACAATCACATTGAAAAGTAAACCAGTGCATCAAATTGGAGTTATAACAGACAAATATTTTACGAATTCTTTAGCATTTAAATAAAGTGATGGATGTAGACCAATTGATAACGCTGGTTCACGAAAGGCAGCCACTGTGGGACCGAAGAGATAAACGACATACAAACAGACACGTGTGCTGTAAGCTGTGGAAGGAAATTTGTACCGCCATGAATGAAGATGGTAAGTTACTAACAGTTCAGTAGTAGGTACTTATTAAAGATAAAAACTAGAAACACGAACCCGCGTCTTCCACAATCCGGGTGGCTGCTCTTCCAACTGACCTATCGAGGCTATTTATAACGGCAGTTTAGTTGGAATTAGGGAAATTCTAGTTTCTATCTTTGTGTAGTCGTTGTGTTAATGTTTTTTCCGTAAAAAAAATCTTAGTGTCGTAGGTAGGCACGTGACGCGCCGGCCCGAACGGCACGTAAACAATTCAGTTGGCTTAAGTTATGTTTTTGTTAAAGATGATGAATGAAACTAACATACTTATATCGATCTATTTAATTTCATAGCATTGTATATAAGAACAAAGATATGAAGATGAAAAAATATTAGAGCCAAATTAGAATGCCCATTTTACAACATTGCTACTTATTATTTCAAACAGTAGATCGTTTTGGTATTGTTTTTAATTTATTTATAACATGATTAGTTCAATGTCAGTAGGAAACAAAAACAAAACCAGACCTTATAGGGCATTTAATTTTTTTTAACAAATTTACAAATCTAACGCCTGCCCTAAATGCACAGAACAACAACTTACGTCATGTCTATTTCTTTTTAACCGACTTCAAAAAAAGGAGGAGGTTCTCAAATCGACTGTATGTTTTTTTTTATGTTTGTTACCTCATAACTTTCGACTGGGTGAACCGATTTTAATCATTCTTTCTTTATTTGAAAGCTGGTGCTTTCCGAATGGTCCCATTTGGTCTAGTTCTGACAGTGGCATCTATGAGAAAACCATATAAGTCTCAAATCTAGATAGACAAAATGCGCGCCAAATGGACGACAAATGGACGAATAACTCAATATTACGGCAACCGATTTTGATAATTCTTTATTTATTTGAAAGCTGATGGTGCCCGTGTGGTCCCATTTTAATTTAGTCCAGTTCTGACAGTGGCATCCATGGGAAATCCATATACGTCCTAAATCTAGATAAACCATATGCGCCACAAATGGACGAATAACTCATTATCACGCCAACCGATTTCGATGCTTCTTTTTTTATTGGAAAGGATATACTTCAAGGGTAGTTTGATGAGTGTTAGGTTCTGATTATGGGATCCATGACAAAGTAACGGAACTCTTTAATTCTTAGGAGCAATTGGACGATACTTTTTCAATGTATAAAATGAATAAGAACTATTCACTGAAAATCAAGAAATAAACAAAAATTTTAACAAAAAAAACCAACTTAAAAAAAAACTATTCCAAAACAAAGCACTAAAAAGTAAAGAAATAATTGCGTATTCTTCTAAAACTTATACGATAATATGATGTAGGTACAATTATTGTTATTGTTAGAGTCGGTGTCAGCCAATGTAGGTTTGTAACTACCTTCATACATACATAAACGTGATATGTAAGAAATAGGTATATTGCTAGGTATATTGTAGTGTTTCCTTAGCTGACACCGACTCCAACAATAACAATAATTGTACCTACATCATATTATCGTATAAGTTTTAGAAGAATACGCAATTATTTCTTTACTTTTTAGTGCTTTGTTTTGGAATAGTTTTTTTTTAAGTTGGTTTTTTGTTTTGTTAATTAAGTTTTCGCCCTATGTTTCCGGCTTTGGAATTCGTTCTAACTGGCCACAGATATCGTAAATACTGTTAAAAACATACGTGATATTATTTCAAAAGGATCAGAGCGTAAATATCAAAAAAACATAGATCACAGAAAAACGGGAGATATCTCTCTTAAAGGCTTCTACGGCAAAGTTAAAAAAGGTAGAAAAGTCCTCTTACTGTCCTTTAATGATAAAAATATTGTATTGTGTGTGTGTGTTTAGTGATAAAGAAAAATTTTCATATATTTCAACCCAATTCTTGGAACTCAATTTAAAATCCCGCCCTAACGTTTATTTGGTACGAACACATGGCCACACGGATCTATGTCGTCATTCCTTCGTAAACCAATAGGTTAAAACTTTCAGCGGGGCAACGTTTCTTTACGTCATTTTGTGAGTGCATGAAGTGGCTCAACGTACAGTCACGTCGACCAAAGGTATGCATTTATTCGCAGAACGTTCTTCTACGTCCGTCGCCTATACCAAATTCTATTAGCTACGTCACTGCGCCGTATCAGTGTGATTTTCCAAGTTTCTAGCGCCGCACCACATACATTTTCACCCTATTTTATACAAAGGTACTCACACATGCATTTACACTTACGTAACAGTCACAAAACCTCAAGACACGTCGCCTCGTGTATTGCATGACGTATTTAGTCACCTCAGTAAGCCGCAAGCGGGAAGGGCACGCGCGCTGTTTTGGTCTGTCGCCTCACACTCTGTGACTTCTAACGTATACAGACGCTCGTGTCATAATACAAACCCTCCTGTTATGTGTCTTCTAAAACACAGTGTTGGCTGTGAAGAAAGCAGTCCTGACATTTGTCATAAATAATGAAAACTTACCAAATTTTTCGTTGTTTTTACTTTGTGGCTTGACACCTGAGGGCCGAGTGCGTAACTTACTCGGCTTTGCAACCTGTCAAGGCTGTCAAATTCAATAGCGTTTTGATATTTGTCGGTTAAACGTCAAATTTTTTCATTAAATTTAAAAGTGTATAAAAACATGAAAATACAGTGTTATCTTGGAAATAGCTAAGCTAGATTTGTGTTACCCCTGATGGGGAACGTGTGGAATTGAACCGAATTGTTCGGATTCCTTTGCATCTTCGGAGGATGAAAACTTTTCTTATTTTTCATTTATAGCTATTTCCACCGAATACGAATCGATTCAACATTGGTGAGTCTTATAATTTATTAACAATTTATCTCTCTCGCATAGGCAACAATGCTTGAACAGACATTATCTTGACTTAGTAGGTACCTGGTCAAACAGAGTGTTAGCGTACCTACCTATCCAATTTCGAGTGTAACAAAGGCTTTATTAAGCTGTGTCTGTAATTGGGTTTAGCGTCAACTATGACGGAAATAAAATTACACATCCTGTGAATCCAAACGATATAATTTACAATAGTTTGACTCTCAGCTACAAAAAGGCTTTTGATACAAGTTCCAATGCAATATTGAATGGTTAGCTCACAAGCTTTAAAAGGTCAGTGTGACTTTTATTAAAATGATTGCGCTAAGGAGAAGCCACTCTTACCACCAATGCAGCGGATGCAAGGTTGTGCGCACAATTGAATATGACTTACATCATATAGCCTTTTCTGAGACCCATATGGTCTGGCCTGCCTTATAGTTTATCTTAAGCCATTTAGAACAGAAACATCTTATTCAACAACAATGGCGAGATGTTTTGAAGATGTTTTCTGCCAACCCAGCAGAGTGACTTAAATGTGATCAATTTGGCCCTTTCTTTTTTGTCCAGATTCTTTTAAGCTCCAAAGACGCCTTTTGATCTCAATAACCATGTTAAAAATTCTCAGAATGAACTATAGTGGATGTCTCAAGGACAATGTTTCAAATCAGTACTATTTAAAATGTGTTGTAATTGTAGAGTTCCATTTAATTCTCCCCCATTGCAGTTTCCCTACAAAAATCTTAAATAAGATGTTTTTGGTAACCAAAAAACAAGATTGAATTGAGGTCAATGATTCTATGATAATTCAACATATAGACTGCGGA
The DNA here is from genome assembly GCA_947369235.1 of Udea olivalis. Lineage (NCBI taxonomy): Eukaryota > Metazoa > Arthropoda > Insecta > Lepidoptera > Crambidae > Udea > Udea olivalis. Next base: position 13,135,984 of record OX376355.1, read on the forward strand.
AGTCAAGTCAAGTCTAGATGCACATGTGTGGCAATAAAACACTTTCATCTAGTTTTTCATTCAGATCTAGTGAACTTTTGCACAACCAGGACTGGTGTGTGAAAATCAACCTCCAAATACCTTTTCTGAACTACCATTAGCAGAGCCTCGCTGATGGTTGATTTACAACTATTGTTATCATCTGGCATCTCTTCAACACTACAGATTTTCTCAGCAGTGTTGAATTAGGTTGCGGAAACCCTCTATGCCACAGGTGTTGAATGACAGGGTATTGAAAATACAAGCGTCTAGTCCTTGTGACAGGTCAATTCTAGTCACTCAGATTGCGGAAATACTGAGATGCTAGAGACTTGTGGAAAGCATAATAATTATCCAAAGTCTATTTTATGGCTCACACAGGAGCAGGTATACACTAGAATACTCTCAGAAACACAGACCAGTATGAATACATTAAAAATAATATTTAAAAAAAAAAATTGAAGCAAATAAAGGAATTTCAAAGCCTATTTGCCTTTTGAGTCTTGCAACATTGACCGTTCCCGGAGGACATTTTCAAAGTGCGATTGTTTCTGAGAGTATTTTAGGGAGGACATCTCAGAGAGTGAAAAGAGTCCTGTCTAACACTGTTCACCACTGAATTTGTGGCTAAGTGCAGTATACTCCGCTGAGCGCAGTGCGCTACAAAGAAGTCAGACACTTCCTTACCACCAACGCAGCGGATGCAGGGTGGGGAGCTTGATTGAACGACATGTGCTTATAAGCTTAAGACATTAGGTTCAACTCACATTTAATATGGCACTCCTATGTCAAGGAGTTGAATGCAGTGTATGGTACGATCCTATACCAACACAATGCATTAAAGGTAGCCCACATTCTGGAACAACTGAACCGCAAAACTGGTAGTATGCCATGCCATTAAGACATAAACAGTGGAGGCGCTCAGATCTCTGGCACTCCTAAATTTGGCCACCAAACTTCTGAATCAAAATTGTTGACCACCTGTCCAAGGTGGGGAGGCTCGCGACTGGCGTCTATTGCCCCTGGCCGCGGAGGCCATATTCAATATATGGGGATCCAGAAAATTATTTGTTTTAAATGCCACAGCAGCTGTTCCAGGCGATGTCGCTTTAGACACAACTGATGAGTACCTAATTTTATTATGCGACGCCTTTTGTCGTCCCTGAGACTATCTACTGATATGAGGGCTTTCAAATCCTAACCTGATACTGCTAGTTTTAGCACACTTTACTAATGTGAAGTGCATATTACATGATGTAATAAAAGAGTCAGTCATCATAGTGGTTCCCCAGTGGCCCTTCTTTTTCTTCTGGCTTCCCCGAACCAGATAACTATAAGACCCATCACCAACAAAGGATCTGCGGAAGACCTTGGTAGATTGAACAGTTCCAAGGCCCTTCCCATGTGAACAAATGGTCCTCCTGCTATGGAAGATCGGGCGTGTATAGAGCGAATCTCCCACATAGTTTCTGTGAGAGAACTCCATCTTCATAATGGGCCCCCATATAGGTACTATGATTATCTATAACAATTTATTGTTGCAGCTGTCACAATATTATAATAAAATACAGGCAATAAAAAGGTAGCTATATTCTTGGGAATACTATTTTTTGAGGATAAAAAAGCCTCAGTGAACTAAAGGCCTATGTGTATAGTGTAACTACTAGTTGTGTGCCACATCAGTAGTTGAAACAATTTTTTCTTGCCAAGCGAGATATTTAAAAAACTCTGGTTTTAATATTCAACTAACATTTTGAATGAGTCTTGAAGGACTATTCAGATTCTCTGTCTTGCTTTATGGGCGTAGAATGCATGACTGCTATATTGGACTCATACAAGACATGCTTATTTGAAAATCAGTTGAAGTCTAGTCTACAATAGACTCCAGTGCTACAAGGCCATCTGGATGGACCATAATTATGCATACCTGTCAAATATAGGTAGCAAAGGGTGAATTTGTGCCTCTGGGAAGATAAAATCTCAGAATTAAATTTATCGGTGCATGCATTCTAATAATCCTTCCTGAAACTTTGTCCATAATTATGTGACATAGTTGACATCAGGTCCATAGCTCAAGAAAAACTGCAAAATGCACTGCCCTCTAAAGTGATGAAAATGTTTAATAAAATCAACCCTGCATTTTGCAAATTAGGCACAGCCATTTTTTAAGATTGATTTATTCTACTTACAGAGGTTTTATTGGTCTGCAGTAGCAACCCTTTGAAGTTGAAAGGAAGACCATGGATTATTATCCTTGAGTAAACTAAGGGTTTTTGGTAACATTACTGCCTGAAAAATAAAAGTGCACTTCTCAAAGCAATTATTGTGTTGATTAATATGTGACATTTTTTGGAGTACTTACCTAGTCAGATTATTTGAGAATGTTTAAATCTGCTCAATTTTCTTTTAAAACTTAAAAAGAAGATCAACTTTATTTTGTTATTTAATTTGTGAGAAATTCATATTACAATTATCTCTAAGTACCTACTTACCTAGATTGTTTGGTAAGTTAGATTAATTGATATAGATCAACTTAACTGGAAGGAAAGGATGCATGACTATCTCTACACACATAAGGTTTCTAAGTTTGGTTAGAAATTGTTTTGTCGATATTTTTTTAATAGATAATAGCCTCAAGATCAAGAAAGCCGACCCCGCGTAACGGGATAAGGCGAGGGCAAATAAGAAGATATTTTTCTAATAGATCCATAAATAGAGAGAATCGTTTAAAATAATAAAATATTTTTATTTTTAATAATCATATTCTTGTAGTCAACAATATTTATTTATGATTCAACAATAGCGTTTTGCTTGACACCAGCAGATAACAAACAGGTCTTCACAGCCAACACTGTGTTTTAGAAGACACATAATATAACTGTTTTGCATTACAACAAAACAACTATTATGTGTTGGAGAAAACACAGTGTTGAGGCAAGGCCTTGCTGGTGAGAAGACTATTGAATTTGACAGCCTTGACAGGTTGCAAAGCCGAGTAAGTTACGCACTCGGCCCTCAGGTGTCAAGCCACAAAGTAAAAACAACGAAAAATTTGGTAAGTTTTCATTATTTATGACAAATGTCAGGACTGCTTTCTTCACAGCCAACACTGTGTTTTCTCCAACACATAATAGTTGTTTTGTTGTAATGCAAAACAGTTATATTTTGTATTATATACAGAACGTCTGTAAACGTCCATTAAATATGTATGGATTAAGAGTGTGACATATCACGTCAATATATGAGTCAGGCCGCTCCGCTGAAAGTGTTAATTGTGTTGACAAACTTGCCAGATAAAGTATCAAGTCATCTTTTCAACAAATGGGGTATGGTCTGGTATGGTATTGTACTATTACCTTGTATGTGGTGTACTTTAGCTACGCTTATTAGTAGAAGGTAGCTGATAAAAAAATATAGGAAGCAAGTAGCCACGGAAAAAGAGAAACAGTAAGGGGAGCCTTACATAACCCATGGGCTACCATAGATAGATATAGCATTTTATTCTTGTGGTGCTTACGTTAGTTACGTTAATAAGGACCACATGAATGAAACGCTCTATTTACACAGTCTCTTAATTAATAAGGTATTAATAAATTGGATTCTTCAGCAATTTACTTCACCTTAAGATGAAAACCACTGCTAGTCTAGTTTTAATTAGAATATTTCAAACTTTTACTCTTAATGTTCTTCACCACATTTTTTTGTTTTTTCGAGTGGTAAGTACTTATTGAGGTACATTTATCAACATTATCATTACAGAATACAAGTTGCGAAAGAAGTGGAGATACCTCCGAGACCAGTTCACCGTCGAACTCGGGAAAGCCAGTAACTCTTCATCAGAAGAAACTGCAGTTGGCCGAATAAGATGGCCGTACTTCAACTCGCTGTCATTCCTCAAAGGAGTTGTGAACCCGAGGAAGAGAACCAACCCTGACACCTCTTCAGCTTCCCACGACCGAGATGATACTGAAGATACTGTTATGATTGAGCACGCGCAAGACACTCACGATCCTCTTTCTTCAGATCATAAAAGATCTGATAGTGATGATGAAGAACACTTATATTTTTTCAAAAGCTTGCTACCTCACATTCGGAAGATACCTCCTCATCAGCTGCTGTCATTCAGGAGCAGTATACAGGAGGTTGTAAATAGTTATGCATATCAGGGAACATCGACTAGCTATTCTTATCGTGATAGACCAAGCTGTAGCCAAGACGTCGTGATAAAATTCGAGAAATAAATAAATTTACTAATTACCGTTACTGTTTTACATATAATTTTTGAATAACTATGACCATTAACAACTGACCAAATTAGTCCTAGTAAACAGGTCTTAAATTTATTTGTTAAGAACTCGAGCGTGTTTTTCAGTTATAATTGTTATTAATTAATTGCTTTATAATTCTGACCTTGTAGGTCCTTTTTCAGTATTATATGGGTAATTTTCATCCATACCACAATGTGTGAATATTGTATTCAATGTAGTATTTCGACCTGAAGCCAAATAATGATGAGTCAAAACAAAATACATAATGTGAAGTTGTGATTCGATTTAGAAGGCCGAAGTTTTATAAATTGAACTAATAATAATCATCCCGAGTTCCCCCGAGAGTCGGTCAGGCCCTCCGCCTCCGCTTGCCTTCATCGGCCGGTTGGAGTGGACCCCAAGGGGGGCCGCAGGACTCTCACCACTGGCCGTCCAGAGTGGGGCGTTAGAGCGGAATGCTCGCAGGGTGGAAGTGAAAGATGCATAAGTCGCGAGTTGGTGGGGTATTTTATCCACCCGGTAGAAAGCGGTGTACACCCCCCGACACCCTGAGCCGTTCACGACCATATTGCTGCCTTTGCTGGCCCTATGCGTCAGCACGTTTGGGTGGCCCATTCAGTGAGTGGCTAGTCACCGTCTGCCAGGAGTTAAAACAATGAGACATTTTGCATGGCTGACGTCCGTTGTCTCAAGCAATAGTCCGTATACAAGTCCACCAAACAATTCACCTCCATGACCCAGTTTTTACTTTTTAATTTTTTTGCAATAGTCCTTGCATCTGCTGGGTGTTGTCTTTAAGTAGATTATCAATATTTATCTAGAGACAAAACTCAGCAGATGTACACATAACAAAGTAGATTAAATGCCACAAAAAAGGCCTCTACGTGTTGGCCCCACGCAAGCCTCAAAGGACCGGGTCCCCATGGGCCCGTGAATTTTCCAAGTACCAACATAATAATAAAGTTTATTTCGGAAACAATACATCCATATGTTTACGTACAATATGTATGTTTTTTATGTACAATATTTGACTTAAAAATCTATGGTTAGTTACAAAAAATTTACAGAAAATTAAATTTAAATTAAATGAACTGCATTCGTTTTATTATTACCATCTATTCCAACAAAAAGTATTTTTATTTTAGTGTTGTCAATATAAACAAATGAGGATTGATTTCTATGCATTCATACTAGTGCTCCTTCAAAGCTAATTTATCATTTTAAATAATAATATAGGAATAAAATACCTATATAACCTCTTATTAACCTAAAATTTATTGCCAATTACGTATTCAAAAAATCTCTAGCTCCCATATTTTCTTTTGAATCAGGGACCAGCCCGCAGTCACTTATAGGCGACGATGCGATGCGATCGTTGGAACCTAACTTCAGAGTTTGGAGCATTGGCGCAAAGTTCTGTCTATCAGATTTTTATAAGGTGTATTTCAGAAAGTGTGCGCAGGAACCACCACTGGACAACTAGACGCCGGGAGGGCTTTCTCCCCCATTTGCTTGACTTTCCAGAAACCCGCCCTCAAAGGTTTGCTACTACTTCCTGGTCCGCACCGCTAAGGAGTGAAGCGCTCTCCCCGAGCCTGTTTCCGGATACTCACAACCTTGGTATCTTCAAGGCCAGAGTGAATGGGCATTTTCTGGGTAAGCGTGTACCACGAGACTGAGGCAAAACGCAAACCCATTTCGGATAGAATAAAATAAAACTATTCACCTCCCTATTATCCCGTTCTGGCGAGTCCTAGCTATCCCACATAGCAGTGCCTCCGTCATAGAAGTCAAGTCTTCCCTACTTAATTTTCATTCTGGCCAAATGTGCGTTGGTGATCACAAACCCGGGTTATGTTCGCAAAATCCGAGAACGCACTTCGCCCGAACATGGATTTAAACCTGTGTCCTCCGAAGTTCGGACCAATTACTGTTACTACTGAATATTGTTTTTGAAAACCGATGCGGATGTCGCTAGTTTTTGAATGGGGTCCGTTGGTTTCAAACATAAATGTTTACCGTTGATACGAAAAAGAAATTCAATTTTACCAGTGTCTAGGTTAACGGCTTGGTAGACAACTAAAGGCGAATACAGTGATTGCGGCTGAACCTCATTCGCATAATTTTCACTGGAAGCGTGTCCACGTGCGTAAGTAACTGAAAACTCTAGATTTCGGACCAAGCGCTCTTATTTATTTATTTTATTTACTTATTCATTTATTCATTTAAAACAGTTGCATGCTTACAGACTAAGTCCAAGGTGCTTACAGGTTATATACAAATTATGGAAGCAAAATTATTATATAGAATAGTACAGAAAAAAAACCAAAATATTACATATTGAAATGAGAATGAATGTCAAGATATAAAATTGTCAGAATAAAATGTCACAAAAGGTCAATAAAATGTTAAAATTATAAAAAGCACAATGAGAAACAAATGAAAAAAGAAACAGTCAAATTACAAAGAGACCACTCTTACTCGATCACCGAGGTTATTGTCTATGCTCTGTTTTACTTCACAATCGTTATCACAATTAACTCATTTCTTTTGGCGCCGCAACTTGCATCTTGGGGCAATCGTAGCGATCTTGTTGGCATAGTGGAAGGTCGTGAGTTCAATACACACCAAGTAGAAACATTTATGAGACGAACATTTGTGTGATATCCGAGTTTTTTTAACTATTTATGGATGTATTGAAAAAAATATCAGTCTCTAATATTGGCACATTACTCTTGTTCATTCGCTGATAACGTGTCCCATATATCTACTCATTCATTTATTGAACTGGAATCACTTTATGGCGTTTTTACTAAAAAAGTTTTACATTTTTGCCAGTCTTGCGCCTATTTCGTTTTACCACATTATAGCAAACAAAGTAACGCATTTACTTATTTCTTTGAGTCCCTTTGAGTCCGAGTCAAAATGTAGTGGTAAATCTTTTGCCGCTACCGGAACACCCTTTTTTATAAGAATTCTTCTAGACTTGGACTGTTTTTTTCTTCTTCCAAGTACCTAACGCATTTTTTTTTCATAAATAAATAAATATAAATATGCACCAGACCAACACACCTCTTGTAATTTTTTTTTTTATATTGCCCGTCAAGATGACCTCACTCCACCTGATGGAAAGCGGTCGTGAGGTCCAGATATGAGGTTGACAAGCCCAGTCATTCAAACGAATCACTGGGCTGGCCATCCTCACCTTGAAGCAGCTCTGTCTCTTGCATAAGACACAAGTTCGCTCGTGTGTGGAATACTGCTCTCATCTCTGGGACGGTTCCGCTAAGTACCTACTCGAAGCTCTTGACAGGTTGCAGCGGCGTGCTATCCGTATTATTGGTAACCCAGAGGCAACTTTGACCCTTGAGCCTCTCCAATTGCGTAGAGACATTGCCAGGCTAAGTGTTCTCTATCGCTTCTACAATGGGGAATGCTCTGACGAGTTATTCCAGCTTATCCCACCCTCACCTTTCCACTCCCGTACCACGCGTGCTGGACTACGGCGTCACCCACACACAATTCAACATTTGTTGGCCCGAACTAAAAGGTTCGGTGACTCGTTTCTTTGTCGTACCATCCAGACGTGGAACGCTCTTCCAGCACATGTGTTTCCTTCCTCGTATAGTCCCGGGTTCTTCAAGCGGGGCGTGAAAAGGCATTTCTGCAGGCCTTCAAGGTGAGGATGGCCAGCCCAGTGATTCGTTTGAATGACTGGGCTTGTCAACCTCATATCTGGACCTCACGACCGCTTTCCATCAGGTGGAGTGAGGTCATCTTGACGGGCAATATAAAAAAAAATAAAAAAAGCCCTGCAGAAATGCCTTTTCACGCCCCGCTTGAAGAACCCGGGACTATAAAAGAAGGAAACACATGTACTGGAAGAGCGTTCCACGTCTGGATGGTACGACAAAGAAACGAGTCACCGAACCTTTTAGTTCGGGCCAACAAATGTTGAATTGTGTGTGGTGTAATAGCCTCGAAGTAGGGATTAATATGTTACGAGGTACCACACAAGGAAATAAGCCAGGGGTGTCTCCCAGCACACCCAGACCAGAGTCAATTCAGAAAAGATCGTTTCCTGAATTGACCCGACCGGGAATCGAACTCGGGACACTACGGAAATTGAGGCGAGAAACCGTGCTATAGCGTACTACGCCAACCGTGTCGTCGTCTTTATTACATTGGTGCAGATATTATAACAGGCATTCGTTTATTTTCGTTTTAAATACGTAAATGTAGTTTCGCGATAATTGATGGCATTGTCTTTTAAGGCTAAATAATGAAAGTACGATGGTTGTTGACTCAATTGTGATTTCTGTTGAACAGCGAACGCCATTAGCAGATAATGTGTGCCGACAAACACAGAAACAAATAGACAAACTAGTAACAATAAATAAACTATGTACATGGTTCTCAATTAAATGCGTGGGTATGTTAAATTTATCAGTGGAAGTTCAACCCCAAAATGGCGTCAATTGTAAAGACGCTTCAGGGAGCATTAGCTTTAAGTAGTTTGCAAAGAGTAATTGAAATGAAACATCACAAAGTGGGGAACAGCTTTCTCTGCCGCATAGATTAGATAAATACATTATAACAAGGCTGAAAAAAGTAAGTACTGTAAAATAACGCCCGATTACTGGGGACCTACTCGTGAACGAAATGGTCCGTAGTTTTGGACAAACTTATGTATCAAAAAAACCTACACCAATATAATATTCTTAATCAGTCCAACAATATTGACGATCGTTTAAATAATCTTTGATGTCATACTAACTAATATGTTAGTGAGTAGGTAAGTCAAAATGAAACGACAATTAAAATGGAGCAGCCCTTACATTTCCAAATCTATATTTTAAAAGGACAACTACAGTGTAAACCAGATCGCCAATCAGATCAATATCTTCTTTAGACCTGAGGTTTATCGACTAATTATCAAGATTTCTTTCAAATGAACAAACCAGATCCACAATGGACAAATTGAAAACATTTTGCCTAAACGACGATCAATCTTACGCCCTTGCACTATTTATCATTGCCTAGATAGTAGGGACTCCACGAGTTCTTAACTATATGTAAAGTCCTAATTGCAGATAGAAGTGATATTTTTACCACTAAGAATTACTTAACTTTTATGCACGGTGGTAATTTTATGCACATCTGGGTCATCAATACATTTGCCTTTTATTTACTTTGTCTGGTCTATCAAAAAGTAATTTGAAATTAATTATTTGAGCTGATTGTCGGCAGTTTAACCAAAAAAAGATAAATATAACTTTTACTCGCTTACCCTTCGAAATAATCGTTCATTTACTACGTCAGATGTTGATAAAAATACATGGTTTTGACGCGACTTTTGACACTCTTCGTGTAGAGAGAAGACGAAGTAAATAAATTTTCCACATAGCGTGGTAACCCTAGTATCAATAGTTGTCGTTTTGGGTCACTGCACATTATCAGATTGATGTTCCAACATTTGTGAAGACGATGACTGGTAAGTTTTTTTGACCATCTAATATTAGATCCTCAATTCAAATCTTTGTCAATGTTAGTCTAAAAATATAAACGCGTTGTTGGCCCAATGTTCAGTGATGTTGGTCAACCGTGGCAGGGGTGACATAAAGACATTTAAATTAAATTATATCAAGGACAAATCTATAATATTAATTAATGGCGACCACATCAACTTGAGCAATAATTGGGAACAAAAAATTAGGCCTACTCCGTTTTTCAGTTTTCGTCAATATTTTTATTTGTAAACATTTAAATTGGTGTACATACGCTAGTTCCAAAGTAGGGTTTTCCTTCTTCGTTGAAACCAGGAGCAAAGAAAAGTATCACCATTTGAGTTAGTGCTGGAAGCATTCCTGCGGCCCTTTGCCGCTTAACCTCTTATTTAATCTATATTTTAAGTTATTACTACTTCAAACACCCACTGCAACCACATTTGCCCGTGATAATATATTAGAATCACTACCAGCATCAGAAAGCAGCTCTCTCTACCGCCTTGTAAAGCCAATGCAAGAATTAGTTTTCATAAATGATTCGATATCCCGCCCGAGTGAGGTCGTAATTGTATTTGGGCCGAGGTTGCATAGTTGCATGAGGCGTTCACTAAATTGTCTTAGCACAAACATACGGATGTATGAGGTTCAGGACACCACTCAGAACAATGAAATTATCCAGCATTCGGAACTGCATAAGCTTGGTGCTGGTTTGGTGTAAATTTATAGCAACAGTAAAAGGGTAACAAGGAGTAGGTAAGGTACGTAGGTACGCTGAAACAAACTTTAGTACTTCATTGTAAGTAGCAATAAAAGATTATTCCATTCTTTATTTATTTTATGATCCTAGCAGTTTTTGCCATAGTGACAGCGGTGCTCGCTTCGCTCGCTCGGCTCCCAGACTAGTCGCCATACAAATTAAAAGCTCTTTCATTGCTCGTTCGTGACAAAGGTGCAACTATTGCTTGCGTCACATAATCACATTCATTGATCCCACATTCCGATGACCAATGGTTTATTAGTCAATCGATAACTGACCAATTACTTTTTTCGACAGACTATTTTTTAAAAGCATATCGAGACACAAAGACAGTCGAAATATATCGAATAATTATGAAGATGTAGTAAGTGTAACCCTAATAAAAGCATTACAAAAGGTATTTGAGTGGCAGCATCAGTTAACATTTTATAAAGCTTGACGGTGTGTCATGTGTACAAAAGATTTTCGAGTTTGGTAAATATTTATGTACACTAAAATAAAAAGCGAAAGCTTAAAATTGCACAAAAATACCAGGCCATTGTCATTTATATTGTTCCCCCCTTACAAAACGTAGGCCATTTTTCAAGAGCTTCTCAACTTTTTCCATTGATAATTCGGGTGCTAAAACCGAAAACAGAGTTGTAAGTTATCAAAGACATAATGTACCAATAAACCCGGATAATGACTAGATCGTCACCTACGATGTTGGTTCTAATACGCTTAGTAAACTGTGGGCGTCTGAGTGGTCCGTTTACAAGAACGGCACCACTAAATTTTTGGTATAATCGTGCTTACTCTATTTGAGATGTAATCGTGAAAGTATGTGTAGGTTTGTTAATGCAGCTGGCCTTTGGTATTCCTTCTCAGTAGAATATAGTCCTTTGTTTTTAGACTTTCCAATGGATTCTCTCCAGGCTGGAAACGGAAACCAATTGATAATTCCCATTCAAGGGGCATGTAGATACTAAGACAATATTTTCTCGATATTCAATATGGACCGGCCCTCTTCACATTGAAGCTACGATAACATTTGGCTTCTTCGTGGAGAGCAAAAATTGCAATTTTCAAGTAAAATTATTTGGTACATTATAATATTGAATAGGTGTATCAGACCCTTGACCACTACTAATAATATTTAGAAAATTATGCCTAAAATTAAATTTTATCGTCAACCTTACACTTTTAAAGTACTACCATACTTCTTACTATAATTTTTTTGGTTTTAAAGTTCCAAATAAATTTATATCTTTTGCTTCAATTTCCTACTTTAAAGCGGACAGTCCCTGTAAACAGCCAGCTAAGCCATTTGTCTCACAAGTGCAGAGTGCAATAAACATGGGCACAGAATCACAGATTATGGTCTAAGTGGATTGCCCGCGCGTGGGGCCGCACGCATTGTTTGCGTAAGGTACAGTAACCTAATTACCGCTGGGAGGTCAGCGGTGCTCAAACTGCATCCTTAGTGCACCCAAACCCAGCCCCCTGATCCTCCTTCTCTAGATTCAACTTCCTCCCGCGTAGTTGTAGTAATCCCACTGCTAGACAAAGGCCTCCATTATTAAAATCAAGTCATCGATTAAGTTTAAATTTTTTGAATCTCTTGTAAAACTATGTATTGTGCGCGTTTGCCATTTTGAGTAATCTCATTACATCACGAGGAGTGACGGATGCCGGACGTTCAGTGCTATAGCTTTTACCAGAACGGAGGTATGCACATAATAATATGCCGGTTACGTAAGTTTTTAGTAACAATTTTATTTCGTTTATTCCTATGTTTTGCATTTATTTTAACATGATGGTGAGACTTTTAAGTGATAAGATAATAGGAGAAATACTGTGCGAAGATTCTGACTCCAAATGAGTGCTTAGTGGCCATCAAGTAGAAAAATTCAGCGACAATGATGGAATTAGCAATTGTCAAGAGCCACTACCACGCGATTCTATTAACTGTAGGGACCGTGATCCCGAAATTGAAGGATTTTCTTTAGAGCGCTCTCTATGATAAACCTGTTGTCAAGACTGAGTCAGGGAAGTTAATACACACAAAATAAATACAAATGGTCGAAAAATCCACTAGCATTTTCACGTACATGTACTCAAGTTTATAATTTTGGGTTAATTTGTTTAACACTTTATTTAGAGGTAGGTACATTAAAAAATTATTTCAAGTTTATTTTGTAAAGAATAGGAAAATACAGGGTGGTCCAAACATGCACGTCAATGAATTTTTTTTAGCTTCCTCACACTCAGGGGTTTCCGAAAATACCCCATGTATATTACCCGATTTTTTGTAGTTTACGAGTTATGATTATTTGTACGAATTTAAAAAAAATCTGGGTTGAGTCACTTATTCTGTCACTTTAGCGCGATCTGTTGTGAGATAAATGCCTGATTTTTTTTCTTTATTAGATGAATAATAGCGCTAGATGATTCTGAAAAAAATGTTTGTACCACCCTGTACACATATGTCAGCGGAAAACTTTCAAAATTATAGTACTTTTTTGGATTTTCATAGTGTTAGAATAAAACTACCAAAAGTTGTTAAATTTATGTAATAGCTTAAACTAATTTAATTGAACTTTAGGAAATAAGTAAAAAGCATTATATGAATAAAAGCTTGCTGATTTTATGAAACAAGCTTGTTATTTTTAAGTTCACAGATAAAATTGCCAACATCGGCATTCTAGAAGCTTATTTCAATAAGGACGCGCGACCCCTACAAAACCAGTTACTTTAGTCATATTTACGATACCAGTTGAGAGTTAAAACAGTAGTCATAGTATTTATACGTTTTTGAAGTATGTGCAACAAAACTTATAAAGGAAAATCTAATAATAATAGTAACAATATATTGGAATGTTAGAGAGGAAAACGTTTTTTATACACAGTTAAAACTAGTTCTGAACTATATAATTAAAAAAATTGATCAATGTAATCTAGTAATAGGAGGAGATTTTAACATTAATGTTTAAAAAGAGAATACAAAAAAAACTTATTTTCTGGACCTAATGTCTGAATATAACTTTACTCAACATATAAATCAACCAACACACGTAACCGAGACAACTTCAACTTGCTCAGATTTAATATTTGCCAACTCATTTAACACGCAATTTTACACTACTGTAAAATAATTTGGATTTTCAAACCATTATTATATAGTACTACTATATAATACACATAAATATACCTAAAGAAGAAAAACAAAATCACTGGGTAGTGGAAAAACGAAGTTTTAATAACGAGTTGAACATAGTGAAATTTAAAACAATAATAAACAGTATTGATTGGCATAATGTTCTGAGACCACATGAAAATGCAAACGAAAATTATAAAACATTTGATAAATTATACAAACATGCATTAATCAATGTTTTCCAAAAAAAAAAATTGAGTTAAAACCACAATGTCAAGAACTACTGGTTAACAAAAGGCATCAAACGCTCATGTAGAAATAAAAGGCTATTGAAAATGTTAACTATGAATGCTAATAATGATATACTAACTCAATATTACAAAAAGTATGAAAAAATACTTGAAAAAGCTATAAAAACTGCTAAAAAAATTCAATACATTAACAAAATTAACAAATCCAGCAACAAAGTCAAAACTATGTGGAGAGTAATTAATGAACGATCTAACAAAATCAAACAAAAAAGCGAAAATATCATTAAATTGCAATTAGACAACAAACTGATAGACGATGCATATAGAGAGGCAAACATTTTTAACAATTTTTTTTCCTTAATAGGTAAGCCTGACCCTACTGTCGTGCCCCCAATTGGTCAGCCAGTGCGGAACCCGTCAGTGAATTCTATTTACAATAAACCAGCTTATGCTATAGAGGAATAAAAAATCTTAAGAATAAAAATAGTCATGGAATTGATGAGGTTCCACCAAATCTAGTCAAATAATGTGCTGATGAGTTGGCCTTACCCCTAAGTTTATTGATAAATCAATCATTTAGCGAAGGGACGTTTCCAGACTTGTTAAAAAAAACATTAGAAAAACCAATTCACAAAAAGAATGTTAAAACGAACCCGAATAACTATCGCCCAATAGCCTTGCTTCCAACAGCATCAAAGATTTTTAAAAAGGCTATGTGTGATCGTCTATACGAATATTGCGAAAATACATGCAAAGTGTACAGAATGTAATTGATAGAAAGAAACATGCAATAGGGTTATTCTTGGACATGACAAAAGCGTATGATATGGTGCAGCATCATATTCCTTTAGATAAGCTTTATGGAATAGGTATCCGCGGCCTAGCGCACGGGTGGTTTAAATCTTATCTCAGTAATAGGGAACAATTTGTAGAAATAGAAAATTATAATATACCTAGGTACTAGGAAAATACTTAAAATAAGATCTGACGGTATGTTTGTCAATGTGTCTATCCCACAGGGTAGCGTCTTGGGGTGTTTATTGTTTTTGATTCACATAAACGACCTGCCTCCAGTTATAGGCAAAGAGTGCGTCTTGTTCGCGGATGATGTGTCTATTCTAGTAGCAGCCGAAAATTGCAGTAACCTTAACGTAGATCTTAAAAATGTATTTGATAAAACAGCCGAGTGGATGTATGACCACAATCTTAGGATACATTTTAAGAAAACCTAACTCATAACCTTCCACCCACACCAAAAGCAGTCCCTAAATTTTAATTTTAATTTTAGAGGCAACAATATAGAAGTAGTCAGTGAATTTAAACTCCTCAGACTTACTTTAGTTAAGCACATTACATGGAAACAGCATGTCAAAAATATCAGATCTTAAATAGCCAGTTTTGTATATGCTTTCAGAGAAATTAAAAGAACCACTAACATCAAAACTGCGTTAGTCATGTATTATGCTTATGCATACTCATTGAAGTACGGGGTGATCCTCTGGGGAAATAATACCGATGCACCTTCTGTTTGAGTTTTACAAAAACAACTAATAAGAATATTGGAAAATTGAAGAAATTCAGTGAGTTGCAAACCGCTTTTCAAAAAATACCAGGTCCTCACTTTACCGTGTATTTATATAATGGAAATATGTAAATTTGTCCTCCAATATCCGGAATTATATACAAAACGTAAAGACGCACCAATTAAACATACCACGCGAAATCGAAACAAATTAATGTTACCCACCTCACGATCACACCAACACTCATCTAGTACATATGTAATGTCAGTAAAAATATATAATAACTTACCAGATGAAATTAAAAATGAAAACAATTTTTATAAATTTAAAAGATATTTAAAGAGCCTGTTATTAATAAAAAATATTATACAGTGAATGAATACTTGAACGACAAAGAATTGAAGCGTTTTAGATTTCAAAACTGACTGATTTTATTAATAAAATTTTAAATACAAAATAATTAATGTAATTAAGTTATATTGAACTGATAAGGAAATATTAATTTCACAATGAAACATTAATGGTCAAATAAAATTTATGTTTCATGAATGAATGGCGTCATCCTCTCCACCAAATTGCTGTGCCCAAAAGGGGCCAAAATTGTATCAATAATTTAAAATATACCATCTTTATGTAACATTTTGGAACGCAAGTAAATAAATAAATATAGCACAATATTAAGTCTTATGTTCATGTTGACCTAACGCTGTGTACCTACTTACACTTTGACTAAAATACACAATAAGTAATACTACTCCGTGCAGAAGGTTCACTTAAGAAACGCAGACAAGTAAATAAGGCTTACTTAATCTTACAAGTTATTGTCTAAATAGTACTTTTTTATTTGACCGTGCTATCGAACAAGGTCATAATATGTAGGTAGCTTGCACCGGGAATCGAAACTTATAACTTATCGAATAATTATAAGCACGAGTGGTCAAATTACACTGTGCGCCACAGAACGAAACCGATTTAGCTGTCAGAGCGCAGGTTCGCAACTCATTTAATCATTGAAATCAAAAAAGTATAACTTGTAATGAATACACATTATTTAGTATTTAGTAGAAGTCATTTTTACATCTTATAATTGGAAATTACAGTTGCAACTAATCCAAACCAAAACATAAAATTACGCGCTCAGCGGCGAGTGTGCGAGCCGATTGGCAAATTACTGTTATACCCCAGAGCCACAGTGGCCGAGCGTGCCTAAACTTTAACTTAAAAATTAGTAGGATATAGCGTCAGAAGCAAAGGAATGGGAGGTTCATTCACATTGTATGTGGCTATACGACACTGACAGATAACTACCTTACCTATTTTATCTTCTCACATAATTTAATCTTACATATCTACTTTACTTTAATAGGTAATCTTACAATCTGACTGCTTTATTTTGTTTTTATCAACCAAACATCAATGAAACTTTGAGAACCGCTGGCTAGTGAAGGCGGCAGTGTTTCCGGCCATGTGTGGGCGGCATGGCCGCAGCCGGTCTAGGTCGCAACACATGCACTATTGGATTAGCTATAAAACAGACCTACCTCAATAAAACCGTTGCGTAACCTTCAACCGACAATAATCAAGGATATAAAATTTGTGATGGGATGCGCAAAAAGGGAAAGCACCCAAGTAGACTTTCCCAATGACATTCTGAGTCAGAAAAGCAGTCATAATAATGAGCAGATTCAGTAATTTTACATAATGTGAGGGCTCAGGGATCTGGGCCCGCTCAAAACTGACCCCGCGGGGCCAGTTAACCAATGCCATTTTCTACCATTTTCGAATTGGTCAACTGCCCCACAGCTGAAATTGGTATAGTCACCAGAAAAATCTAACAGCGAAACGCACACAGCAACGCCCGTGCCATAGAGCGTCAAGGCCACATGCAGCCTGAACGCCCCAACTCACGGGATTAGTTCCCTCATTAATTTATTTAATTATTTTTATTCAGGGAACTAGACCACTCGCAATCATAATAAAAAATATTTCGTACTCTGGACTTCAAAATAAAAAGCAAAAATTGTTTCATGTTAAAATAATTTAATAATAAGGCATAACAGTAACGGATATTTATTATGACTTTTATAAACCTTTTATATAAACAATATACCTAGGTATGTAAGAAAATTTCAGTCTATAGACTAGTTTCAATTGTAAATGGGTGTATAGTTGTTTCGCCCTACAAACGATTCGCCCCGCGGTGCGAATAGCCCAAGAGCTGTTTTTAAATGGGTCCTTTCGCACAGTGGGGCGAATCGCCCAATTACTGTTTACAATGGGTCGATACGAACCGAAGTGGTAAACAAAATATTTATCTTTTAGGGTGGTTGAATTCGGAGAAAAAATCTAATTTTCTCTTTACATCCCATTAAGTACAATCATAAACAAATTAGCAGGTCAAAGAAAATATTGTAAGTTATTATAAATTATTTCCGAAGTGAATGTTTGTTTAAAACCAAGTGCAAGCAAATCTACGCGCACACACATGCCAAGAATATCCCAGGTAAAATAAACCCTTCACGTAGACCGTCGATTTACTGGTCACATAACAATAGAATAACCTGGATCATAGGCACGCGCTTCTGATTGGTCAATAGTACCCTAAAGTGTCACGTTTCCGAGTTATTTCAATTAAAGATCGATAGAAAATGGTGATCTTCATTGATAATCGAATAATTATGAAACTTTTCGTGTTAATTTGTTATCAGATAATAGATTTCAGCACATTTAAACAGTCTTTTACCTTCTTCCGGTATCTCCCCACATGCCAAAGTCGTCTAGAAGAAATCGCTCAAAGCGATAGGTCACTATTTGCCTATTCTATGCTACTTAATTTAATATACAAACGATTCGATAATACTTAATATTTAGTTCTTTCAAGTTGTATTTTTCCTATTTGATTTTAATTTGAAGCTTTTTTTGTGAAGTTTTGACTGACAAATAGGTAAAATCCACATTTACGATATTTAAATATTTTACTAAAATATGTAACCACTTTAAAATGTACACTCCATGAAAATGCAATAATTTACACAGCCATAGGTTACATATACTAAAATCTGTTATTTGTTGACAAAATATTCCATATAATTCGTAGAATTTTAATGAATATCGCATTTTTCTGTTGATCTTTACCTTCAAATAACTCGGAAACGTGACACCTTAGGGTATCATTTTTCATGACATTTTTTGTTTATATAAGTATCTTCTTTCTAGATACTTACATATACCACTTTCATCGTGCGCGGAAACTAAAAAAAACGGCGGCAGGACGCTGTGCCAGCTTCCATACAAAAATGTTCAAACCCCTTTCATATGGTAAGAAGTACAACTTATTATATTTGTAGCATAATTGCCTAGTTGTAAGTAAATAATAATTTAAGAGTCTGTGATTAGCAAGAGTTAGTTTTTGAGTAAAATAAAATGTTACATTTAAAAGCTGTGAATTCAAACCATTACCCATTAACTTCTGAAGATATACACCTGTCAAAAATTATACCAAAAATAATATGCATCTTTTTTGTAGTAAGACGGTTAGGATACTCAAACTGTGATTTTGTTACTGAATCTGTGATTATTATGGTACAGTAAAATTGTATTATTTTTACGTATTATCACAATTTTTATATTTTCAACAAAACATTTTTCTACTTATCTGTACAAAAGTTCAAATCTGACAAACAATTGAGCATTTGGTATTTTTTTTACGGTGGGCCGAATCGACATATTCCATTAGATAACTTGAGCTGTACTAGTACCTAAGTACTGTTCCAGAATGGGACCATTCGCACCGCAGTGGTTACAGCGGTGCGAATGGTCCCATTCTGGAACAGTACTTGGGCGATTCGTACCGCGGGGCGAATCGTTTGTGGGGCGAAACGACTAAACACCCCTGTAAATCACACTTTGCACTTTGTTAATCATCATTATAAGTAAAGAAAGGCATGCTTAATATAAAAATCATTTTAACACTTTCTACATAACTATAAAGTGATTAGATAGTTCAGGGGCGTTCACGTCAACCTCTAAGTACCTTATGCTGCTCTCTTAAGACAAATTTTGCAATGGTTTTGTAAAGGCTGATGTGAACGCGTCTTTAACAAACTTGGTCCTTTATTTTTAGAGATACAACAGTAGATAAATTGTCCAATAGTAATCATAGCTTTTTATAAAGCACGGGTTCATTCAAAGGAAAATATCGAAAACTGTTGTTTAAAAAACACTTCGCAGTGAGGTTAATAGAATAATTACTACCCTTCCAGACTAAAAAGTAAAAAATCACAGACGACAAAATCTAAACAGGTACTTACGACCGACGGTAGGTGACGACCGACTTGGTGTAATGGTTAAGAAGTTGGCTACTACACCAGAGGTCGCGGGTTCGATCCCCGCACAGTACAAACATTTGTGTACATGAACATGTCTGTTTGTACTGGTCTGGGTGTCTCCTATGTACAATAAGTATGTATTTACAAAAGAAAATGTATTTAAGTATGTTTATCCGTTGTCTAGTATCCCATAACACAAGCTTTAATTAGCTTACTTTGGGGCTAGATGGCGCTGTGTGGAATAATGTCCAGGGATATTTATTATATTTATTTATTACTTACATTAATAGGTAATTTAAAGTTTTAAAATGAAATTCCAGTGTAACAATTCAAATAATCTTCTATTGAAATAAAAAAAATACTTATAAACAAAATTCTTAATAGATTATAACAGTTCTGTAATCATCTCCTAAAATTAAAATATAAAAATCAAGGTCAAGTTTTTGTTATTATAGATAAAAATAATCTTTGAAAAATTAAAATTGAATAAAAATTAAACGTTTTAAAATAAAATTTCTGTTAGTATAACAGTTCAATAATAATCATCTCTAAAACTAAAATAAAACAATCAGTCTTAATGTTATGGCCAAGTTATAAAATCAGTCTTATAATTACGAGTAAGTCTTTATCGTCATTCATTTTTTTTCCAAGCAATGGCCGATACTGGCGAAATCGCCATGAAGTAATTCATTTACAGCACAATAAATTTTTTTGCTCATCGCTATTGTTTTTGAGCTTTTTTTTGATATTTTGACGCCAGTAGAAGTTCCCAATTTGAAGTTTGCAAGCGTGCACCGTGCAGGTGACAGTGACGCTTTATGGCGTGGCTGATAACTTAAATTAATTAAATAATACAAGCATCGTTTTCTGATTTTTCTGGTGACTGTATCAACTTCGGCTGTGGGGCCAGTTGACCAATTCAAAAATGGTAGAAAATAGCATTGGTTAACTGGCCCCGTGGGGTCAGTTTCGAGCAGGCCCAGTTCCCTGAGCCCTCATAATGTTACAGCTTAGAAGTTAGCCTAAAAAAAAAGGCAACTCTTTCTGTCAGTCAAAACATTTACCGGCCCGTTTGCGTAATGTGTAGGGGTCCGGCCTAAAGCGCCAAAAGATACAGATTCAATCCCTATCCGGGTCTGTGTTTAAGTGTTATTATGCATTCAGAGATATTGAAAAGAAGAACTCCAGATTTCCAGAGAAGCTGCTCGTAGGTGGTCAGCTGCAGCTTTTTGGGTGGGAGTTCCAACTGTCAAAAGAATAATTCGACCCTAAACCAGGCTAGTAGTTATACCAAGTTCATTCTGTACCTTAAGTAACCCGAACTAGTAATGAACTGATAAACATAGAAAAAACAAATACTCACTCTAGCAACGAAAGTCGCCGTACACTTTAGTACATTGTCACATTGTTTGTTGCCACAACTTTTTAGAAAATGACACTTGGATTTACTATTATGACAGAGTACGAGAATGTTTAGCTACTTTCAAAGTCAAATATTATTGCAACCGTAGGTAGGTATTCTCCGCGGTGGCACTCACTTAAAATATTATTTAAGTGTGTCCATTGGTGGATTCGTGAATTTAAAAGCTGAAGAAGAAGGACAGAATTGGAACCGCGACCTCACTGTGCCAACAGGGAGACTCACCAGGTAACATTGGTAAAAAACGATACTTTAAAGCGATGATGGCAAAGAACTCAGTAGCTCAAAAGATAATTGTCCACGGGCATGCAGACAAGCAGGCTCGACTGCTGACTTCCTTGACCGATTTTGTTCTTCAAGTACCTATTTCTATCTTTACGCTACACTTTATCAAATTGTGGGTGTGTCTGTGTCTGGTCTAGCGCTATTTGTATAGTATTTACAAAACTGTATCCCTAATTAAATGGCTCTGTAAGAATGTTGATTCGTTCAGCTTAGCGTATCGATATGTCGGCGTTCGGCGGGCTTACATTAATGACATTAACTTGGCTTGCGGCTAGGGTTGGGTTGTGACCTCGCTTATCGATAAAGAGGTATTCAATTCCTTTAATGAGCTTTTTAGCATTTGTCATTAAACTAGGTATATCTGCTATTAACTCTATAAGTTATTCGATCCCGCAAACTGTACGTCTACCACGAGTTGCCACTTTAAATATCCGTTATCGTTCGCGTAAAAAAATGTATTAGGATTCGACATTGTCATGTCATGTCAAATCCCAGTACAATTTATACGCGAACGATAACGGATATTTAAAGTGGTAACTCGTGGTATACGTCTACCGGTTAAACCGAGTTCCTAAATAACCTGGCCTAATAAAATGTCTCCTCATTCTGTTTATTATATTTTTTTAAGATAGTCCATACTAATATTATAAAAAGGTAAGCGTTTGTGAGTTTGGATGTTTGAGGTAGGTCATCTCCGAAACTACCGAACCGCTTTTAATGTTTTTTTCACTAACATAAATCTACATTTTCAGGGAGTGACATAGGCTACTTTTTTAATTCAGGTTATATTTTGACGGAAGAGACAGCCTACTTACGCGTGCGAAACCGCTGACGGGCAGCTAATATATAATATTCATGAACGCGTCGTAGAAGTTAAATTCTATATGCAAATGATACGACTTTGAGTACCACATTATAACAAAAATATATCGTTCATGGATAATAAATTATTGGAAGTGTTTTCAATGAACATACACTTTATATCTACTTTTATAATTATCTAGTAACACCCAGACCACAACGAGCATTGATATTTATTACACAAAATATTTGGGTGGGGATCGCACCCACAACCCTCCGTTCAAAGTAGACAGGGTCACTACCACCGTGATGTCCGTGATAAGTTTTGCATCGTAGTTGACCCCCTGGAGATCGTTATATTCCTCGAGAGAATATGATAAAGGTTGAAAGCGCCCTCATTGCATTAACGCGTTGATATCTAGAAAACTGTCATGACGTCACATCCTGGTCTGTTCTGCCGGTGACATTATGAAGCAATGTGATCTAACAGCAACGGCAGGTAAGCCTTTGAAATCCGGCATTAGGTAGGTATATATTTTTAAGGATCAGTTCATAACAGCTAACAGCAAATAGCATATATTTGACTATTTAAATTGGGAAGCATTAAATGTTTTTACTGGCAGCAACAAAGTCATCTAACCAGTTTATTTACTAGCTAGAACATGTTTAACTATGCCTGGCCTAGGCCCCTCCCATAAAATGTTTTAGTGACTTTTAAGCACGACCGGTTTCCACCCGGCGATATCCTGAAAACCTTGCACGCTGTCTCAGTCTAACACTTGAATGGCCATCAGTTTCGTTAGCTCTACGAAGAAATCAGAAGAAAGTTACTTCAATGTAGGAAAAAAAATATTGGCCGAGAACAGATTAACAATTTTTTGAATGATTTGAAAAATAAATTTAAAAATATTGTATATGTATTGTCTCACAGGGAAAAAATACCAAGTACGCAGTTACATTAAAACAAGAACGAGCAAGAAATCAAAAATAACACAGATGGGTCCATCAGACACCTGCCGTAGAGTAAATGCTGTTGCAGAACAAGACTGCAGAGACGCTAGTTTAAATAGATCTACCCAGTCTTACTTTTAAGATAGACAACTATCTGTAATTGTGATATTAACTGTAATTGTATTTAACCATCCATCCGTTAGCAGTTAAGACAGCCATTTAATTGTATCGTTGTTTTATTTTTTGGTGGTCATTTCGTCATAAACCTAAGTGGTTTTAGTATGTGACCGTATTATGATCATGTTATTTAAGCTTTTCAATGGTAAATAAATTTAAAAAAATAAGTGATTTGGCTGATCAGCCCCCCGATTCAGAACAAAGTTATCGACCGATTCGGTTATTTACTTTTATTTTTATACGTAGGGTAGATTATATGTAATTTGGTTTATAAAAACTAAGGGCCTTCGGCTTTAACATATCAAAATATTGATTGCTACCGCTTTTCGGATCATTTACTATAAATAAAAGAAATTTACCGAAGCGGTCGATAACTTTGTTCTGAATCGGGGGGCTGGCAGATTAGCTGATCAGAAGATAACGTTTTGAACAGCAAATTAAGTATGATAGTATTTTTTGCAATGGTCTACGTATTTTTTTTTTAAATATAGTTAAACCTGTCGAAGCCAGTCACAACACTAGCAAGTCCACTTTGAAAATGCGATTAACGCGGCATACACTTACAATATTGCCAGTGTCCCGCCGGACCGAACCCGCGACGTGTGCGTGCCACATAACCACCGCGACAGTGGACCCTGTGACCTGTGATCATGACTTGGTAGTGCTGGTGCAAGTTTGAGGTGAGTGATGGTTTTTTTTGTTTCTTATCTGGTTTTCAAGAGATTATGAGGTGCATTCGTTAAGATCCGTTAAGTAGGTTTGATACCACCAGTACGAATGTCTGTACATGTAACAGACATTGTGTTGGTACCGACTCAATGTTTGTGGTTTGGTGGACTGCTGCTGTGGTAGTAAATGGAACACTTGGAATCCTACTTTACACAACTTGGTAGGTGGCAAGCCTAGCCTCCTCAATTTAGTATAACTTGTGGCCTAATTACCCCGTTTGCCGAATCGGGATTAGTGATGTGACATATTTTGAAGAAAAACTGAAATTGGACCTATGATCCGAAGCATATTCTAGGCATTCAATTCAATGGTAGAAATCTTGAACTTTGCAAAAATGCGAAATTTTCAAAAATGCCTTCGAAAATTACCTCCTGCAGAATGTCCAGAGGCGGAATTTCTTCGATAGCCGAAATTTAACTGTAATCTTCATAATAACTAAAAGTAAAACACTCTTTACATTACATCGAAAAAAAACCTGTGTTGTGTTGTTCTCAATGAAAGTTCGGAAGCTTGAATTGGATCACCTTTTACATTCTGACTAAGATCCATTCCTAAAAGCTTTCACAGTTTAAGTATTTCTGATTAATCAGATTGAGCACATAACGAGTCAAAAGCAAGTAGATAAATTGCCGTCAGTGTGAATGGAACATTTGAATGGCAAGGTTCAGACAACTATAATCTAGAATAAACTACAATACGTCTCAAGTACGTTTAAAACCACAACAAACCATTCGTTGGTTTGTTTACATCCACATATCACTTTTTTCCTAACCTGTCATAGTAGGACATCCCCCACATGGCCCGTAACAGATCTCTGGTCCTGACAAAGGGGTCTTGTGACACGTTTTTAAATGCGAATAGTAAGTAGTCAGTGCAACACGCTTGTTTTGACCGAATCGATCGATGGAATATGTAATCAAGAATTTGTATTTTTATTACAGATACTAACCTGTTTAGGAATTATTTGGATCGACTACTATTTTTACTGCGAGGCTGACCTAAATAGCAATGTATGTTTTTTTATGTGACATCGGTAGCCGACAAGCTTACGGGCCGCCTGATGTTAAGCCTTTACCGAAGTCTATCTATGAACTCGCAACACTAGAAATATTACTCATGCGTTGTCGACCCAGTAAGGCCATGCACAGCCTTTTTTATGGACCTATTTTGTAAAATCAGCGAGAAGAAAGAGGACCTCCAGCTGACTATACCAAAGCTTAATAAATAATAAATTGTTTTACAGGCTTTATTTCGGGGAGTGAGCAATCGAACTGCATAAGTCGGTTCCGCCGGCTTCTTTCCACCATCGGAGCACAAGATGCACACGCCTTACATCCTCACGTTTGTGGAAATTCCAGCCATTCACACAAAATGTTCTGCGGACTCCTTCATAATGCGAAAGCAAAGGAGTGAAACTCGCTCCCTGCGCATGTGTTTCCAAACCAATACAACCTGGGTCTCCTCAAGACAAGAGTGAATAGGCATTACCTAGGCAGACATGTTCCTTTATAGATCGCATCGTCACTTGACACCACTTGCGATTGTAATCAAAAGACTGTCTAGTCTTGTATAAATAATATTGAGGAAAAATTACACCAAGATCGACTGACCACAAACTAAGCAGAGCTTGTATGGGTGTCAGAAACTAATAAAAATACTTAGGTGTTTTTAAATACATACTTATTTTTTTTATATAAATACATAATTGAATAATAACACCCAGACACACAAGAAACACATTTATATTCGTCACATGATGTTTGTCATGGGTGGGGAACGAACGCACAGCCTCCGCCGCTGAAAGCAGGATCGGTGCCATTGCACCAATAGGCCAGTAAAGTTAGGTACACACATCAACATGGTCTAGGGATATTTCAATTAAACCTAAATGACTAAAATTCTATTAACTTTTCGTTAAGACACCTACACATTAAAATAAACCTTGTTTAATAGCCTATCTAATCTCATAAATAATCTTTTAGATAAAGTTAAATTAAAAAAAAACTTAGAAGAAGAGGAAAAACTCAGACAAAATTTCAATCTTAACTTTATTTTTGAAACATCAAAACCTACACAAAACAACTATTTTTTTTATGAAAATTGTTGAACACTTAAAATTAATAATCCGTGGATCCACCTAAGACTCTCCTGACACATCTGCAGCGGTTCTGCATACTCAAAAGGGTGTCAATATCCTGTTGTGGAATACTGTCCCAAGTCCTGCTGGTGCAAGAAAAGCTGGTTTTCATGCACAACATCTTCAGGGAAATTCCTAAGAGCTCTTCTCTGAAGCATATTCCTGGCATGCTCAATAGGATTTAAGTCAGAGGATTGTGCAGGTCAGTCTAAAGCTTGGATATCATGCTGTTGTAACCAACTTGTAACTATACGTGCCGTATGTGGACGGGCATTGTCGTGCATTAGCTGGAAATTTTGTCCCATTTGCTGTCTGTGGGGCCAGATTACAGGCTCTAGCACCTCATCTCGGTATTTTAGAGCAGTCATATTGCCTTGTATTCAAACGAGGTCCGTTCTACCGCCGACACGAATTCCTTCCCGAATCATAATCGTGCCACCTTGATATGCATGAACTTGTTGTGGGTGCTGCAGTCGATTCCAACGTCCAGATTCTCTCCAAACGCGTACTCTTTGCGAATCAGGATGAAATCATCCTGGAATCATCAGTGAAAAGCACAAGTGACCATTGAGAATGGTTCCAGTTTTCGTGTGCAATAGCCCATTGTAATCTTCTTCCTCGATTGCCTCTCCTTAACGCTGGTACCCGAAGTGGCCCACGAGTACGTAGGTTGACTTCATGCAGTCGTCTTCTCAAAGTTTGACCGCTTACCAGCAAACCATACTCTCTCTGTAGCCTTTGAACCAATTGCGTCGCCGTTACATTTGGTTGACTTCGTGCAGCATTTACTATGAATCGGTCCTGTACATGTGTTGTAATGCGTTGAGGTCCTCGGTGCCGTTCCACTACTGCCCCCGTGACACGATAACGTGACCAAAGCCTAGATATAACGCTCTGACTGGTCCTCATGGCTACACAAACCGGGTAGGAATTGGGTAGCGCCAGCTTGGATCATGCCCACTGCTCTTAACATTTCGTTCCTGGTCAAGTGTCTACGTGGCATGAATAAATGAACACCGGAGATGCGTTTAAATTTTGTTAGAAATTTATGGAGTTTTAATCAAGTTAGAAGTTCGTGAAGATTTACTTCTTTGGAAGATATTCAATGAATGCGAATTTCATCTTAAAACAAAACCTTTTATATACAATTTTGAATTTAAAAAGGAACTTAATAATGTTTTTATAATCACTAATAGTTAATTTATCTGTCACTAATAGTTTTTGTAAGGCCAGTACTTTTCAAGTTATTTAAAAAAGTTTTATATATCCCTAGACCATGTTGTTGTGTGTATTTGCATCTGGCAAAGGCAGGCGGCTCTATTGTCACCAACTTCTGATGTTGCACGTGTTCATAGAAAGTGGAACATCAACCGCTTTCGGGAGAATGAGTGACGTTACAGCTCGCGTTTACTTAATCTGTTATCGGCCGAACTATCAAACGAGTAGTCCGAATAGTTCTGTCCGCCATTGGCCGACAGTTTGATTTAATCGGCCGATGACGGCCGAGCATAGTTCGGCCAATAACGGATGAGGTATAGGCGAGCCGTTACAGAATCAGACGATGGCACCCCAGGTTTAGCAAGTTGTCCATGCAATGTTAAACCAAGACTCAAATCAAGTTATCGCTACGTTTTGTCTTAATCACCACGCTTGCCAAATCCGAGTTGGCGCTAATGCAATTGAGTAGTTTGTAAATCATTTATTGTATCTTTTAAACTAACTACTATTCACTTTTATTGAATTGGTGCAGAATTATTGAGTGGAATTTGACTTTTTGTACTACTTATTTGATTAGTAGATATTAAATGCTTGTGTTCCGAATGTAATAGGTACCTAATTCTGTGCCAAGGTTGAACGAAAAGAATATGGCTTCTATCTGTATCCAATGTAACATCGTATATCCATTTGACAAGTGATCCAGGTGGCTTTTATTTGATTAAGAACAAAATTTTAGTAGTAGGTACTTTTCTGATGATAATATTAATATGAAAAATAGTTGCCCGTGTAACATAATGATATCTTTCAAATTAAACTTATCATACAAATTGGGCTAAATACATCATCGGATTCTAGGATTTTTCATGTTTCAAGCCATTTAACTAACAACGGAATACTTGACGTGTGTCTTGTGTGTGGTGATTTCAATATAGATTTGCTAGTAAACTCATCTGAAAGGAATAGGTTATTGTCGCTATTTAAATCCTTTGGTCTGGATTATCAATTCCATGAACCCACGAGGATAACAGCCACAACATCTACTTGTCTGGATAATGTATTTTGCAACTGTGTACCCATTGAAAAGGCAATAGTAACTGAATTAAAGTCTGATCCTTGTGGGCAGAAGATAACATTTTTAGATTTAACTAACAATAGCGTTAATTACAGGAAAATAACATGTAGACCGAAGACGGGTAATCGCATTAATAGTTTTAAAACTAATTTAAAGCATAAAGTATCTTCCATTCCTTACAAGCAGGGTGACCCTGATGCAGTCTACAAAAGACTGTTTGATTGTGTTAAAAATGAATTCGATGCTTGTTTTCCCACCAAACAAGTTACTTGCAGAGTTCAATCTAAGTTTTGTGAATGGGCCACGCCTGGAATTTACAGGAGCAGACGTAAGATGTATGAGTTGTACGGCATGAAAAAATACAATTTCGATCCACTTTTTGTTGAGTATGTCAAGAACTACTCCAAAATATTCAGAAAAGCCTGCACTACAGCTAAGGCATTGCACATTCGTGATAAAATATCAAAGTCCACTAACAAAATAAAAACCACTTGGGACGTCATAAATCACGAAACAGGTAAAGCTAAACAGCGCGATACCTCATACACTCTTAATTTTAACAATAACATCTTACAATCAGAAGCATCTGTTGCTGAAGCATTTGATAAGTATTTCAGTAATATACCTGTAATCACTACAGCTTCATTAAATTCCTCACCAACTAGAGCGGAACATTTGTTGAAAGATAATGTATCTTGTTGCAGTGTATTCTTTAAATTTAAACATGTTGAGTCACTAGATATAATAAAAGCATTCAGATTAATTAATTCAAAAGATACCGCTGATCTTTGGGGTATATCAGTCAAAACTGTTAGCCACATAATTGACGTGATTGCCCCTTATTTAGCCGTAATATTCAATGATTGTGTTGATGAAGGTGTTTTTCCAAACTTAATGAAACACAGTAGGGTTGTACCACTTTTTAAATCAGGCAACAAACAAGACCCAGGTAACTTTAGGCCTGTTTCAATCCTACCAGCTCTCAGTAAGATCTTTGAAAAAATCATTCAAGAACAACTATTAAGCCATTTTTATGAGAACAATCTCTTACACAGTGAACAATATGGATTCACGAGAGGCCGTTCTACTACTGATGCGGGCATCGCACTTCTAAAACACATCTTTAGGGCTTGGGAGAATTCACAGAACGCTCTTGGCGTCTTCTGTGACTTGTCCAAGGCCTTTGATTGCGTTGATCACGATACACTTATACGCAAGCTTGATTTTTACGGGGTTAGGGATAATGCTTTAGATTTAGTAATTTCGTACCTTAGTTTAAGAACTCAAAAAGTTGATGTTAACAGTGTACTCTCTACAGGATCACAAGTTAAAATGGGGGTCCCTCAAGGATCCATTCTAGGTCCATTACTATTTCTGATATATATAAATGATTTACCTTTTTACTTAAAAGATATTTGTGATGTTGTATTGTTTGCAGACGATACATCTTTAGTTTTTAAAACTGACAGAAATAAAAACCTTTTTGATGATGTTAATGACGCACTTTCAAAGGTTTTACAATGGTTCACAGTAAATAATCTACAGCTTAATGCAAAAAAGACTAAATGTATTAATTTTAAGTTGCCTAATGTTAAAGATAACCCCATTAGTCTAAAAATTGATGGTAATACTATGAAGCTTGTAGATACAACTGTTTTTCTTGGAATCACACTAGATTCAAAACTGCAATGGAACCCTCATATAACAGCTCTCTCAGGCAGACTTAGTTCGGCTGCATTTGCAGTAAGAAAAATTAGGTTATTAACAGATGTTGATACTGCTCGTTCAGTTCATTTTAGTTATTTCCATAGTGTAATGTCTTACGGCATTGTACTTTGGGGTCAAGCGGCGGATATACAAACCATCTTTATCCTCCAGAAGCGAGCTATCAGATCCATCTATAAGCTTCGTGCACGGGCTTCACTTAGGGAGATTTTTAAGGAAATTGGTATCCTCACTGTAGCGTCACAATACATTTACAATTGTATTGTTTTGGTGAGAAAAAATATTGGTCTCTATGCTAAACACAGTGACATACATTGCAGAAATACTAGGAATAAGGATAAAATTGCACTTCCACTCTTTAGGTTACAAAAAGTTTTAGGATCCTTTATGGGGCAAGGTATACATTATTACAACAAAATTCCAAAAACAATTTGTAAGTTACCTTTACATAGATTCAAAAATCACATCAAAACGGCTTTATTAAAAAAGGGCTATTATACTACAAAAGACTACCTTATAGATAAAAATGCCTGGGTATAAGCGCTCTGCTCGATGCGGGATTAAATAGCTCTATTGTAACAGATGTTTTATTGTAAGAGTTAATAGGTACCTAGTATGTATGTACTGACTAACAATTTTTGTTTTTGAATTGTTTAAATGAATTCTTTTTATCATATTCTTTTATGGTTGGTTTTTTCTCTTTGTTTTATATTCTTTTAGGTTTATTTGTATCAAAATGACACACTGCTTGTACTTTACTAACGCCTGTTGTAAACCCAAAACAAGTTTAAAAGAGTAACTGCTGAGTTTCTCGCCGGGTCTTCTCAGTAAGAAACAACTCCGACGCGGTGGTAGAGTCGCATTATGTCTGTATACTGTTTATTTACATATCCATATTATTATGGTATTTATGTCTATTATTTAGTATATTTTGCTGTAAATTTGACGATTTGAAAGTACTGATACAGTCTATTTGAATAAAGTTATTTGAGTTTGAGTTTGAGTTTTGAAATAAATGTATTTCAAGTATTCCGTATGTAATACTTGAATTAAATGTTAAGTTTGTAGTTTGTGTGTTTATGAAATCGTTCCAATAAATGAATAATAACTACCACATTTTAAATAAGAACGAGTACTTTTTTCAACGCCATCTTTAACCGCTTATGATTTGCTATATCCAACCCTAAAAACCACGGCAAAATCTAAACCCATGAAACACTCACACCTTCCTGTTTAATGGGTACATAAATATTACTTTAAACAGTTATATCTCATAAATTTATCACAATTTCTTTACCCAAAGGATATATTAAATTAACATGAAGACTGCAAGTTCGTTACGTTAATTATCGCAATAATAAGTACAGAAGCGTTCACGTCAACCTTTACATAGGTGCACCTTATGTTGCTTACATAAGATCCATTTTGCAATGGTTTTGTAAAGGTTGATGTTAACGCCTCTGTACCTGTTAAGGCGATGCTTTTTTGGTTTGTTAAACGTGTGTTTCTGTTTTTTGGGATCTTATCTTCAGCTGTATTGCGTTCGTCTTTTAGTTCCTAACATTGTTCTTTTTTTCGGTGTAGTGAAGCCTTTATATTTGCGATTGTTAAAATTGTGAATTATTGAATCTGGAATTTTTGTATTGATGGCGGTATGTTAACCGCTGTAATAAGTAGTTGAATAAAACAATGGCAGACTCACATGTCAACATGTGGTCATATGGCACTTCCGGGAACTAGTATATTTATGCTATTGCTATATCGAATTCGTTTTAAGCATAATTGATATGAAGGAAGATTTTCAATTGTCCGTTTGGAAAATGCCTAGATATCCTGCTGCTATGATAGTATCGCAGGTTTGGTTATAACCTAGAGAAAACTTTAGTGTTCATTCTGCGAGTATTAATATTTGCCGTTGTCACTTTCAAGTGACATCTGTCGCCAGCGCAACGCAAACTGTACTTTTCTAGACCTTACCTTAACTACGTTCCCCGTCGTGTGCCCTGAGGGAACGTTCACATTATTATCATAATTTATTAAGTCGGTACAAAAGGTAAACAATAAGCGAAAGTATGTTGCAATCACTGACTGAGAGGGTACCTAATTGGTATTTGAGTAAATTAATAATAGCTAAGTGGATTGCAAACATCAACGAACAAAGGGAAAATATAAACCAGTCAACGAGGGTGGTCCTACAACACATGACATTTTCGTTTTCTGCACCAAGTCTGAAAATTTAAGCAACAGAATGTTGAACTAACTAAACTACAGTGGCTGTGGCAGGCCACATCGCTCGCAGAACGTCATCAGTTTTGCGAGCAATGTGGCCTGGGAGTTAAGGAGTTATTTTTGCAAATATAAACTCATGGATCGAAAATAGGTTGTTTTTCTTTTTTTTTCATATGTGCGACATAATTAAGTAATGAATATGGCCCTTTGGTTCATTTGCTAGATCCTAGGTACTCCGCTAGTATAGTAGTTTTAGTTTGATCACTCAACTCTACTTACTTAACTTCTTTTTTTTTATGCGCCATACACTTCTTGTAATGGTCTCGAAGTAGGGATTAATATCCCTGTGTTACGATATATCACATAAGGAAATAAGCCAGCGTCTACCAGCACACCCAGACCCGATTCAATTCAGAGAATATCGTTTCCTGAATTGACCCGACCGGGAATCGAACCCAGGACACTACGGAAATCGAGGCAAAAAACCGTGCTATAGCGCATTACGCCAATCGTGTCGTATTTTTTTGGCTGAACTTTGTTTATTGTGGATAGTGATATTCACAGTTAAAAATAGTTCATACACGTTCTTAGCTACACAGATCACATTTTTGGTAGGAAAGCAGCCTTAGCTGTTCACAATCTTTCTATTCCATAGCAATCATTGCTAGTGTTAACGTTACCGTCATTTGTCTACTGGCCCCGGTTTGCTCTTCTAACTACACTTCCATCACATTGATGTAATGATTCTGGATGTGGTAGCTACATCCAGACTTGCCTTGTGTGGAATCAGGTATTTTTTGCTCTATCAACTGTCCCACAGCTGGTCAACGCCGATTCATCAGTGAAATAAGAGTTTCGCCTTAATCAATGATATAATTATTTAATCAGAACGCTTATTTGGGTTGCTGATTACAAACTCGAATAATGTTTCCAAAAATTTGACGCCCCCCCCCCTGCTTATAGGTTACGACAGCTGCTTAAGTGAGGCTATAAAAATAAATTATAGGTATAGTTTTGTAGTTTTGACTTCCATAATTTGTAAACCATAATAAAAAAGGCGGACCCAGGGACCCCACACACTAGTGTGGGTTCACAACCGGGATAGACCGCACGGATGATGATGATGAATTTGTAAACCGTACATGCAAAAAAAATTGCTCAGACGTTACGCGTGTCTTCGGAAACAGTGGGCTGTGTTATCGTGCACTGGAGTTGAGCTTGCTCCTCCCGAGGCTGGCTGCCAGGCGGCCTTGCGCGCCGAAGGGTCCTGCGAAGAGTCTCTTTCTTGTTGGGGATCCCGGGTCCCTTCCATTCTGCGCCGAAGATGAACACAGTCAGGTTTGAATGGGAAATGTTTTCCCAGGAGTTCCGAGTCCCACATATCCTAGGTGTCCCGAACCCAGGGCCTTGGGAAAGCCTAAATGCATTTCCTGACGCAAAAAAAAAAGCTTCGGAAGTGAGGCTATAAAAATAAATTACCTAAATAAAGCCGCCCAAATTGTACTTGCATTCATTGTTAATTATTTTTGTACTGTAAGTTCTGTGTGCAATAAAGAATATATTATTATTATTACCTATAGGTATAGTTTTGTAGTTATATTGACTTCCATAATTTGTAAACCGTAAATGCAAAAAACAAAATGGCTCAAACGTACAGCTACCAGGGTGTTTTTATTTTTATTGCCTACTCTCAAACATTATGTAGATACTTGATAAGATCACTCATTAACATCAACACGCCCCGCGTGTGAAACACTGCGTATTGGGCAAAGTAACAATGCAACCAATATGACTCGCGTATTTTGTCTTTGTACAAGGGTATACAAAGAAAAAAAAATACTTTAAAATACCCATTCGAATTGTTTTAGCTGATCATAATAAGATGATATGATTAACTACTATGATTTAAAAAAAATATAGAAACGCTATTTAAATTCAAAATAAATCGAAGGCTAGAAAAAACGATTCCTCAATACATTTTTTTTTTCCTAAACCATTTTTGTATGTTAGTTGGAAACTAGAAGCCTCGGTGTCGTCTTTGATATTTATTTTTGTGCCACGAAAAGTATTCCATAATGCTAAGCTATGGGCCTATAAAGTAAATTTACTCATGAATCTGGCAAATAAATTACTAAAGATAGTAAAACTAGAAAAATTGATTTCGGACCTTGAGGATCTCGAGAGGGAATTGAACCCGCGTCTTTCAAAATTCGGGTGACTGCTCTAATCCACGTGCTACCAAAACCTCCTCCTCTGGGGCTCGAGATCATCAAGGTCCGAAATCGAATTTTGCCAGTTTTTCTATCTGTAAATATGAATAACAAGCATTGTAAAATAATAAAATAATCAAAGTAATAAATAAATTACTATTTCAATAGGATTTGAAATTGCTGAGAATTTTTTTAAACCCCTAACCAAAATTTCCGAAGCGTCTCCCTAACCTTTAAGCTTGGCATCTTTATAAAAGTGGGACTAAAACTTAATCAGGGTCACTTTTATAATGGTTAACTCTTGGTAAAGCTATCGAATTAGACCTTCTTTGATCCGAGACGTCGATGTTTAGGCCATAAACTCTGATCGGCTGTTAATTCACAGATAGCACTTAACAAGATCTCAGCTTAAACGATCTTATAGTACTTACATTCAGTCTGCTTTTCTTGATTTCTGATGGGTTTTTATTGTTTTTTACGTTTGATTTTGATCTGGATCTAATTTATTGGCAAACATTTTTCTTAAGCTTTGCGCTAATGGTGTGAGCTTGTAAAAATATATTGTGAATTATTTATTGATACAATCGACCTAAGAACTATGTTGTTTCATGAAGGGCTTAAAACAAGGCCGAGACGTAATATACTTCTATCTAAAATACAAATGATTCATAATTAAACTTAGATCAAATGTTATGAACGAGTAGGTTTATATTTCTTTTGGTATTTTTAGTAAATAAATTAATTTATCTGACAGGTGGATGCAAAGAAAGTTATTATTTCCCAATATAGTCCCACTGTTGGGTGAAAGACTCCATAAATAAATAAATAAAATCAAGCCAGACTATATACAGTTATGAAGTGCAAACCTCCACTCAAAAGCTATTAAATTCAAATAATATTAATCAAACTTTCAACAGATCTGATCACATCACTTTCAGAAATCTCATTTTTAAAAATAGATCATTTATGAATCGATCTCAGCCTTCAGTCCGCGCCAAGCTCTCGCGGACACATCGGCGCGCGCGCATCTAGTTTGTTTACAAACATTCTTTTGGAAAATTTACTTTATGAGATTTTTTATTGGTTCCATCCTGTTATAAGATAGTGCTCCTGAAGTGACATATGAACAGATGAACTCAGTGTTACGGATTTTTGTGCGTATTTGAGAATTCAAAAGAGCGGCTCATGTGTTACTCACCTCCAGTATCCAATTCAATACAATTCAATCAGTTTATTGTACCTCGAAGAATATAAAAGAAAAAGATAATCATATTTAATGGTAGTTATATCTTTCATAAACCGGGTCATCTTCTACAGTTGCAAAGCATTAGAAAATGTTAACATAAATAGATGCGTTAAATATTATTTTGTTAAAAAAGTGGAATATCATAAATGTTGACAACATGATGTGAATATATATCATAGGTTTCAGTGTCTTATTAAAAAACAACATGAAACGACGAAAAAAAGACAGTAAAATACGAGTGCGATTCAATGTTAAAAGTGTGGTAAGTTTCACCGTTTTTTAGTCAGTAATAAAATTTTCCTAGCAATTAATGAATCTAAACTAACACAAGTTCTTTGAAATAAAAATTTAAATCGTATATCACAGTGTTCCTATGAAAATAAAAAGTCGTAGAAGAGGCAGCAGTTTTAAAATATTAACCTTTTTGTAAAGATTAATTTTCTACATTTCCTTGGATAGTGCCAAGTAGCCACGTTATTTTAATTTTCAATGACTAACTTTGGTTAGCCGCAAATAAATTTAACAACGTTACCGGACTGTGTACCGGATACCACGGGAAATGATGTTTCCACATTATTAGGAACATAGCCAGAGTTTTGATTACCAATCCTCATTTTTATTGGCAAACGGGTCGATTATGCCAATGTCTATCGGTTGTAGCGATACCTTGATTCCAATTAAGCAGGCATAACCTAGAGCTGTGTATAGATGTGAGTATAGCTAATTACTTAACATTTTAGGTCGAAGTCGGGCTAAAATATGCGAATTCCCAGCAGACCTTGAATGACACAATTGTCCCCTCGACTAGCACAAATCAGCCCAGATAAGCCGCCCTGTCTGTATCTACCGTCACGTCACGTCTGCCATTCATCATCTTAGCCTTTGTGAGACTCCTTTGTGGGCTGAGGCCGACTGAATAGATAAACCCATGAGAATAGAGACTAGGTACGAATTGTTGGTAGTTTTTTCTGCTAATCTCTTCTGTGTGTAGTCACCTGTTACTTGTGTGCGTCTGAAGCCCTAGCCAAGAGCAACACGCCTTCTTCTCGATATGTCTTTAAAAATGTATGTAACATTCGAATGTAAATTGGGCATGTCGAACCAAGTTTTTGAAGAATATAAAATGAAATAAGTAATAATTATAAGTAAAATTGTGGAGTGATTTCGCAACGCATCTCCCTAATGTGGCTTCTTTCCCAGTTGCAAAACGCGACAAACTTTATTGTTTCCTGTATGATGATAAAAATAAAATAAAATTGGTAAAAGTTTTTTTCCGGGTCTTGTACAACCTTTTACCGCACGCGCTGCCCCATGAGGTCACATTTTGATCAAGCATTGGTACTCGTATATTTAAAATGTAAATAGCAGTTTTGTTTCATGGTTGAAACTTTCATGGTTGGACTCTATAACTAGGTCGTTGTCCTGTAGAAATGTCTCGATATTTTTGAATGTCGCCTGAATTGTTTATTTATGTATTCATCATCTGTTGTATTTTTTCGCTTGGCAATATAGGTTAAAACTATCTAACCTTAGTGAGATGAGTTAATCTATTATATAAAAATAAGTCGGGTTTTCCTTCCTGACGCTATAACTCCAGAACGCACGAACCGATTTCCACGGTTTTGCATTCGTTGGAAAGGTCTCGGGCTCCGTGAGGTTTATGGCAAAGAAAATTCAGGAAAAAATTTCAACAAAAAAAAATGTTTCTTCATCTTTTAATCACCAAACGAAATGTTACATAAAACAAAGCCATTTGGTGGCGAAACGGAGTTCGCCGGGTTTGCTAGTGGTTTTATAATAATATGTGGTCAATCGACTCAAAATAAACTTGGACTTTGAAACACTCGCTTAGAATGTTGATATATGAAGTTCAGATTATTCCTGTCTCATTCTCAGTAGGTACTTGTTTTTCTTCAACCTTATACCTACCCTTGGAGTTAGCAATATGTTGCCAAGCACTCAGATTAAGTATTTGCTTATCATTTCCCTTGTTAGCAAACCCATCGATCCCTAGACAACTGGCGTGCGCCAAACTAAGCGTAGCGGTCAAACGTGGAAGTCTGGTTAAAAATAGTGCCTTAACTTACAAAAATATCGCAGAAATGTGAAGAAACTTTGTGTTGGAAAATTTGTGAACATGTGGACGGGATTTTGAAGGTATTTTTGCAGTGGTTAACATTTTAATTCAGTTTTCTTAATAACTTTGACACGTGTTGAAAAAAATAAATTAAGGCTACGTTCATTTTCAAATATGTTCTAATGTAAAGCGAGTGGAATCTAAAAGTTAATTTTAACATGGCCATCAAGGTCAATGATATTGGTAGGCTGTAGCTATTCTGCATAAAACTTTAATTACTTAAGTATTACTTATTATTACTTACGTGAGGCTGAACCACTGAGAGTAGAAAGCTGTTTACAACAGGATGGTCAGATAATATAACTCATAGTTAACATGTCGCTCGTATTGAAAAAACAGAAAATGTTTACCACCATGTAACTTATTTTTTATAAGTGTCTGAAGATATCAAGATCTTCAATCACTCCGTGATCAAGGCGCTTGCATTAGTGCCAAAATATGGGAAACCCATAATAAATAGGCACATGGAAGCAATCCCGTTTTAAACTATTGTAACGTAGGTGATCATGAAAGTTTGGATATAACTTTTTTAGCTATACTTAAGGCCAGGACAGGAGATACGGAGTACTATTACCTATTCTGTGGTTTAGCTAAGGAAATGTCTGAGACGGACCTTAGGAATTGTCGGCAAATAACAACTAACATTTTTTATATTTCTATTGGACTTGGTACATCCTATTGATTTATATTCTATAGCTTTGATGTACTTATTAGGTTCTTCTGTTTGATAATGTTAGAATTTGAGCTGTTTTTTATAAGCAAACTATTAATATCTAATCTACTAACACGCATTGTAAAACCAAATCAAGTTTAAAAGAGTAACTGCTGAGTTTCTCGCCGGGTCTTCTCAGTAAGAAACAACTCCGACGGTGGTAGAGTCGCATTATGTTTGTATTGAATATAATTTATTCATTCATATGACGACCACATTGACGACCGACTTGGTGTAATGGTTAAGAAGTTGGCTACTACACCAGAGGTCGTGGGTTCGATCCCCGCACAGTACAAACATTTGTGTGCATGAACATGTCTGTTTGTACTGGTCTGGGTGTCTCCTATGTATAATAAGTATGTATTTACAAAAGAAAATGTATTTAAGTATGTTTATCCGTTGTCTAGTATCCCATAACACAAGCTTTAATTAGCTTACTTTGGGGCTAGATGGCGCTGTGTGAAATAATGTCCAGGGATATATATATATTTATATATATTATTATAGTATTTATTATCTAGTGTATTCTTTTGTTTTGACTATTTATAAGTACTTTTACCAGTGGTTCCCAAACTGGTCCAGGTGGACCCCAAGGGGTCCACGGGAGACTTGACGGGGGTCTATGTTGGCGTTATTTTTTGTCACGTTTTGAGATTATGGTAGGAATGTGTAGTTGCGGGGGGTCCACCGGAACCAGCTCAATTTTGAAAGTGGTCTATGCGAAAAAAAGTTTGGAAACCGCTGGGCTAATTAAATAAAGTTAATTGAGTTTGGGTTTGAAATATTACCTTTAAAAAACACTCACCCGTTGTACCGGTAGGTTTTAATATATTATTTATACGCAATATAATAAGATACCGAGATATCAAAAATCGAATAAATAAATAACACAGATTAGACATTGAAACAACATTCAAAGATTCTCTCCACCATGAGTTTCTGTCACGTAAACTACGATAGTACACTTCAGAAAGTTGTATGTCATTTTTGGTTCCATATCTAATCATTTGGGGTGCGTACCGAAAGCCCATACTCAGACGCTAGCGGTTGTCATTAGTGGAAAACTCATGGTAAACATATTGGTCCCAAGGTAGGTTCTACTTTGCGTTGTGGAAAAGAACCAGACTCAACGCGAATTTCATTTTTATCCACAGCCAATTAAAGGTGCTTTTCCACCAGAGATGTGCGATTCTACGTTGCTGTGGATGCGTTTGACATCCATCAATAATATTTATCGGTCCACATAGCACAGCACTGGTGGAACGGTTTCTACTAAGCATGTTTTTTTTAAATTAATGAATTCGTGCTGTGAATGCGTGATATGGATGCGTTCTGTGCGAGCCTTCCTTACTGTCATCTTCCTCGCACAGCTACGCAAACCGAGCAACTGCATTCCATCTGAGCTACTGAGACCGTTAACACTCCTGGCCAAAAGCTTTTAGTTTTGCCATTTTTTTTTCTTATGAGTATTTGACTTCGCTATTATCATCTTGCCATTGTAAAATGCGAAAACTTCAAATTTATTATTTTAGCCTAGCAAACTTCACAAACTACTCCGTTGTCGATTGGTAACAGCTCGTCCCAGGTTGGGCAAAGTGTATTTTCGGAACATAGCCCGGGTTTGAGACAACCAACCCACTTTGGCAAGCGTGGTGATTAAGCCAATACACATGAATTGTAGCGATGACCTGTTTTCAATGATGGAGGTATTTGTCCAGTGGGGCAGTTTATAGGCTAACTACGAGTACTTTACCAATAAAATTGAATTCCAGACCAAAATGAGCCGCGGTTCTCGAGAAGAGCTACTGGGCAGCTCCCACGAAGCCATCCGGAACAGCCAGCATGACCTCCGGAACTTCTGTGATCGCCCCCTCACCAGAGAAGAGAAGACCTTCCTCTTACACACCGATAGAGGAGACTACGCGACTGTTAAGAGGTGAGATTAGTTATTTTAGGTACTTTCATCTACATCATCATTTGCTGATACGAATACTGTTATCATGCCTCCCCTTTCAAAGGTTTGCTACCGGTTGCAGGTAATCCACTACACACCGCATCCACCGGAATCCTGCCACCTTTAACAGGTCGTCCGTCCACCTAGAGCGTCTCACGCTATACCTATTTGCCTTTAATATCCTATCCTGACAATATTTTTCCTCCCTTAACGGCCCCAGTTTTTCGCACTGTCCACTGCCAGTTCATCTTACTTACCCACTGGGCTATGTCGGGCACTTTAGTTCTTTTACCACGCAGCAAACATGAATTTTACCACCGCACGACACGTCGTAAGTCGAAATTCCATGCTCATCACCTGGATGGCTGGCGCTCAACAACCGTACGTTGTTCGCGTCAATTTCTCTCACGTACATCCAAGATATGGTATGATCTTCCTGCGTCGGTATTTCCAAAGGAATATGACATCGGAGCCTTCAAGAAGAGAGCGTATTCCCATTTAAAAGGCAGGCAACGCATTGGTGACGCCTCTCGTATTGCAGTTGTCTATGGGCGGAGGTGATCTTTTTCCAACAGGTGACCTTCTTGCACGTTTGCTCCCTATTACATAAAAAAGAGTATCTTTTTAAATAACTTTTGTTTTTGACGATTCCAAAGGAATTGTTCGGATCTATTTGAATAAAAATATTTTGAGTTGAGTGCAATGGAACAGATGATCTTGGTGAGATATTGCACTGATATTTACTATATCTTATAAACTCATTGAGCGACCTTGAGTTTTCTTACCAGACCTACAGTGTCCAATTAACTAAAAAGCATCCACACGATATATCGGTACAAATAAAATGGTTTGCTATGTGGCGAAAATCCCCGTATCTCCAAAAACAGGACAGCAGATTATTCGGCGTTTGTAGCGAGTAGGTTCGATAGGAATCACTACAAGTTCTGATCTTATTAGCCACGACACTGCTTTGGTTTAGCGCTTTATCGCAGCGGGCATCGGCTCATTGTATTATTGTTCGGGATAAGTCTACGGGCTTCCATTTTTGCGAGTCTACTGTTAATGTGTGACTTACACTTAAGTACTTTTAAAAAATGGGCTGTCTCTTTGGCATACTTAGTTGAGAAATAGTAACTACCTGAGCGAAAAAAGTTGTTTTTAAATAAATTTTCATTTTGAGGTTCTCCTAAAAAATCAATATTGAATGAAAACCCCCATAAAATCCTAATTAGGGCACTTCTTTAGTACCGACGTACTGAATTTACCATATAGTTTTAATTGTGGTATGTATAATCACCTTAAGCTACGTACTATACCTGTCAGAGATACATACCTTAATATTATTGAAGTATATACAAATTTATTCAACCAGTGTGATTAGTTCATTTCAATGATGAAAATTGTCAGTTGTTGCTCAACAGTGAGGAAGTTTATAGACTGAGTACTTTAGCTAGGTACTTCACCTTATCTTTGAAAAATAAAATTACACACGGCCAAAGGTCATTAATTTCTATCAGAAATATCAATTTAAAGCTGTTTTTACTTGCTAAAGGTCACGTCCGCCTCCTGAAAGGCAGTGCCAAGTATCAGTCAAGTAGTACAAAATATTTTGGCGGGGAAAGGTCTTTAAACTTAGAACAATTATTGCATCTTACACGTGTTAAGCATGTTAGATAATAATTATTATGAATATTGTTCCTGCTTTTCTGATTCATTGCTTCACCGATTTACCTCCTAAATGGGCACCCTTCTTACCTTCGTCTTTTTACCACAAAGACTTGACATTGAGCACTGAAGGCACGATCATGCCGCAAAATAATTGTAACATCATGACAGGTGTTTTTTTTTTGAGTAATTTAAATTGAATTGTTTCTTGCTTATAAACATCAGGTTAAGTAATTGTGTAGTACTTACAATAACATGACCATAGTGGATCGAAAGAAGCGATTTTAATTTTTTCTAAGGCCCCTGAGTTCCTGAGCTCACGTTTGAATTCTTTCAAAATCACTCCAGGGATTAGTGAATGAGTTTTAACAATAGAACCAAGGGGCAATAAACATCGATTTACTATTTCGATACCAGCAATCCCGAGATACTTGACAAATAATTCGGAGCGGATTGAGGAGCGCGTTTTCGTAGCCCACAATAGGGCGTCGGTGGAATCCAATAGACATGCCAGGGCTATAGCTTTCACGTGTGAAGTTTGGTTGAAGAAACCCTTTATCTATTGTTGCGGAAAATTAGGAAATTTGACAGATACACGTATGATAAGATAAATAATTCTTTACTGCATAAATATATGAGTGTAACCGGTAATAAGAACAAGTACTTGTTATTTCCTTTCACGAGTATATAGGTCTAGGCCCCTATCCTAAATTGCTACTCATTTTGTCTTCAAAAACAGATCTGGTGTCGCTTTTATAAATGACCTGAAAAGGTAGCACACTACTGAGTTTCCACATGTGTTGCGTGTGGCCTCAGTCTCGCCTGGTGGTAAGCGATGACTAGGCCTATGGTGGTTCACGCTTGCCCAGAAAATGCCTATTCTACACTCTGGCCTTGAAGACAGTATCCGGAAACACAGACGCAGGGAGAGCATTTCACTCCTTGCGGTGCAGACCAGGAAAGACGCAGCAAACCTTTGAGAGCGGATAGCTGGAAGTCAACCACATGGGTGTGAAAGACCTCCATATGTCATATTTATCATATTGCTCGCACACATTTTAACTATTAAGTAGTTTTCATACATTTTATATGATTAACATGTTAAACTTTCTTGTTGCATTTTAACGACGTTTCGGCGACAATTGCATGTCACCGCGCCTCGTGACATTCAATCGTGAACACGGTGACATGCAATCGTTGCCGAAACGTCGAGATAAATAGGTATATACTTACCGTTATATAGTACTTACCGTATATAGTTTCGTTGCAAAGCCCGTTTTTATTAGAATTTTACATGAACTCGGCAGGGTGGTTCTAATAATTTTAAGACAATGTCCTTGTTACAGATTGATAGACCAGTATTCCTCGAACACCGATGTGCTGGACATCAACTGCGTGGATCCTCTCAACCGGTCCGCGCTCATCGCCGCCATCGAGAATGAGAACATCGAGCTCATCAAGCTACTGCTCGAGGCTGGGATTATGGTCAAAGTGAGTTTTATGAATATTTAAACCGCGAAATATAGAGCGCGTGTAAGCGCGTATACCAAAGCGACAGTATACGCGCGCAAAGAAACGCTAGTTTCTAACCCCCCTTAGATATCATTCGCCCGGAATCTGAAACAACAATCAAAGTCTCGTAGTTCTTTGAGCCCCTTTTAAAATTAAAAATAGGTACCTGTGTGTTTTGTGATGTCTTAAGATAATGAAAGGTGATAAAGATATAAAGCGCACATGTCATGTAGCAGGCAAATGTTTACAAATTGTTATGCAAAAAATCAATAAAATAACATTTAACATTTTAAACTTTCTTGTTGCATTTTAACTAATTTTTGTTTCGTTGCAAAAACCCGTTTTTATTGGAAAAATAACATCTAATAAGTCTGGGTCGAATAACAAAATTAAGGATTACAAAATTGATACAAATTATAAGGTTTGGCGCTGGTCTGGCGCATATTTATTTATTTATATTTATTATTTTAAGAGGAAAAATTTGATTGTTTTTTTGTA
Organism: Udea olivalis; assembly: GCA_947369235.1. Taxonomy (NCBI): domain Eukaryota; kingdom Metazoa; phylum Arthropoda; class Insecta; order Lepidoptera; family Crambidae; genus Udea; species Udea olivalis. The sequence continues at coordinate 13,180,450 of OX376355.1, forward strand.
TGTTTGTATTGAATAGGCTCCGAAACAACTGATTCGATCGTGAAAATTTTTTCACCAACAGGAAGCTCAACTATGCAGGAGTGATTTAGGCTACTTATATGTTATTATGATTGCACAAGAAATTCAGTGAAAAATAATAGCATATTAAGTAAATCAAGTCGGAGAAAAGCAAGCGTGACATGATAATAGACACCAGCTGTCAAACATTTGACAGAAATAAGTCTGTTGGGGCAGCTCGTCATCATCATCATCATCCGTGCGGTCTATCCCGGTTGTGAACCCAAACTGGTGTGTGGGGTTCCAGGGGCCGCCTTTCTTATTTTCTTGGCCCACTTCGCGCGGTCTTGTGCATCCTCAGTGGTGAGTCTGTTGGCACGCATGTTGGCACCCTTAACGACGTCGAGCCACCGCTTTTTGGGTCGACCTCTTCTACCGGTACCTGTAGGGGGCGCCATGTCCAGACATTTGTTGCCCACGTAGTTTGCCGATCTCCGTGAGACATGACCATACCAACGAAAGCGGCACTCCTGCAGCTTGTCTGCGATGTCACGAGCACGAAGGCTGCCGTGGATGTGGGTGTTACGCACGCGATATTTGCGTGAGACTCCACACATCCACCGCAGCATCTTCATTTCCGTGACGCGCAGCTCCTGCTTGTGTCGTTCTAGTAACGGCCATGTTTCAGCTCGTGTGATATATAAAGCTGTATTTTACGTTACAATTTGTTTAAAAAAAACTAAATCTAGTTCACAAAACGGTGATTGCACTTTTGATTTTGGCTCCTCTGTGAAGTATTTTATTTAATACTAGCTGTCCGTCAGCCGCTTCACCTGCGTAGACTGTCTTTCCCATCAAAATATAGCCTAAATTAAATATATATATATAAAAAAAAATATATATATTTGTTAAATAAATAAATAAATAAATAAATATTCCTGGACATTATTCCACACAGCGCCATCTAGCAGAATTTTTAAAATCGGTTCAGCAGTTTCGGAGCCTATTCGAAACAAACAAACAAGCAAATCTTTTCTATTTATAATATTATTAGTTTTAGCATAAATTAGACATGCGTGGCGCTTTGACAGATAGCCCGCTTAGAACAACACGCCATTTTTGACGCACGCACACAAAGACATGAGTTTACAAGCGAAGTCAGTGAGCTTCGGTGAGTCGGAAAGTCGCACTGTCGCGAGCGTTTTTGTTTTCGTCGAACTTGGTGCAATTTTTACATGATAAATTTTGTTTTTGGCCGGTTCTGTCAAGTAGGTATAACTTACTTACTTCATTTGAAAAATTCATAGCGAATATAGTAGTAACCCTAGGCGGTTCACGCAAGTTTTAGAAAAAGGTGCGAGCGGTCCTTCTGTAAACTCTTTATTTTGTGGTATTAGTGTTATTAGATTGATAGATTTTGCTGTAAATTTCAACTTATGACTTGTGGCTGCCAGGCGAGCTAGACGCCAGATGTGATCATGCAAACTATGGCTGCAGTGATTTCCCCTGGGCTTCGGCTCTTCCCTCAAAGTATTTTTTTGTTTCGCGAGACAATACGCGTCTTTGCCTACCTTTTCGTGTCTGTCTTCGGCAGTTTTATTGATATTTATGAATAAGTATTTTTGCACTTAATAAAAATGTGACTTATGTATGGGCGGGGGTTGATGGTAAGAATGCAGACGGAACGTCTGAAGGTAAGCGGTTACTGCAGCCTATGGCAAATGGGTAGTTCTAACATCAAAGGTTTCACTAATGAGACTGAGAGTAAATTTTGTGGAGTTCTATTTTTTTCTTAATGTTCCAATGAAAGGAACCCTAACATATTCTTAAAAGAATATATATTTCGGAAACATGAGTCCATAGTGTTAGTAACAATCAATCTTAAAAACTATGTTAGTAAATATAATCATTGTACTTAATATTAGTGTCTTTAGCGAGTTGGACTCGAGTCCAGTGCCGCATAATGACACTGTCCGTGTCCAGCCTCGCCGCAAGCACCCTCAGGAGGCTGTTGGAGCCGCCCCGTACCCGCCGCACCAGGGACGCAATGCGTTTCCTGATGATAGCCGAGAGGCTGTCCACTACGGCTGCAGCTAGCATCCCAGACGCACTGCAGTGACGGGGCAGCCCCATCTGTCCCCTGAATGCGTTACTATACTAAGTGCGCAGGGCGCTATACGCTCGTTGAATGTAATTGGTCCACTGGCTACACGTGTAAAGTGAGTTACAAAATGCTTTAAAAAGCGTACATTTTACCTCCATACTGCAACGCGAAAATTTGCGGAACAACTTTATCCCTAACGCACCGCGCCCTCAGGTCAGAGCAAAATTATCGAGTTTCTTTTTAGACTTTTTTCAGATCAAGTTTTTTAACGTGTTTAACTGCTATGCTATCTTTTTTTCTATTTTAACCCTCTTTAGGGTAATGATGGAAGCAGGCTTCATTCATTTATTATTTATTAACTGATTAAAAAATATAAATAAAGGCCTTAATGCCAAACAGGCATTCTCTATGATGACGTATCTTTTAAACGTTTCACGCGTGATAAAATAGTCAATACAGTTTTCGCTTTTGTGATGGGATAAATGCTTGGTTGACACAAATTAAACAATCTTGCTACGGTCTAAAGATATTATGAATTTTGAATCAAAAAAGGCAAAAGTTCAACTTTTTAGTATCAAGCAAGCGTATTAAAACTCATAATTTAAAATGAACATATTAATAACTTTCCTGATTTAATAAAGACAATGTTACATTTCACAATATTAATAACATTACTAAATTATTTGGTACTACTTCAAAAAGTTCAATTACAACCATAACGAACTCAAAGTCACATTGGCAACAAAAAATAACAACTCGCAAATATGTTTAGGGTTGTTCTTATGTGACATGGGGGTTTGTAGACTAAATACCCAGTCGTTTAAATGCACCTCGATGATTATCGTTGCAGAAATGGGCATCTCAGAATAGTCTTTCGCAATTATAGTACAAAACCCGTTCGACTTTCATCGTACAGTATTGCCATACAAATTGCCAGTTAATGTCGTGTTCTTTTTTCCAAAAAGACCACACTAGCCTCGTCAAAATCAAATCAAAGCAACGGAGACATAACATTGTTACGATGTTACCTCGGATCTATAATCGGATTCACCTCGGGTCCCGCACATGTGCTTATATTAGTATATTATGTACCGTTTAAGACTACTTTGCTGGCACGGAGCCCCCATAGAAAATATAAATAAATTCCAAAAAATATTTTATTATTGTGCATCTTCATTCCTTCATATCTCATTAAATACTGATCCCAGAGAAAAAGTAAATAGAACTTTTTTTGTAGAAAATTTTATGTAGATTTTTTTGCTTCATTTACGAGTTGTTTAAAAAAAACTTAAAAAGTCCCATTTGTGCCTATATCGCTTTTATACGAATTATTTCCCTATTTGGCAGTTTTTTGTCTTCGTTAGGGGAGATGATAAACCTTACTGACAGATACTATCAAGCCCCTATAAGGGGCCATCGCATGTGGGTACCCACCCACACTGATTACACTACCTACTCGTAACCTATGACCCTAGGAAAATTAGGGGATTGCGAGACGGACGCTTTTACAACGTGAATTTATGAATGATTTTGTGTTTTCGGGTCTCGAAGTAAAATATATCTCGTCTTTGTGCTTCTTTCGACACAACCGGTGCGGGTTTTTTCTCGCACAATCGGACCTCTACCATCGGATTTTCCACCAGCAAAATGAAAACTCGCAGACAGCCACGAGTAGAACCCATATTGCGTATTAAATCACTCAGCCGCCGCTATTTCTCAAACACAAGTCATATCCGCGATATTGAAAACATATCATAGCACACCAACTATTTCCCGAATGGTGCAGTCGGGTGCAAGATGGCTGTTGCCCTCCATGGATGAGTCAGAACTTCTGCAGGTATATTATTATTTAAAATGTGCTGGAAATGGAAAGTTACTTAAAGTTTCCAATAATTTTTATACTGACTAAATTTTGACCACCTGGCTGTTTGACCCCAAGCTAAGCAGTACTTGTACCACAACGTCAGATACGGATAGATTTAAACTTTATTCCTTAAATTTCACTGGAAAGTTAGTCACAAATTGTATGACCAACACCAAGTAGTCCTACTAGCCGATTTACAACAAATATAGTTATTTAGTGACCATCGTTTGGATTGGTTCTGTGTCATTCTTTGGTGTATTCACCAAGATACAAGTCCGACTAGATAATATATGACTCTCTGACACCCCTTGTACGTTCCCAGTTGTTGTTACCCAGTTCGAGATCTGATGATTTTGCTGTATCTTATTCCAGATATTATAATAACTTTATTTCCTTCTCAGGATGCTCTTCTTCACGCCATTAAAGAAGAGTACGTGGAGGCAGTGGAGATGCTGCTGCAGTGGGAAGAAGATCACCATGTCTCTGGTGATCCATACGTGAGTTCATAAAGCTTAATACAATTTGCTAAGCAGACTGAGGATGTTAACGGTAGCCACAGTGATTCTCAAATACACTATCCAATCTGTATTTTTTCCTTTATTGCATAATTTGCAATACTTGCAAAAAAACAAAAAAGTAAAGTCAATCTCACCCTTCGATCTATGACCGAAGGGTAGCAGAACTCGGCCCGAAATCCAGAGGTCTTGGGTACAATTCCCAGCTCGGGAAAAGTGCGTTTTCGGAATATTATGGACAATAAATGTATGTCATAACTAAACCGTATTTGGCGAGCGTGGTGATTATCCAATACAAATACAAATATCTTTATTGTGAAATGTAGGTACATAAGTTGGTGTTAGGTTTAAAGGTCTCACTACATTCCCACCTTTTACAAGGTATACAATAATTAAGAAATTAAGATTTAGGTACAATTCAAATTACAATACAAATTACAGAATGAAAACAAAAAAAAATGACAATGTCAAATTTTATTAAATTAAATGAAATGAAATGAGATGTCATGGCAAAATATAGAATTTAATAATAAGGTAATTATGGAATAAAAAATTAAAATTAAAGACAAATTATAAGTCATATAGACAAGACACCCATCCCATGTCCAAGCACAATAAAAATGACAGCATTAAAACTATCGTTTTCATTGTCAGAAAATGTTAATATTTAAATTGTGCTATAATAAGTACTATGTCAAAAATTCATTTATCGAAGTATCGATAAATGAATCAACAAATCAATACCCAACAAAGAGTATCAAGTCATCGCTACACGCATAAAACGTGTCAGGAAAGCCACACATCACGCCCAAATTACAATACGAAACCGCTCAGCAAGGACGTTCAATAGGCACCTTTAGCCAATCGATCTCTCCCCTAAGGACACATCGTCTCAGTTCACTTGCGGCTCGAGTCGCGGACAAAAACTTAATTAGCAATAAATTATTTAGAGTACCCATAAATTTCAACCCTTTGCTGAATGTAAGTAAGGCTTTGATCAACAGTTACAGGTAAGTACGAGGGGAAGTAGAAAATTAACTACGAGCTAGCCTTAAGCCGTGTCTCCTGCGACTCTGTTTTGTGTTTCCTAACATCTAACATCAAACATCTAACAGAATATGGGCGTGGCCTAAACGGTTTGTTAGCTCAAACAAGCTAACATGTTATCCGAGGCGGACGGAAAACATCCCCGTGATCGCCTGCGGGGGGAGGGGTAATTCATTTCATCGTTTCTTTCGAATATTGCGGTTGTGCATTTCCTATGTAAATTTATTTTTTACTTTCCTATAGTGCATTGTGTATGTTAATAAGAATTTAAAAATGTATAATAATTATTATTAAAAGTACGTCGCTGTAGATAGGGTCGAACGCGAAATCGCTTTCTTTTTCTTGTTGCATGTAAAATAACTTATAAAACATCGAGTACTTCTCGTCTTTTTCGTCCGAAGTCATTTTGTCGAATTGATAGATGTTCGTGTTTACAAAGTCGCAGAAATGTTTTGCTAACATGTTTTGTCAGTTTATTTTGTTATTTTTAGGCGCAGGAGACACGCCTTTACACTTCATGAAAACATCAAACTATTAGCGCACTGAAATGAACGCAGAGGCAGAAACATGACAGGCAATGTAAATAAAGCAGCAATGGCAGCGATCCTGCCTTTAGCGCCGGAGGTCGTGGGTTCGATCCCCACCCATGACAAATATTTGTGTGACGAACATTTGTATTTGTTGTGTGTCTGGGTGTTATTATCTATTGAAGTATGTATTTGGAAATATTTAAGTATGTTTATCAGTCTCTGACGCCCATATTACAAGCTCTGCTTAGTTTAGGGTCAGATGATCTTGGTGTGCATTGTCCCAGGTATTTATTATTATTTATTTATTTATTGAACTATTTTGTAAATTACAAGCTGTCCGTCAGCGGCTTAGCCCGCGTAGACTCTCCTGTCCAAAATATAGCCTAAATAAAAAAAATATAGCCTATTGCACTCGCTGATAATGTAGCTTCATATTGGTGAAAGGGTTTTCAAAGGCAGTCCAGTAGTTTCGGAGCCTATTCGTTACAAACAAACGAACAATCATGTCTTTCCTCTTTAAAGTATTAGTATGGAAGTGGAGATTGGTAAAAAAAAATGTATTAAGACTATTATTCGCGTAATATCAAGACTTACGTCCGATAATACGTTATTTAGTCAGTAAAAAAGACATCTAAATTCGACATTGTTTTACAAGACGCTTGTTCACAAAATGCCTGATGTAAAATGATCAATTCCTTTGACATATTCCTATGATCTGTCACGTATTTAGCGCATAAATAAGTAAGGGTCGAAAAAAAAATTAACCAGGTTCTGGTGCATAACATTTATCTTTTTCTTCTTGTCTCACAGAGCTGGGAGTCTGTGGATCCCTCAGCCGCGACCTTCACGGCCGACATCACCCCTCTCATTTTGGCCGCCCATAGGAACCACTACGAGATCCTCAAGATCCTGCTGGACCGCGGAGCCACGCTGCCCATCCCCCACGACGTCAAGTAGGTACAGACTCTTCATCATCATCACATCATCAGGTAAAAACATTCCATCGGGCGCTTTTCAAAATTCAAAATTCAAAATTTCTTTATTTCTGATTATAGGTAAATAGAATAGATGTTAATTACAATAATATCCGCCATAAACAACCGTCACAGGGTATACAAATAATCAGATACATTTTTAATTATTCAAATCATGGAATTATAATATGTGTTGTGGTCTACACAAATCTATCTAGTAATACATCTGAAACGAAATTATCGTAGTACATTAACATGTCAGTCTCATAAAATAAACAATAAATTAGTCATTAACCTGCTTCAAATATTATCACTTATGTCAACTAATTAATAAATTCATTCAAACTATAATAACATTTATTCAATAAGAATTTCTTAAGCTCCTTTTTGAACATGGCAAAGTTAAGTTCTCTTATATCTGGGCGCTTTGTTTTACTTTTTGTAGCTAAAGAGTGAATTTCCAATATTTTAATCCAACCGGGTGATTATTTAAATCCTTGAAGAAAATTGTTAGGGATACTCACTTACTCAGTAGGCACAAGTTGTAATACAACTATTTCAACGAAAATTGGATTTTTTTGATTGAAGGCTTAGGCGAATAATTTTATTTAAACTGTAAACTACTTATCATGTCTGCAGATTTTGTTCGTGAAGCTACAAATGAAAAGAAATATATTTTTGTTAATTAAAAAGTTTCTACATCACCTACACCGGTATAAAGCTATGTTCCACATAATATATTAAATTGAAGTTGTAATTTATCGTTAAATAATAGAGTGATAGCATACTTCCTGGATTTGGCCATTCTTCTTTTCTTACCATTTATGAAACCACAGATGCGGCTGCGACGAGTGCGTCAAGTCCTCCCAAGAGGACTCGCTCCGGCACTCCCAGGCTCGCATCAACGCATACCGAGCGCTGACCTCTCCCTCCCTCATAGCGCTGTCCTCAGCTGATCCTCTGCTCACCGCCTTCCAGCTGTCTTGGGAGTTGGGCCGGCTGAGCAGAATGGAGACGGAGTTCCGAGTCGAGTATAGGGTGAGCTACTTCAATTCGCCACCAGGCTTAGGGCGGCTTCGTCTTTGTTGTTCTTTATTAGGATCCTTGTTGATATGATTAAAACAATTCTTAATAGAGTCAAGAACATGGGTAATACTTTAAAACGAACTTTGCTCTAGACGCCCTCTGCATTCTTGAGAGGGCGCAAAATATCAAGTCATGAAGTAAACTTATCATAACATTGCCGGCTGCAGTAACTTGTAAACTTTACCAGATTAAAATGATACCTTATAATTGTAGCAGTTCGATAAATATGGCACACCTTTATGTTTTTATTATGAGGTCAGGTATTCAATGATCAGGATGGAATTCAATCTTTCTTTACTAATGTCTGTTTGAATATAAGAATAGATCTTAGATTTCCTATCATTATCGACATCATAGTTAAGTATGTGTTCCTTCTGCAGGCATTAAGACAGCAATGCCAAGAGTTCGCCACGTCCCTTTTGGACCATACGAGGACCTCCAACGAGCTGGAGATCATGCTTAACTACAACCCCTGGGACACTGACAGCTGGGAACTTGGCGAACGGCAGACTCTCGGGAGACTGAAGCTAGCTATCCAGTATAAGCAAAAAATGGTAATGTCTGTAGAATCTTTGGTAAATATTTTCTAGAACAATCGCAGCTCTCTTGGACAACAAATCTGATGCTTATTTAACGAAAGAGTTTTGGGAACTTTCACCTGGTCCCTCTTTTGCATCGATTGGCGGTGTTTGTGTACTGTTCGAAATCCTTCCTTTAATGCCTTTACCAATGTTAATGCTGGGTCTATGGTTTTTGGAACATTTCTCAAGACCACCACCAACCAACATTTTTATGGGCAATGTTCCACGAGTATAAATATGCATCTTTGCGTATTTTGTGGATTTCATAACAAACAACTAAAACGCTTGTATGTCTACAATATGGTGTTTATTTACAGTTTAAGTACTACTGCTGTCTATTCCATCGGGACGATGTCATGAATTTAAATTATTCCAAACGGTATTCAAATGTTAAGTGTTGTCGTCATCCATTTTTACTCTAAGCTTTTTGATATGAAGCCACGGCGAAAAGTGCTCGTCTAAAGTTTATGGCACACTAAGCTTTTCCTTTTTATATGTAAGTTAGGGTTTCATTTTAAATTTGCATTAAGTAACATATGTTCTGTAGATAACCCATTTTATTTCAAACCATGCACAATCGGTCAATTACGGTTGTTTATTGATATGTTAATAGACTAAAAACAATATTTTAAAGCCTTTAACGACGGGCCTAACGGCCATAAGTCTTAAATTTATTCGTTACTTTCACGTGCGTCCTTGGTCATCTGAGATTTTCGTTATTTTACGAGTTTTTGGGGATTAATCTGCTTGCGTCCGTAAGGTTTAGCCCTCGATGCCTTACACGTGATCCCTGGGTGGCGCTAAATAAGCAGAAGCTTATGTGGTAGAGCCTAGCTACAGTCTAACTGGAGCTCATAAATGGGCTGGCTCAACCGGTGCAATACCACACTCCTGCAAAATACCAGCGTGAAGCAGAGATTACTCTCTGTGTTTCGTTCAGGTCAGCATGAGCCCCGGCAGCCCCAACCCCCTGCCCCCCTAGTATGAGTGCGATTTTAAAGAATGTAGTAACCCAGGAGGGTACCTGCTCCGTTGGAGTATTAGAATCCCTCCCTGTGCTTAATCGCTCAGGCAAATGCCCATCGTATTCTGGGGTGGGCAAAAAATCGCGAAATACTACCAAAAAAAAGAAGAGCAAACCAACTCCGGCATCACATTTACTTAATGTGGACTTCTGCAACATAAGGGGAGTTCACTCTAACCTTGCTGCCGTCCACCACCATCTTGAGACGGCCAGGCCTCGTTTTCTTTTTTTGACGGAGACCCAGATTTCTACCCCTCTGGATACATCATATCTTCACTATCCCGGCTACAAACTCATGCATAACTTTGTGCCTCGTGCCGGGGTTTGTGTATATATCAGGGATGACATCTGTGGCCGACGTCTTGGCAGTCTTGAAGCCCTGGACCTGTCAACACTCTGGGTTCGCATTGAATGTGACGACCATCCTCGCATCTATGCGTGCCTCTACAGGTCCCACAGCGGTAATGCAGAGACGGAACGACTTATGGAGCACATCCAGACTGCGACTGACACCGTGCTTGAACACGCTCCCGCCGCCGAAGTCATTGTGTTGGGTGACTTTAACGCCCACCACGTCGAATGGCTTGGGTCTCGAACAACTGATTATGCCGGGAGAGCGGTTCACGACTTTGCGTTGGCTTATGGTCTGACACAGCTGGTTTCGTCGCCTGCGCGAGTCCCTGATGTGGAAGATCACATCCCTTCCCTGTTGGACCTTTTGCTGACCTCGCATCCGGACAACTAGATCTCAGTTGGCGCTCCTCTTGGGTCGTCCGATCACTGCCTGGTACGAAGCACGGTGCCTCTTACGCGTGCCAAACGTCCGCGATCCGCAGGAAGCCGGCATGTTTGGCATTACAGGTCGGCAGATTGGGATGGAATGCGCATTTTCTTTGCTTCCTACCAATGGGGGCAAGTTTGCTTCAAATCCGCAGATCCCAGTGCTTGTGCAGACTCAGTTGCCGATGTGCTGCTGCAGGGCATGGAAATGTTTATTCCAAACACTGCAGTGCCCATCGGTGGTAAGTCCCAGCCTTGGTTCGATCGGTCCTGTAAAGCTGCTTTGCGCCTGGAGCAGGACCGTTATCGTGCTTGGGCAGAAGCTCAAGCAACCGGGATGCCCAGCAGCTTGTCCCTTAAGAAGCTTTACAATCATGCCTCCAGGTCCTACAAAAGGACAATTGCCAGCGCAAAGGGCGATCACATCCGCAACATTGGCGCAAAGCTGGCACAGTTCCCCTCCGGCACTCGGGCTTTTTGGTCATTGGCCAAAGCGGTGCAGGGAAACTTTTGTCGGCCCACATTTCCACCTTTATGCCAAGAGGACGGTTCCGTTGCCTATTCTGCAAAAGAGATTGCACAACTTCTATGCTCTCTTTTTGCTACTAATTCGACGTTGGACGACCAAGGTAAGACACCACCCAGTATCCCACAGTGTCTAAGCTCTATGCCCGAAATCAAATTTCACCATCGTGCCGTACGTAGAGCTCTACTTTCACTGGACGTCCATAAGTCGTCTGGGCCTGACACTATCCCCGCTATAGTGCTAAAAATATGCGCCCCGGAGTTAGCTCCTGTTCTCACGCGTTTGTTCCGGCTGTCATACTCATCTGGAGTGGTCCCGGTCTGTTGGAAGACAGCGCTTGTGCACCCGATCCCTAAAAAGGGTGACCGCTCTGACCCAAATAACTATAGGCCAATCGCCATTACCTCCCTACTTTCTAAAGTAATGGAAAGTATCATCAATGTTCAGCTTCTGCGGTACTTGGAGTGCCACCAACTGATCAGCGACCGACAGTATGGCTTCCGTCACGGTCGGTCTGCAGGTGATCTTTTGGTTCTACTCACCCATCGCTGGGCTGAAGCTATTGAGAGCAAGGGAGAGGCTTTAGCGGTCAGCTTGGATATAGCGAAGGCATTTGATCGGGTCTGGCACAAAGCGCTCCTTGCCAAACTTCCATCATATGGGGTTACCAAGGGATTATGCACGTGGATCGCAAGCTTCCTTTCAGGGCGAAGCATCAAAGTCGTTATCAACGGCTCATGCTTCGACTCCATGCCTGTAAATGCTGGCGTTCCACAAGGCTGTGTGTTGTCTCCGTCCCTGTTTATCCTGCACATAAATGATATGTTGCAAACCAGCAACATTCATTGTTATGCGGATGACAGCACTGGGGACGCACTGTACGTTGGCCAACGCAATCTCTCCAAGACCGCAGTTGACGAAAACCGAAGACAGCTTGTGTCTGTAGTTGAGGCATCTCTCGAACAAGTCTCACAATGGGGTCAAAATAACATCGTCAGTTTTAACCCCGGTAAGACACAACTCTGCGCATTTACCGCGAAAAAAGCTCCATTTGTCTCATGTCCTACGTTTGAGAGCACTTCCTTGAGTATCGGGCCTAGCATCGGAATCCTTGGCGTTGACATTTCGAGTGATGTACAGTTCCGCAGTCATCTGGAGGGTCAAGCCAAATTGGCTTCAAAAAAAACTGGTGTGCTAAACAGGGCAAAGCAGTATTTCTTGCCGTCTCAGCGCCTTCAACTTTACAAGGCGCAAGTAAGGCCTCACATGGAGTACTGCTGCCATCTTTGGGCGGGAGCACCCCAGTATCTTCTCCTTCCTCTTGACCGTATACAGCGGAGAGCCGCTCGAATTGTCGACGACTCTGTGATCTCCGAACGCTTAGATCCCTTGGCCCTACGGAGAGACGTTGCATCAGTCTGCGTGTTCTACCGTCTTTACAATGGGGAATGTTCAGATGAAACGCAAAATCTTATACCTGCCGCTGAATTTCATCACCGCACGACACGCCATAAGTTGAAATTCCATGCTCATCACCTGGATGGTTGGCGCTCAACAACCGTGCGTTTTTCGCGCCAATTTCTTCCACGTACAGCCAAGATATAGAATGATCTTCCTGCGGCGGTGTTCCCAAAGGGATATGACATCGTGGCCTTCAAGAAGAGAGCGTATTCCCATCTAAAAGGCAAGCAACGCATCGGTGACACCTCTGGTGTTGCAGTTGTCCATGGGCGGAGGTGATCACTCTCCATCAGGTGACCTTCTAGCTCGTTTGCTCCCTATTACATAAAAAAATAAAAAAAAGTTTCTTCATGTTTAGTAACCTCGAAGAAGAACGAGCTTATCAGCTTTGCCTCCCTACCCTGGCTTTAATTCCTGACGGAAAATTATGGGATCACCTTTTTAATAAGCTATGGAGAGAGGCGTACGATAACCCAAGAGACAGACAAGTAAATGGCTCCTAAATGATTGTTTCTCAAAGATATACTCGCATTTGTACTAACCAGTAAACATTTTGTTAAGTTCGGATAGAAAGGACACCGAGTTTATCTGGGGAAAGTATTTCTGAAGGATTTATTTAGCATAGCCAGGGGCTTTCCTGCTTTGTGTGCACTGTACTTTATTTACACTTCATAAAGAGAAATATTGAGTATTTGTACTGCAAACGAGAAGAAACGGCGACGTCGTAGTTTGCAATAGTTATGTCGGGGCTTACGTCGGTCTGCGGGAATCCCAGGGCGGGGACCTCATATTTCTAACTTACACAAGTGATAACTTACCTGTGGTTTTACGTCGGCTTTTTACCATTGATTTCTCGATAGTTTAGTAAGTTAGCCATTTATGTTTTTCTTTAATGCAGCAGGCAATAAAACACAGGTCGTGGTCACGAAATAAGGATGAATAACTTGTTTCACGAGGTATCAGACAAGGATTTAAACCAAAGGCGTCTCCTAGATCACCCAAACCTGGACCAATTTAGAGAAGTTTGTTTCCTGAATTGTCCCGACCGGGAATCAAACCCAGGCACTACGCCAATCGTGTCGTCGATTGTTGCCAATGTCTCCAATATGTCCCTAATAAGTTTTCTGTAAAGCCAAGTTATTCGCTGTGCCCTACCTCTTTTAAAGATATAAATCTGAATGATTATAGTAAGACACTAAACCTAAGTATTTTTTTTAGTTCGTAGCACATCCAAACGTACAGCAACTGCTGGGGGCGATATGGTATGAAGGTCTACCAGGTTTCAAGAGAAAAAACATCGTCGGCCAATGCGTTCAGGTTAGTAAATCTAAAACTGCTCATATTTTTTATTTCCACGCAGCTCTGAATGATATGAATGTTTATTAGATCAGTCTTTAATCAGGCAAATTACACCCATACATTTTAAATCATAACATCAATCGGAACACTCAAATCAAATATCCCAATTAAGTAAATGTCACCCAAATTAATCAAATTACAATAAATTAAATTAAAAATTACAAAATAAAAATCAAAAATGTCAAACAAATTACAATAAATTAAATCAAATATAAATAGCAAATAAATTTGATTAGTAAATTCTTTTCGCCATTGGAACAGTAACATGTCTTTCACAACAATACTATCATGGCCAGAACAGTGTTGGAGCTGGCCCAAACTCTGCGTACCTACCAATGCGTTAATGAGGTATTTTCCAGGTTTTCATAATTTGTGTCTGATTATTGTGTCGAATTGACACTGCAGAGCACATACAACTTAGGCGCAATGGCCCTTCAAATGGTGGTGTCGTTTACACATTTTGCTGCAGCGAGAGAAAATAAGCGTTACACGCGCAGTCCACGATTCCTAGCTATACATTAGCTGTATACTGTATACACAGCTAAGCTGTATTACCACAACACGCTCACTTGTATACTAGGTTGCCGCTCCGTTAACGGAGTTTGGTAGTTTTCTAGTAAGCTGCAAGCGTATTTTGACGGAAACGCGTCTATAAAGCTCTAAGATCATAACGGAATAGAAACAAAAAGGTACTTAGAAAATAGTACAGCTAATATTAATTTTGCAACAGGAACAACATTTAAAAAAAAAAACCTTTTAACCGATCCAGTTTTTGTTGATGTAAAGTCCATGAATGCGCGAGCTATTAACAATTATTCAGTAAAAACATTTATAACGAAAATAAGATTAACTACTACTACTAAAGAACAGATGTGCCTTTAATTTTAAATTTCAGTAGCCATTGGAAAGTGCACTTCATAAGGCGCTTAGTGCTCCTTAATGGAATATCAACACGGTACAGGTGGATTCTTCCCACGTCTTATATTCCGACGGCGAATTTCTGATGTTGAAGCAAAATTAACCGATTAGTTAGAAATTACTTGCCTGTGAACTTAATTAAGACTAATTATTTAAATAACTGTTTTGCTGACTGAGATAGACCCCCTGAAAATATCCACCTGTGCGATTAGAAAAAGTGGATTTAGATATCAAATATCAATAAAGATTGAAGGTCATATATGCAAGCCTTATCTTCACGTTGTACGTACTTTAGAGAACCACACGATTTCTGACACTGGTGGTGGGATTCCAAACTTAGCAAATGCCCTAAAAACAGGGCGTGATAGGCATGTCAGGCAGTCGCGAGTATATAGCATCCTGTCATGCTACAAAGTATTGATTTGGTGGACGTCTCACAGGTGATGATGATAAAGGCCGGTATTCACTTTGCTTAGTAGTTAGTGCAGGAGATTAGTGCAGGTGATTAGTGCAGGTGCTTAGTGCTAGTAGAAAACACGTGTGGACACCGATAGATTGCAAGTGATTAGTAACCTGCGTAGTAAAGCGATTAGAAGCGTGTTCAATTTTTTTGCGAGTGGCCTCGTCCCGCGCGCCTCCCATTGCCCTCATTCGCCGCGTGCCTGCCACTAAACACGTCTGGACAGCAGGTGTTAGTGTTTAGCGTTTTGCAAAACTTGCATAAAATGGCAACTATAAACTATATAATAGACGGAAGATTTACCATAAAAATGTGTGCAGGAGTATGTAAAAATGAATGTCTTTTAAATTGTTAAGACCTTAGGTACAAAATTAAAGGTGTCCGAGATAAACTAAACAGAATTGGACACTACTTGTACTACTCACCTGCACTAATCATTTGCTCCTACTAGTCACCTGCACTCGCACTAAGCAAAGTGAATACCGGCCTTAAGACAAATTTCTGTTAACAGGTGGCGAAGCTAGGCGTTATGTTTCCAGTATACTGCACTATCTACATGCTGGCGCCAAATTCGGAGTACGGCCGTTTTATGAAAAAGCCATTTGTCAAGTTCATCTGCCACAGTTCTTCCTACATGCTCTTCCTCAGTAAGTGTTTGTTTTATATTTATTTTAGCAATCAATATGGAAAAAGTTAGCATACCTTTGACTACCTTTGGGAAATAGTCACATATTCGCTATTCTCATAACTAAACTTAGTTCTCATGGAGTATATTGATATTTGCTCAAACCATACGAGTCTCACCGCGGATAAAGCTACTGTTTTCCCGAGATTCAATCTGTCATAAATCCATATCCAAATTTTAAAAGTTGAAATACGTATATAAGGTAACAAGACTAACAAGCAGTCCGTCTAAACTAAAGGTTTACTTCCGCAAATCGTTTTAGATTGAGAAAGGAAACAACATGTCGATTACTATTAGTTGTCCTAATACTTTTTAGGCCTTAAACGTGGTGATCAGTTAATTCCAGCCAATGGTCGAACCGAACGTAACGAGTGAAAGAGAAATACTGTACTAATCTATTTTCAAGTATGTGGGTTTCCGACGATAATTCCGGTGGTAAAAAAATATTTTTCATTGCTTATTATAGCTGTAATGTACAGTCAGACTCGTATTATGAATGTTTACACCATAATATTACGTTGAGAGGGCAGTAAAAGGGTGATTCATGTTCTTTATAGGCCACCGTTTTAAATAAGTTACTAAGTACTTATTTTTTTAGCACTGAGACTGTTTGTGTTATGATTATGATCAAACTGAAAATAAACTACGCTTTAGAATAAATACAATAAATCAATACGTGAGAGATTTATGGACAGTGGAATTATAAGCTTGAGCTTTGTTTGTACAGTCAACCACAGATCAAGAGTAAACCTGCTTTATGTTAGTTTTGATGTACAAGCCATGGCGCATGCCATCCTATACTTACACGTGCAAAAAAAGGCAAAAGTCCGCGAAATAGACCGCGATATGAATATGAGTACTTTGAAATAGTCTAAGCTTATTAACTAGTAAAGATAGAAACTAGTTAAATTCGACGACAGTTGGAAGAGCAGCCATCCGGATTGTGGAAGGTCGCGGGTTCGAATTCCGCTTGAATCCCTAGGCTCAGGTCGAATTTTTCTAGTTTCTATCTTTTCGTAGAAAATAGTGCATTGTTAAATGCTAAAAATATAACTTTACTTATAAACAAGTAAATGTTAATTGATATACAATAATACTATGAACGGATCTTTAATGGATCGCCTAATTTTTTCTATCCTAAATTCTCATTGGCGCACAAACTATTGGCCTAAAAATCTTTAGCGTAATTATCACATGTCCTAAACAAGTTTGACTTAGTTCATTAACACTTAATATTCACAATCTATTGTCTATTACTTAAAAAAAATGAAGATGATAGTTAAAATGTAGATATATTTATTTCCAGTCTTGCAAGTAAACATGATTAATGGAAATTTTAAGGGGATTGAAACGACAGGTGTCTCCAGACAGTTTTTGTAAGGTATTATTTAGAGTAGGTACTCTAAAGTAGGTACTTAAGTCAAACATTTTAATCCAAAATAAGTACTCCAAGAATTCGTGCCTGAAACTTGACCTCGCTGTGAAGTGAATGAAGTGAAAATTAAACCTTTTTCTCTTTGTTTCAAGTGCTGCTTTCCCTTGCATCCCAGCGAGCAGAATACCTGGCTTTGGAGTGGTCTGGTGTCCGCTGGCTCCAGGAGCTGGTGGAACACTGGAAGGAGCACGAGAGGGGGGCGCTCCCGGGCCTCATCGAGTTCACTGTCGTCATCTACATAGCAAGTAAATTTGGGCTTGTTAGCATGCTTTTTACCTAGGCTTTTCTATTTAAATAAATAAATATCTGGGACTGTTACTCGATAATCATCTGACCCCAAACTGAGGAGAGCTTGTTCCATGGTGCATGTTTCTGAATAAATACTTAAATAGATAAATATAAATATGCGCCAGACAACACACCTCTTGTCATGGTCTCGAAGTAGGGATAAATATCCCTGTGAACAGACAATTAAGCCAGGGGCGTCTCCCAGCACACCCAGACCCAAGCCAATTTAGAAAAGATCGTTTCCTGAATTGACCTGACCGGGGATCGAACCCAGGACCCGGGGAAACTCTCGTTTTTTTTTGAACTATCTCATTTACTCGTACTAACATCATTTATTCACATCTAGATAGAAAAGCCAGATCTGTCATCATTTTAGCAAAACAATACAATTCGCGTGTGGATGTGAGAACAAAGCGAAGCTAAAATTGTACGCGAGCTCGAAAGTTTACTAAAAGCATTCGTGATGTTTTTGATAGCTTTTGTAATTATTTCCTGTGTTTCAGTAAAGTTAACTGTTTTTTTAGTGTGCCCTGCTATAACAACTTTTAACAACTCGTTGGGCGAGTTTTAAAGTCACTTGGCCCGAAATCCAGGAACGAATGATTCCCGAGTTAGGCAGTAATTATTTTTATTTTTCGGTACAAAGCCTAGGTTTGTGAGGTTTTTATACCACTAATGTGCATCTAAATTGCAATGATGGAGGCCTGACCGTGAGAATGACTAGTACAAAGTGCCTTTTGACAAAGCAGACCTGCTTTTTAAGTATAAGGAAATGCCACTGCTAATAATAGCAGAGGCATTTTCTTATACAATTTTTTTACTTCACTTTTATCAGTATGAAAAAAGATCTCGATCTCTCAAAAATGTTTCGGATAGTCCCCCATCGTATTTAAGTCCGCATAATTTGGTTATCTTCTGAAATAAATCACAACAATATACCTATGTTATTTATAAAAAAGTCCTTTAAACCTGACTACTAGAGACTAGAAATGTCAAGTTTATATAACCTAATTTTTCGTATTACTTCCATCAAAGGCTTTGCGTAGTTGTCTATTTGCCAACCTAATAACTTTTATTTGGTTACAGTCTGTGCAACTCTCAGTAGATTATAATTTACTAATGTAAAAACAACATTCTCAGAGATATAAATAGTAAACCTTATTGAGGCTATTTACCTAAGAACGCATTACGCAAGACGGAAAAGCTAGGCCGATGACGGCCAAGCATAGTTCGGCCGATAACGGATTGCGTGTACGCGAGCCGTTAAGCTGCTTCTCAACCAGAGATGTGCTGTGCTAAGTTGCTGTGCGTTTGATATCCACCAATCACATATATTGGCCCAATGGTTGACTGGTAGAGAATGCTTTTAGCATTAAGTTGGGCTTTTGTACTTTGTGCATTAAAAATTGAATAAATAAATAAAAAAATGGTCCACATAGCATAGCACTAGTGGGAACGGGTTCTACTAAGCTATGGATGCGTGCTGCGCGAGCCTTCCCTATTGTCTATACATCGCATAGCTTGAGCTGCGCATCTTACAGCCACCTTGCGGCAGCGCTTCTTCATAGCACATCTAACTCGCTCTGTAACATAGCATATCATCAGTGAAAACGGTCATTAAGTTGCCATCGCCGGAGAAATTTCACAATGACCACAAAGATTGGTTCTGGCCAGATTTCAACTCGGGGCTATACGATCCACGACCCGAGTTGTGGTGCCTAACCCCTAGGCCACGACGGTCTCACTTTATACAAATACTCGATCGCTTTATACAAATACTGAACAAATATTTGTTACTTAGTAGGCTGAATCGGCAATTTAGGGATAAATATGTTCTAATGTGACGTAATGGAGTGAACTTGGCACATTAACAAGATACACGAGTTGTTCGCGAATGGCTTTGTCTACGTCACAAGAAGTCAATATTACTATTTATTGACTCAGGACGTCCATTTATCATAGGTCACGGGTTCTACACAGATAATACTAAGCTTTTATAGAACTACTAAGTATAGACGTGGGTTATTATGTTTCTACTGACACATTTACTTATAAGCAATCTTTTGCCGCCTACATAATCGGGATACGTCTTTAGTTACTTACGTCAATACGAAGTTTTCTTTTACTGACTAGCAGACCCGGCGAACTTCGTTCCGCCTAACAGGTTATTTTTATTGATTGACATAAATTTTAGTACTTATTATCGGTCCCCCCACTCTCTGCTATTTGGGGCCCCTGTTGCACCTATCAACGGGTTGCGTCAAGTCTGTAGCTCGATGTTCCCGTAGATCCGCAGGACCGGCGCGTAGTCTAGCGTAGCCACAGTCGAAGACACGTCGTAGCAGGTCGTAGCAACTCGTAGCGACGTACTATTTGTTAACGTTCAGGCTACCTAGCCCGGGTCGGATGGGTAACCCAATGAAATTCCGTATTTATTCTTTCCAAGCAGCTAGTTCCTATTCCTAGGGTTCCTATTTCACTATTTTCTTCAGATGTTTCTTCTACGGAGGCTTCTCGCTGACTACAATTTGACCCTGGGGAAGGCCTATTGATATTCCTAGTTTTGGCTCCCATCGGTATCTTTTTCAGGGGCGCACAAAACTGGGAACATCCTATCAGAGAAGGCTAAATTTTTCCCCAAGGTCAAGTTAGACAAGGAAGCCTTACAATCTATGTGTGTGACAAAGACAGAATCAAGGTCCCATCTAACTTTCCAATTCCTCTTATGAAAATAACTATGCTGCTGATCTTTATTGAATTAAAATATAAATAAATCTTATGAACTAACTTAAAAAATATAAAATCCTAACTATTTAAAACAAAGAATAATAAATTAACTTATTCTTAACTTTAGAACATAAACAAACTATTACTAAGTATATATAGTACGTGGACTGTATTAATTAAGATTTACGCTGTTACAAGTTAACTATACAATCAAACAAACAAATTAACAATGCAAACTTAAATATTTGATACTAAATAACTATTTTCAATTATAACTAAGTTAGCCGTCCGGAACATTATCCTAAGATAAATCCAAAAACACAAAAATTATGAACTTGAATTTCAAAAAATTATCATGTGCGGGTGTTTAAGAGTAGCATTCAAAGACTCGAGTCTTACCTCTCAATTCTAATTACTACTTAACATACGTATTAAACTGACCAAAGGTTTACAGGCGAATTGAAAATGGCAGGTAGATAATTAAAATTAAACAAGAACAGTAAATTAATTAAATAACTCGTGAGATCAAAAAGACTTCAGTTTTATGAAGTCCGTGTAAATAATAAAACAGGAAACAACGCTTAAACCTTTGAAGTTGAACTTGTAAATTATGCAATAAGAGAGTTTAGGTTTTTATATACTCGGGAGATGAAAAACCTTTAAACAAATACCTATTTAATTGTTTATTTTTACAACTTCCAACTATCAAAAACAGTCAAAAGAGCAGAATAATACACAATAAGGGTGCGTTTCCAGCAGAGATGTGCGAGGATGCGTTGCCCTCGCTCATCTCTGGTCGGAACGTACTCTCAGTCTTTGGTTTCTTACATTACGAACGCGAGTCTGACTTGCCAGAAATAACAGTAATATTTATTAATAAAGCGATAAACTCGTTCGAGTTGGGTTTTGAAGAGAGGATAATAATGGTTATACTAAAACTTACTCTATAACTCTTAGACTACATGCACACGTTATGGCATAGGCCACGCCATGGCCTACATATAAACATATCTAGTGAACTTCGAAGATGCTCACTCACCGGGATAATACTCTTTACTCGTACCTACATCACTGACTGACAACATCTGTAACAGTTAGTGTCTAAACACACTATGCCGAAGGTACGCGACCGAAGTTCGGCATGATTACGTAAGTTTAGCAGCAACTTTTTTTGTAGAGCACACGACATTATACACTGAATTACGAGTATAGACTCTGAATACACATACAAAGTTGAGCAATTAAATTTCTGCCACGTAAGTTCGGCACCTATGGTGTGTCATATCAGCCTAATACGTCGGAACGCCGCGGAACTTCGGTCGCGTACTCGCGTACCTTCAACATAGTGTGTTTAGTTAGACACTTAGGATTTTGATTTTGAGCATTCCTTCTTACGCAGCGCATTGTAAAATAAGAATCGAGAGAATTTATATCCAAAACTATTAGGGAGTGAGGAAGCAGAACCGAGTTATTGTGGAACTGTGTTCTTCCCCCTTTACAGATGTAAAAAAAAATTAACTATGTATAACATTTGAGGCGAATGTGTTCGTTGACGAAGCACCTTTATTTTCCTTTACAAAATAATCACTAATGCCGGGTCACCAAATAAATAGGTACCTTGTAACCTATACAGAACATGTATAGAGCTTCCTTCGCATTATTTCAAAGCTTTACTCGTTGCCAGGTCTGATCTGGGCAGAGATCCGAGCACTATGGACAGGCGGTATGGTGGAGTATCTCAGCGACCTGTGGAACATTGTCGACTTCATCACCAACATGTTCTATATCGCCTGGATCAGCTTGAGGATATCCTCGTGGTATATCGTCCAGGTACGTGATTACAATTCTGTATTTTATCCTTCTTTTCTGTTTTAATTTTCATCTGTCTTAGTGCTCCGTTTACGTCTACTTATATATTCTAATCTAAGCACAGTGTTGTCGCCTTTGAGAATAATTGTCTTAGAAAGACTAAATGTAAGAAAGAAAACTTATTTGGCTGCTAAAATATACATAATGATTATGGAAAGCTCAGACATTGCTGGTTCTGTGAAAAGGCAAAATGTAAAACGACGTTATTGAAGCTGTCAGTGCTTCACCTAGTTTTATTACAGAGGCAATTGGCAATATTAAAAAATTAAGCATTTACAAATAACAATAAAGAATATATTTTTTTTAGTTTAACAAAAAGATAAATTATATTTTACATTACTTCTGACACTGTATGTTTTTGAAGTGATTAAATCCAAAAAAATATATATTTAAGTGCTTAGGTTGATTTTCCCTATAACGGATATAGGTCACAGCTAATTACGGCGGTAGTCGGTTCCTAAAACGGAGGGTCAGAAACAGAACGTTCAATGTACTGGGGTTTCGTACATTAACATTATACTATTAGTTTGTTTTATTTTTAGTCTCTGAACTATTTTTCCTATTAGATCGGAGCTACGGTAATGAGAGCTGGGCACTCACTTTTACAGAATAAATATGTCACCTTTATAAGATTTTTTAAAGTTTATAGTTATAATAAACTAAGATGTTATAAAAACAAATCGTCGTCTTCATTTAATTGTACTCGTAGTGTTTTGGCAGCTCCAAAAAAATAGTTCTGTCATGTTTTTTTTAATCCCCGTTGGTTCCGTAGTTACAATAGTTCCGCCAAACACTAACCGCATATGTTGGCTTAAGAATAAAAATAGAAAAAAAAATAGAATTATCGTAAAACAAGTTAAATTTATATGTATACAACAAGTTAAACTTATAGGTTTACTAGCAACCCGTACCGGCTCCGCACAGGTGCAATGCTGATACGAAATTCGTAATCATTATACAGAATGTGTTTATATACAACGTGTAAAATGTTTTCTTTGGAGGTTACTCTTGAAAGAGTAACGCGCCGCCGGCCCCCCGGCCAGTGCCGCCGATACCGCTATGTGGTTTGAATTTGTATTAAGTATCTTCAAAAATTCGATATTCATTAAATGCACAATATATTCAAGGTACTGAATTGAATAGGATTAATGCTGTATTGCTTAAAATCGCTTTGTAAATAAGCCATTATTTCTCGTGAAAAATAAAGGATAAAAAATGGTTATTTAACAGTATATTACTATGAAAAACTTAATCATATTAATATAAGTGTACGTACCTGAGTCGCTCCGCATTTATATGGAACGTCCTGTCGTATCGCCGCCGTGGCAGGGATTGCCGCCGGGGCAGGGATTGCCTACTTATTTTTAAGAGCAACGTCTACGTTATATTTGCAAATGTCAGATATGTAATAAAGTCAAAGACTATGAATAAGTAAATTACATTTTAGTGTAGGTACCTAAACTAATCAAATGAGAATAAATCATGAAAATCATGAGTCGATTTTGGTTACCGCCGTAATAGGAAGTTTTACCTTAAATAACACCATAATTTAAATAAATGTTCCGGCCATATATTATATTGAATCGCATCATTCGAGCCGACATTATTAATGTAGGTACATGTCGTGGACCCCAAACAAGATGTCATCCATGTAAACATTATTCTAAGCAAACAAAAAAGCCAAATTACCCGTTTAAAAATGCTTACATCACCCTTATGTCATTCTGCGACTCTCGTAGCAGTCGTAGCCGTTAACATTGATGTTCGTCTTCCTTTCGTTAATTGTATCCTGAACGGATATGCCAAATGTCTCATTTGCATCATTTTACTCCGATTTATAGAGTAGGCACTCGAAAAGTATTCGTAAGCATATCTGTATCTGAGCAGGTACCCGGTTAAAATTCAAATGATAAAAAAGTAAGTTTTTTTTGTTAATTCCTTATAAACCTTTTTAACACCGAATCGCTTATTCAAAGTCATTGCAAGACCCGCATTGGCAAGTAACTACAGAAAACAGCTTGCCTAGTATGTATACAGTTAGTCAAATCTGAGCTGCACACGTGTAACAAATTTTGAAAGTTCTCAAATCAACCCATTGCTCAATTTGAAATGTGATAGATCATTTATTTGGCTTGGCGGAAAAAAATTCGAGGACACATAACGTAATTTCGTAGCCGAATATAAATTCAAACGCTTTGTCACACGCGGACCGAAACGTGAATCCACAAGGAAAATTAAATATTATCATTTCCGTTATTTTAAATCCAGGGTGAGTGAAAGTCTTGTGTTATCCAATAAATACCTTAAAGATTACTAATTACGTGTTTAAGTGTTCCGTCGAAGTAGTGATTATTGAATAATATGTTTGCTTAATATGTTATCCTGAAGCATGTTGGCAAAAGCATACCTAAACGCGTTATTCCTTAGCTAACAACTTATTTAAACTTGAGGGTTTATTGAATTTCATCAATCAAAATCTAGAGTAAAGGAATACAATGAGTTCTGAACACTTTAGGATAGAATATTCCTTGTTATTGTACAAGTGAAAGTTAGGAGCATCGGCGTAAAGTCGCCTATTTGTCGGTGTTTTATAGGGTGTATAATATGTGAGTGTGTGCCTAGAAACTACTTAACCTGATACCTGACCCTCTAATTTCTACCAACAGTCTACTAAACGTCAGGAAGGCTTTGTAAATGAGTATATTTGTAAACGTTTCACGGACATGTCATTATTATAAAATATTAGAAAATTTACTTTTATTCGCTAAAAAATTGCGAGTGGTAGAAAAAGACAATATTTATGATTATTTAGCATTCAAACCTTGTTGCAGCGTGACTACAAAAACGGCTTGGACCCCTGGTACCCTAGGGAGAAGTGGGACTCCTACGACCCCATGCTGCTCTCCGAAGGTGCCTTCGCTGCTGGCATGATCTTCTCCTACCTCAAGCTGGTCCACATCTTCTCCATCAATCCATATCTTGGGCCGCTGCAGGTCTCTCTAGGAAGAATGATACTGGACATCATTAAGTTCTTCTTCGTTTACATGCTGGTCCTATTTGCCTTTGGGTGTGGTAAGATTGTTTTGTTCTGTCGACATAGTTATTTATTTGCAAAATAAGTGGAAAACTGATTTTGGGTACATGGTCGGGTTTTTAGATCACGAAGGCATAAATATGCGACGGACAACATAAAAATGCTTAAATCCTCGTGTTACGAGGTACCAGACAAATATTTAAGCGAAAATCGCCTCACAGCACACCTAGATTTAAGAAAAGTTCGTTTCCTGAATTGACTCGTCTGGGAATCGAACACCAGTGTAAAATGGAGCGGTGTCAAAAACGTGGCACAGTTTTCAACTTATGACGCCAAGAGCTGAGAATAACAACTACTTAATTCCTACTTGGGTAAAATACATTTCAGATGCGAGATATTGTTTAAAATTGGATGTCTATACGGATTTCGATTAAATACAAAGAGTAGAACTACAAAATAGCAAAATAACTCTAGGTACTTTCTAACTCAAGGAGGCCTTTGGACGCAGTGGTTTTTAACCCGGCGTCATTGTGGCTACTAAACAGAACTTAGCCGTTGTGGCCGGGTATACTATACCCATGTACAATAACGTACACTAAATCAAGCGTATGTCAATAGAGATTTACAAATAGGAGAAATAGGTATTTATAAACATTTTTTTTTATAAAATAAGCACATTACCCTAAAACAAAATAAAAACAAAACTTTTTCTCTTGAGATCAATTTGTTACAACTTAACTTAAAATATATCTTCTGAAACAAAAAATAAAAACCTTTTAGTTACAAAACATATATATTTTTTAACAGGTTAACATAAAATTATGATTTAACATAAAACAAAGCTTTTTGATTTCACTTACAAAGTTATTTGGGCGTATATTTTAAGGCGGCCCCTGGGACCCCACACACAGTGTGAGTTCACAACCGAGATAGACCGCACGGATGATGACTTACAAAGTTATTTGTTATCGATATCATTACGTGGGCATTGTGGCCGGGTATAACATGCTCGCTCTTTAGAGACGTGTATCCTCCGTCGTAGCCGCAGCGACGCTGAAACGAGTAGTGAATATGCTGAAAGACTTCAATGGCCGCTGCTACTGTGAGGTCGTTTTAGGCCTCGGCCTCAAATTTTGCGGGCAGGGGGGTGGCAGCGGCGCCGGGCGCGCTAGACTGGAGTGCACCGCGGCGCGGGGGCGGGCAACGAGCGGTGCACTCCAGTCTAGCGACTACGAGAAATAGTAACTGATAAGTCTTTTGCCAGATTTTCTCCGGAAAAACAACTCTGGCGCGTAGGTAAGACAACATTATCTTCGTACATTAATTGTTTATTTAAAGGTCAAGGTCAAGTTATTAACCCGGCGTCATTGTTGCCGGGTATAACTTTAAGGCCTCAGCCTCTAATTTTGCGGGCAGCGGGGCGGCAGCGGCGGCGGGCGCGCTAGATTGGAGTGCACCGCGGCGCGGGGGCTGGCAACGAGCGGTGTTATGACGCCGGGTTAATAACTTGACCTTCTGTGTATTGAATAAACAATTAATGTACGAAGATAATGTTGTCTTACCTACGCGCCAGAGTTGTTTTTCCGGAGAAAATCTGGCAAAAGACTTATCAGTTACTATTTCTCGTAGTTTCTAGTCGTTAATAGTTTCGTGATGATTACAAACGAAACAAAAGCTGATTGTTTTTTGATGAACCAGAAAAACCTACTTAGCCCAATCCACTTGCTCCAAACTATTCAATATCTGCATCTTCCAGGTCTAAATCAGCTGATGTGGTACTACGCTGAGCTGGAGAAGAACAAATGCTACCACAACCCTAACGGTGTCGCGGACTTTGACACGCAAGAACGAGCTTGTACTATTTGGAGAAGATACGCGAAGTAAGGGAACAAATAACACGTCAGGCATTGCGTGTGTTGTTTAATAATATCTTTAGATCCTTGTTGGGGCTTCCACGTTTCTGCAGTGCATCTGCCGTGTTCACCAATGCCAGTACGAGTATCCATGACTTTTATGCTGAAAAACTCTTATTCCATCATCAGAAGGATACAAGGGAGCTCCAACGATATTCTAAGGATGTTGGGATGTTGTTGAAGAGGTTACACCCTCTATATTTGGCAAGGTTCACTGCTTTGAATGTAAAATATGCAAAGTAGTGTTTAATTTTAGTATTCAGTTGCAATTTACTAACTCTTAAAGGTCGAGCTACTGTTTGAATTTGCAAGCTACTTCATCAGACGATCGAAAGTATCCCCAAAATTATCTTCTTCAGCTTATTCGAAACATCGCAGTCTCTCTTCTGGGCGTCGTTCGGCCTGGTGGACCTCACGACCTTCGAGCTGACCGGGATCAAGAGCTTCACACGGTTCTGGGCGCTCCTGACCTTTGGGTCATATTCTGTGATCAACATCATCGTGCTGCTGAACATGCTGATCGCTATGATGTCTAATTCATATCAAATCATCTCGGTAAGTGTTTTGTTAACGATTATGTTTTAAATTATTTTGTGAAAATTGACGATTGAACAAACTGCTTGAATCCTGCATCTGGAATTTGGAACAATACAATTCCGTACGGAAAATCTGTAAGTGTGTGATAAAGTCATTGATTTGTGTGGATTCGCTGGGCTCAAAATTCCGAAACGGAATGTCGTGATGTCGATCAGTATGTATGTGACTTACCTGAGATGACTTGACACTTTGAATTCATACGGAACTAATGTTTTAAACTAACTAATTTTGGTCCAGTGTGTGATTAAACACATTTTTTTTCAGGAACGATCAGACATTGAATGGAAGTTTGCCCGAAGCAATCTTTGGATGTCCTATTTCGAAGACGGGGATACAGTACCTCCGCCTTTCAACATCATTCCCACTCCGAAACACATCGTCGGCTGGATCAAACACTGCTTTAGCAATAGGGATCGAGGCTCTATCATAGTAAGCTTTTTATTGATTATGTTAAGTATACTTAGTTACTACTGTCCAACGGATTATTGTGCTATGAGGACCACTCCACTATTTCTGAAACTAATATTTTTTATGGTTTTAGTTGCACCGCAGAAACGAGATACATAATTCTCTATTATTATTTTAGATTTCAATAGATATTTGACTTATTAAATATTGAATGAGTCATCTGGATCCCACCGTTGGACAATGCCTAGACTTTCACTTTTCCATGTCTCTACATTTTCCTGCGATATCTGTCCAGTTACATGTATATGCATCTAATTTCTACGTATTATATGTATTTGCATCGAATTCTCATGTTTCAATCATCATCATGCAAAGTGAAGAAAAAATGCGTTTATTGCTTTCAATGTAAACAAAACAAATACAATTAGAAAAATTAGCATTATTACTTAAGAAATAACACCGAAAGCAATTGGAGGTGGCTCAGCTTGTGCTGACCTAGGATTGGGATCCCAAATAGCGCTGTTTTTCAGCCACAGCCATTTCTCTATTGGTGTTAGACGAGACGATGTTAATAAGGGCTTAGGGATAAAAAAAAGTTTATAGGAGGAGGTAGATTGGTCCAGATGCTTGCTGCGTAGAACTTGAAGGATCATCGGTATCGCGTGGAATTATGTTTAGGTATCTTCAGTAAGTTTTGTGTAATATACCGGAGACTTCTCTGAATATTATCTTTAGCCCACGTAACTTTCTCAAAAAGATACTCAGGTTGTCGCCTCCGTGGTCGATTGGTAACAGAGCTTGGCCCGAAATCCAGCAGGGTTCTGGGTTCAAATCCCTGATCAGCCAAACTGTACTATCTTCATCATCATTAGCAGCCGTAAAAGATCTACCTCTGCTTACCCCTGACACTGATATTCTAACACTGCCACATTCTCCACCCAGAACAAATCTCGGGAAAAAGCAAGACAGCAGCACGAAGCTGTCATGCGAGTCCTAGTTCGAAGATACGTCACCGCTGAGCAGAGGGCGCGCGACGAGGTCGGAGTGACAGAAGATGACGTCATGGAGATCAGGCAGGACATATCCACGCTGCGGTTCGAGCTGATCGACATACTTCACAATAATGGGATGAAGACGCCGAGGCTTAAAATGGCGGATACTACTGGTAAGAAATCATTCACTTCGGAATCCACCAACGTCAATCAAAGCTGAGCAGTCCTAACCTAACATGTATAGCTGTCCCTTTCATTTCTATTCACATGTGACAGGGCAGCATCAATTTGAGGTGTCCTCAACTTTTGATTGGCGTTTGTGGATACGGGGGTTAATCATTTCAATTTACCACTTAGGTATTTCTAGCATCGCCACTTTCCAAAATATGAGTGCACATGACAAACAATATGCCTAGTTACAAAATTATTTAATTTACAAATTCATTTTCACCTTTTGGGTCAAGTTCGATTTATTTCCACATTCCCCCTTCTCAAAACATTAATTTTGTAGTGGCTGGTAAAAAAGGCAAGGTGATGGAACGACGAATCCTCAAAGACTTCCAAATAGGCATCGTGGAAGGCATCATCAAAGACGTCATATCTAAAGAGAGCAAGCCCAAGGATGTCTTCAGTCAGATTGCGAAAGCCATCGTCCGGCGAGGCAGCACCGACAGGTACCATTATAGATCCAGTAGAATTAGTTAAGATTAATTGATTAATAATTAATCACATACCAAGTGATTATCTATAACATAAGGAGAATGATGAATTATACTCAGTAGTTAATGTTTCAACTACTTATCCAAGAATTTGATCACCTTTTTTTTTAAGGTTCTCATACAAAAGCAGATTATTCATCACCTCATGTGTCATATATTATCAAAAACTACCCAGAAGGTATAACAGTAAAGTAAAAATTATATAATTATTTTTACCCAATATTTCGTCCAAATTTTAGGTACTACTTACTGTCTGTCTACGCTGAAATCATTAATATAACCAAGGAATAGGTCCAGATTTTGTTATTTTGTTTTACGAGTAAAATGGAAAATGGATATAAAATTTTTGGAATAAAGTACCGTGAGACACTAAGCAGTTAAGTACATTCTTTGTAAAAGCTGCTCAAGATTAAAGTTAAATAGGCATCTATTAATTTTTACCTGCGGAGATCACAATTGATTTTTAGAAAAAATATTAAATCCACATCTCTACATCAGTTACTCTTCATATATAGAGATTCCAGCAAAAAACGCGATTGGAACGCACTAGTCCGCACAAACACGACGACGCGGGACCCCATCGGGAAGTCGTCTGAGGCCGACATCCGCCGCAGCAGGCAGTCGCTGAGGGCACACATCCTGGACAATGTCACTGCGAGGACCATCGATCCGCAGAAGTTGTTAGGTAAGACTCGTAGCCACATGTTTTAGTGCACTTCAGGTTGACCTCACTTCACCGTAGGAAGGTAGCCGTAAGGTCCAGATGATATGAGGTCGATCACCGCAAGCGCGGATCCGGTCATCCACATGGGTGGATCCGCGGCGGATGAAGATTGTCCAATAAATTCACAGTAATGGAGTAACCTTTTAGCTGTTCAACCTCATTAAAAGCCTGTATAAATACCTCTACACGCTCCTTTGAAGTAATTGGGGTTCTAGGAATAGATAAAAATATGTGCGGTAAGAGCAATTACACGTTTGATTAGTACGGTCAGGGACCATTTCCTGAACACTTTAGCACTTTTTCACAGTAGCGTACCTAACATTTCTTTTCAGTTTAACCCAATAGAGGTAATGCGATTAGATACTAATGCGCTAAACGACTTATTTTTGTCAGCAACCACAAAAATAAGTGAGTCACTGATCATTTCGGTGCGGATCAATAAATTCTGGACACTTGCTGCTTTGGTTTAAAAATCAAAATTTATTTGGGTTTTCCTATGAACACCCCTCTTCCTCACACAGACGCTTCTAGCACATCTTTTAAGTACTAATTAATAAATTAAAATATATTTATAATTTATAATATATTTATAATAAATTTAAAAAAAAATGTTAAATTTTTGGGTACTTTTGGGTATTTTTGGGTACACACACGTTGCAGCCTGAACGGATACCAATTGTTTATTGCTTAATATTACGGTCATAACCAATACCCCTTCTTAAATGACCTTTCAGAATACAACCCCAACCTGTCGGAGGTGACCCCATGCACGAGGGTGGCATATGCCAAGTTCATGCGCAGCAAGATCAAGTCAGAGTTCACCGCGAAAGCTGCGGAGAAGAAGGGCTCTACCAGCGAAGAGTTCAGTCTGGAAGATGAAGTGTTTGAGACCCCTCAGAGAGTGGACTCCAAGAGACCAAGTCGTAAGTATTTTTATGTATGGTCTTTCTTATATCGGAAAGAACCTGTCAAGGGACTACAGTGAGCCACCGGTGGAGTCAGGCTGTTGCACGTCATTTCCTTAATAACCTAGCAAAAGTTGGTTGGTAACCGCCACTAGGGGTTGGCAGCAGCCACTATTGGTGGCGCCACACCTATGGCTATGCGTAGTACGCTGTGCCGATACATAAAGGAGGGTGAACCACCGGGAGTCGCGACCACTTAATTATTCGCGTGTGGCTTCCACTCGCTGCACATGTGGGGCTAGTCCAGACAAAAAATATGACAATCATGTAACTGCGTGTCACTCGCCACCGGTTGTTAATTTGTGCGGCCCTTAAAACAAACCTCATCTACATAAATAAATTCACGTCCATTTTATCTTGAACTGTCTTCAAAAATTTCAATTAGATAGAAAGCACAGCACCAATTCACAAACCCATTTAAATGTATTTCCGTAATTTGAGTCGCTTCAATATGTATAGAATCAGGGCGCCGCCACACGTTTCAATTATTTCGTGCATTCGCCTATTTGCATAAACTCTCACAACACAAACTAGTTATTTCGTCATTATCAAGCGGATGTGTAATGATTCAACTATTGAAACTTGAATTTTAGGAGCGTGAATAGCTCCTGTTTGTTTATTTTTCATTTTCATTTTAAGCATGACTGAAGCTTTGCAAGAGTGGGTGGCAAATCTACACAGTTGAAAATTTCATATTTATTTTGAATGGCATGCTTATTTCTGCACCTAAATATTGCCGTACGCTCCCCAGGTCGGTCGTTCCGCACTAGAACACCAATTCCAGAAACTGTAGATGACGAAGGCTTGAAGGAGCACGAGATAACTGTAGAGGCTGAAATCGAAGATAAAGGTGAGGAAATAGGAAACTAAATACTTTGTGGACGTATTATAACACCTCAGTAGCCGAATGGTAATCGTATTCAGCTCAGAAACCGTGTGTGATGAAACATAATTATTCGTAATATCTAGCGTGTGTTTCGAAGACGACAAGTAATTCAACGGTGGTGCCCTTTATTTGTCCTGCATTTGGTGCAGTAACACCTTACCTTCAAAATTCATCTTTAACCATTTTTTTCTGATAAAATTATTTTGTTTGTGTGGTTTTTAACTGATTGATGTTTCTCAGGTTCTGAAGGTGGATCTGCGCAGACAAGACCTCTAAAATCTTCATCTTATGAACGGTCAGAACCCAGTATACCGGACTTCGACCCAATCAGCGACCGACGCTTAACGCCACCTGCCCAATTCGACACCAAAGAGCACATTATCCAAATAGATGAACCGTCGCCGAGTGAAGCCTTATGCATGACTCGAGGCGAGGATACCAGCCTACAAAAACCAATAACTCCTACCCCTAGTGTACGGTCCGAACAAATACTATCAGCGACCGCTTTAGAAACCCAGTACAAACAACACACAGCCCCTCCACATGTAGTTATGACTCCACCTCCGGTCATTATGACACCACCACCTCCAGACAGTCCACCACCACCGATTCCTATACCTAGACCAGAATCAAGATGTTCCATGGCTTCATCTACATCAATTATGGCAGGATCTACTCCCGTGCCACAGTCAAGATCTCCTATGCCAGAATCTCCGCCTCAAACTGTATCAAGGTCTCAAAAAGCAAAGAGTTCTATTCCTAGACCCGACCAACCAATGTCTTCCTTAGGTTCTGCTAGAGTATCTCCGGCACCGTCGCCTTCCAAACTAGCTGGCGACAAAGGGAAATCAAAGGTCACCGGTAAAATAGTTTCTGGTTGGCTTTAATTGGTTTACATCATTTTTATTAGCCATCCTTAAATTCACACAAACGTCAAACTTTTTGTTAAACTTAGATGGTATTTAGATACATCTTAAGAGTGCACTCTTTATTCAAAAATATCTAATAAATCGCATCCAGAATTAATCATTAAAATTTCTTCATGCCACAGAGATCAATTGACCAATTAGACGTATTAGTGAGATAATAAAATGCCTTAGCTTAAAGCAATAATTAGTTAGTAATTAGTCAATAACTCAGCATTATATAAATACTATCTATTACACTACTTAAAACGAAAAAATGTCGAGGGTAAAAGAAATTGTTTTTACATTCTCAACCTAATCCTCAATAACTGACGACAACAATCATATTGCACATTTTCAATGTAGCACATTCAAAAAGAACAATCTACAACTTAGTTAGTAAGTAGATTCTAAGAAAAGGACAGAAAAATCCACAAACATGATTGTTTTTTTCATAGAACCAGTTGTATTTACTCACACACCTAAACATACATGTTTTATGTGTTGTAATGCATGTAAATAATACAATTTGTAGGTAAAACTAATTTTACACTCACTTGTGGTAAATTTTTAGCGATAGTGAACTATCAACTAAAAATTAACTGAAGTAATTTATAGTTCGCGTCAAACTTCTATACACCATTCACTATAGCATTAGACAGAGGTAAAAAGAGGTTCTTTTTAGGATACATTTTGTGGTAAAAGTACAATAAAATTATAATAATTCTACCAAATCTAAAATACATTATTACATAATCCCTTCTTACGTACTGGCGGAAGGGTTTTTCAATTTTGCCAGGTATGTTATCCGGCATTGCAACGCGCAACGTCAAATACAAATTGACATTTATTTTAGCACCCCTGCTTCAATCAGCCTCTTATTTCTAATGTTAAAATGAATGGAGCACTCTGAAGTTGTGTCGCGCATGCGCAATACCCATTTTTCATAGGAAAAATTCGGAATGCGGGACTCGGTACAACTTCAGAGTGAACTAGAAGTATGACGCGAACTATAAAAAGTAGTTCCTAAAGTTTCAATGTAAAAGAGGTAGAGTTGCGTTACATTATTATGTAGTAAATAAATAAATATGTGCCAGACAACTCACCACTTGTCATGGATATATATCTCTGTGTTACCAGGTACCAGACAAGAAAAGCCAATAACCCAAGCCAATTTAGAAACATAATTTCCTAAATTTACGCTTAAAATAAAATCGAATAACTCTTGTTATTATGTGCATCAACTGTAATATTGCTGTTGTTGATAAATACCTAGACTATCACTTAAAACGTTGAAGAACGGAGTTCAACAGCATCACTAAGTACAACACTAAGTGCCAGGCGTTTTGTTTATTAGTAGTAAGTATCATTTGAAAATACACAACCCTCTAACTATATTTAAAATGAAATGAAAGTTTTTGAATATATTAAGGAGGTAGGTACACTACCCTAAACAATGTTCCAAATTATATTCAGTTTTTCTTAATTGTGAGTTTTTTACTCATTTATTATTTTTTATAAACATATTTTATAATGTCCATCCAATCGTATGATAAGTTATGTTTGTTGAAGTAGTTTGTAAGACTTATTAAATAAAACGTTTGTTTTGCGTTCGCAGCTTGTTTTATTTATTTACAAGTTCTTTAATTTACTGTACCTATCATGGATAGCCAGTAATACTGAAAGTATACTGTCCCAATGCTGGGAAAAGGCCTTTGTCATCGCTACAGTTGATGGAAACATCCTATTTTTAGGGTTCCGTAACTCGAAGGGAAAAGACGGACTTTGTTGTCCGTCTGTCTGTCTGTCAAGACCTTTTTTCTCAGGAACGCGTGGAGGTATCAAGCTGGAATTTATATCAAATACTCAAGTCTACTGTCCCTTGGAGCTGTGAAAAAATCAAAATTCTAAGCCAACGCAATTAAAAGATTTAGCCGTTCATGCCGCAAATTTTCGCACTCGCAAGGGAATCAAAACCTACAGGGTACTTCCCGTAAACTCAGAATCTTGAAATTTGGTACGAAGCAACGTCTTATAGCACAGATAAAGGAAAAATTGCGAAAACCGTAAATTTTTAGTTACATCATATAATAAAAATATTTTTAAATAACCTACAGGTTGGTTCGGAACGCTCATGCGCGAGTCCGACTCGCAACATTACGCTTCCAGTACCATCTCAGAACTCGATAACCTTTTCTGGCAACCGTTCTGATTTGTTAAACATCTGGTTAACTTGAGCGCATCTAATATACTGGCTGCGACAAGCAGTAGCAGTGAATACTGCTGATTTCAATGATTCAAGGCTCCTCTAACCCAGCTCTAAAAACCGTAGGAGATGTTGGAATTGATAATTGAAACTAAATCGAAAATAGTGCCACTCGTAGGCAGGCTAGGCCAATAAGTAGCTTCTCGGCGTAACTCAGGTAGATGAGCAAGCGTGGCTAAGCATGACAGGTATCGGTAACATTCATAGGTATTATAGGGCCACTATAGATTGTTCAAATATGGAGCGTGGATAACTCTTCAAGCAGTGGGCGTTTTGCAAATAGTAGTATGACGAAGGTGTTTTATTAAAGAACATGTTTTATATGAAAATCTACTATATGATTACATTTTAAATTCTTAATATTTGTAAGCCATATTTAGTTCACACCAGAGCAATGACCTTTATATAAAAATCGGAAAAGATAATCCGCGTGTCTCACTCCACACTTCTGTCATACAAAAACAGTTACATCAAAAGCGTTTGCCTCTCACATCCTCAGCCTTAAATCACCCAATTTTTATTTTTGTAAAAAGATATTTACATGATTAGAATTTTGAAACAAGACAAAAACGTAAAGGCGGATCTGCCGGACAGCTCATTAAAATTAAATGTTCTGGTGTAATATTGTTGAGAATGAAGGAAGTAAAGAAAAATGTTGATAGAGAATCGCCAACAGCGTTTAGCCTTTTCATACCTACTTCCAAAGAATAAAGTATCTATCTTTTAAACCAAACTTCGTGGAGTGTGTTGGTTAATATTTTCTGAAGGCTTTCATAAGAATAAAGGAGTAAATGATTAGGTACTATGGCGTACCTAATCATAATTAATTATACTTCCGTATTATTTAAAACATTCGTTTAGCAACACTGTTTAACATATTATTGTCTCAATGCCTTAAAACAATGTTATCAGTCAGTGGGTGTAACGGAACGCACCTTAGCCTACACTATTTGAAGCTGGGATTTGAATTTTTTCGCATTAAATCTATCCAATAAAAGCTTGTAGGTAGATACAATACAAAGGGTAATTGTTTTCATGAGTCGATTCATTGTTAGCTAGAATTTCGATTTGATGTTTGAGTGTGAGTCTTAACTTAATGGTTGTTTTTGTTAAACATTCTCAAATATCCTAAGTACCTGTTAGTTCTCATGACCATAATAAACTAGTAAAAATTAAATTATATGACTGTTCATTTCAATAAATTGTTCTAATGTTTATTTTGCTGAAGCGTCAAACGATAAGGTGTGGTGTTTGGTGTAAGGAAATCTGTTTAAAAAACTGGCCAAGTGTGAGTCCGACTAATTGAGGGTTCCATACCTACAAATTTAGATATTAAAATATATCGGCTTTATTTATTTATTTATTTATTATTCATTGCACGGGAGTAACACGTACGAATGGCGCAGTTAATGCCTGATGGCATCAGTTCTATATTTATCCTGTTATTTGATCTATGAGACATTACCTTTTCTTAAATACTGATGTTACAACAAGGCCGCAAGGGAAGTATAGGTTTTGATTATCTGAAAAGTTTCAGAATATTATGTGACTTACATTGCGGTGTGTTTTGTTTGCGTTGACTTAGAAGTCTGAGTTTTGCAATTCTAACGAATAGTGTAGTTAATGTTTGGGATAGACTTTGGCTTAATGCCTGTTACGCGTGACTATGAGGGAGGATCTTGACAGTCAAATAGACACAAGAATAAGATTTTGTGGTCAATGTACAAGAGGCGGAACCCTAAAAATATCCAAGTACTAGTAATTCTCATGTTCAGCATTCCCACTTAAGGGTAATAAATCTCTGCTTTTTATTGAGGAACTTAGTTTGCATTATGATTTGGGAATCGGTAGGGAGGACAGTTCGTTTGTGGTCGTAAGAGAGTAAGGTTCTAGGCCTCAGACGGTCAAAGGTTTTTTAGTTACTTGTATTATTTTATCTAAAGTGTAATATTAATTGTAGAATCAGTGATTTTAAAGACGCAGCATCATTTGGTCAGATCTTTCCTTTTTTATATAGAGCTATAAGAATGGAAGGAAATCTAGACCTTCAATAATTATAAGAGAGACTGTTTTTGGCCTTCGGACGGTTAGGTCCTAGGTTCAGGACAGTTTGGTCTTCGTCGTGAGAGAGTTAGGTTCTAGGCCTAAGACGAGTGAGGTTTTGTAAAAGTTCTGTACAAAAGTGTTTTAATTTCTTTTATTTATCTAAAATAGAACATTAATTGTAGAATCAGTGAATTAAGAGACGCAGCATCATAAGGTCAGATCTTTCCGTTATCATATAAAGCTATCAGAATGTTAGGAAATCTAGACTTCCATGATTTAGTAAGACAGTTTTTATTTGGCAGTGAAATAATCAGGTTAGGAAGTCAGATATTCAGGGTTAGGTTCAGTAATAGTTTTATACAAAAGTGTTTTAGTTGATTTACTTAATCTTTGTTTTATCTTAAATAAAGTCATAAATTTTAGAATCAGTGAATTTAGAGACGCAGCATTTTAAGCTCAGATCTTTCCGTTATAAGAGCTATGAAATTGAGATTAAAAATTGTTAGAATTTTATTTCCTATTAAATCTCAGATTGCAATTGAAATGCAACATATTCTTCTAAAACTAGTAATGATTTTATGAAACAGTTATATGTTTTATGCGTGTACCTAATAAATATTTACCTAATGAAATCTAGTAATGGACTTAGCATTAAAAACGAACATTAAAATGTTGAGGCTTTATTTTAATGAAAGTAGTACTTACAAAGATAGTACAAGAATTAGTATTTGTAGAATCAGTTTTACATTGGTAAGGTAATTAGTAAAGTTCCCCTTGTAATTTATTTAATACACTGATATGGTCTGCGTAGTCCAGAATGGAGGTTATCAAAATGCGTTTTATTATAGGGTGTCCCTTTTGCAATATTGTGTGGAAAAGAGGGATGGCTGGGCCGCGTAGCAGTACTTCTAAAATCAATTAGGGTGCTGACACGTATGATCCTAGGGAGTCTACTCGAGAAAAGTTAGGCCGCGTCGCAAAACGTGGAGCTTGGCTGAGTTTACTCTTCAAATCCACAGATTGGATGGCCATTTGAGCGTACTAATTCCTGGGACCTCCATCCCCTGACAGGTCAGGCTATCTGAGTCGCTGTAAACGAATGGAACCTGGAGATGAGGTTTAGCTTTTATGTCCTTTCAATAAACTCTGCCAGTCGTGAGTCTTTAACTAGTCCCTTCTGATACACTACATGACAATTGCTAGCTTATACTAGATTTTGTGGGGGTCCAATGCCTAGTATGAGTGAATTGTTCTCTTGTGTTTATTACCAACATAGCATCTATGCTGGACTAATTGCTAATGTTAGCCAATGATAACAACAATTGATTTTAACAAGGAAACTTGACTAATGTCCTTAGATTGCTTTTGGCAAATACTATTGGTTAATTTAACCTATTACTAAACACTGTTGATTTTAACAGTTGTTCAACTATTTATAAGTGCTGATTCACTTAAAACCCAAAACATAATAATTTAAACCATCCCAGTTTAAATTAAACCTTATTCTACAAACCTAGCTGCAAGATTTATTGCAAAGCTAATTAATGACTATTTTATATAGTTCAATCTGAGTATTGGTGGTTATGCCGCTTGGTGGCTGTGAATATGTACATTTCATATCACATCAAATATTACAAATCTACAAATATGTGGAGGCATCTTATCCCTCAGTAACGCCATGTACCACACCTTACTCTACATATACAGTGGCGGTATTCTGCTATAAGCCAATACCTTTTCCACACCAAATTATACAAATTAGTGGTGGTATTCTGATTGATAACAAATATGCTTTTTCCCCACACAAACAAACTCAAACTTCATACTAGCTTTCCTGTAAGTGACCTAGCTCTCCATTGACTCGAGTATTTTGTTAAGTCTTCGTGAATTGAATTATCTTCACCCTAAAGACGATGTTTTTGATGAGTCCTGTATTATCCGGTCCAAGGTCTGCTTTTGTGAATGTTTATCTACAATCGTCATCAACATGATGTACAAGTTGACAAGTCATGAAGTACCATGCTACCAATGTTTTATATTGAATTATTTCATTCTAATTAATGATGATTCATCTACAGAATGAGTTACGTTGGAGCTGGGTTTGACATCCTGCTACAATCCTGCAATTCAGTGTTTCAATTGTGTATTCACATTGTCACACCACAGTCCATGACTGTCACTACAAATATCCTCAATCCTATTTCGGGGGGAGGCGCGAGCTGGTTGGCCTTCATCGGTCTGGAGCGGGGTGGAGCTCGTTATGACCACCTCCAAAGGGAATGCTCCGTTGGAGAAATTTCCTATAATATTTTGAATCTTTTAACTATATTAAATAAAATAAAAAAATAAGCGCCAGACAACACACCTCTTGTTGGTCTCGAAGTAGGGATTAATATCCCTGTGTTACGAGGTACCACACAAGGAAATAAGCCAGGGGCGTCTCCCAGCACACCCAGACCCGAGTCAATTCAGAAAAGATCGTTTCCTGAATTGACCCGACCGGGAATCGAACCCGGTACACTAGGGAAATCGAGGCGAGGAACCGTGCTACAGCGCACTACGTCAATCGTGTCGTCAAATTAATGATTCTAAATATCAGCTTTTCACTCTTATTCAAATTCTGCACTATATTTAAAATCATAATCAATATTTGTTGGGTACATACATAGAATAATATATACTTGGTTCCGAATTCAACAATTCATTTTAAACTCTTTATTCTTATTTACTTACTTACTTCTGAAGAGTTACTAATTTAACTGTCTTTGATTTCAAGTTAGTCTTTGATTAGGTGAGTTAGTTAGTTATGTAATAAATAGAATGTCTGAAACAGTTTTACATAGCATAGTAGGTTCTTAATTGTCCAATCAAACTCATAATTAGCACTCACATACCTCATAAAAGAATATTGAGTTACTACAGTAATAAATACTATTTACACAACACAACGTAGACGGTTCTACCTCTATTAGACGATCACAACCATTTGGCCATTTTATCTTCAAGTTACATGTTCGATCATGTATTTATTTTTAAATATTATATAGGTATGTTTATTCATATTGATTTGCGTAGTAGAAGTTTTTAATCTCTATAACTGTGAAATTTGTTAATGTTGGAGAGAGTTAGTGAGGGGGGGTTGTTACAGGGGTTAGTAACATACTTTTACCATTTTAGTGTTTTTTTTTTGCAGTTAAAATTTAAACCACTACAGGTGTATCCTATTTCTTCCATTGCGTTATAATCCTTCATTGAATAATCTGGTATCTTTGCCCCACTACATCAATTGCGACTAATCGCAATACAAGAACTGCAAACTTGCTAGCTTTAGTGAAAAAATCACTTTCTGTTAATAGGTACATTCGCTGACGCTAATTAAATCCATATTTGAGTTATGTTTCTTAATAATTTTATGAAATTAGTAAATAAATAACCCAACCCATCAGACCCCAAACTAAGCAGAGCTTGTACTATGGGTGTCAGAGACTGACAAACATACTTTTAAATATTTCCAAATACAGACTTAATTAGATAATATCATTATAATAACTTTACCCAATGCTTTTGATGTTCTGAGTCAACTGCCAGTACCTTATGGACAGATTAAAAGGGATAATGCAGTAGGTACCCATGTATTTATATAAATTCAAAATCTATTTTGTTCCATTTTTGATTATTTGCATTCCGCAACCGTTCTCCTGTGACCGTTTCGTATCCGGACTGTTCGTCGACAGGATGATTCATTTATTGCCATTACCCCAGCAGAATCTTTCAACTACGGACATTTTGAAGACGTAACTTTTCGTCTTTCTCAATTTTGACGTCAGGCCTTTCTAGCTACAGAATGTTTTACCGACACGACGATAAAGCTATGGCTCTTTCAACTACAGACTACTTTCCATTTACAGAGATTTTGCCGTCAATCTTCCGACAAGCGACCCTACAAAAAATCCACAAATCTACACCTTATTAAGTCTTCAATAAGCGATCAGAGCCAGCTTGTTACCCTAGTTAGTAAATCTAGACATGCAAGTCAATCGTATGAAAGATAGACACATCCAAAGTGGTAAAATGTGTGCCTGCCATCTGTGTATCAAATGTGTACTAGATGCGACCGCGTGTCTAGATTTTCTAACTAGGGTAAAAAGCCAGCTCTGATCTCTTAGTAAAGACTTAGGTGTAGATTTGTGGATTTTTTGTAGTGTCACTTGTCGGAAGATTAACGGCAAAATCTCCGTAAATGGAAAGTTATGTACTTGAAAGAGCTATAGGTTTATCGTTGTGTCGGTAAAACATTCTGGAGTTGGAAAGGCCTGACGTCGAAAGTGAGATAGACGAGAAGTTATGTCGGCAAAATGTCCGTAGTTGAAAGATTCTGCCGGGGAAATGGCAATAAATAAATCTTCCTGTCGACGAACAGTCCATTGACGAATCGGTCATAGGAGAACGGTTGCGGAATCCCAAGTGTTACGTTAAGTTTTTCGGCGTTTCGGCTTTAATTAGCCTGTATTTGGGTTATAGTATTAGGCGTTTTTATGTTATATCCATTTATTCATCCTTACGTAACTTAGTGTTATTATGAAGAGTTCGGGTAATTTATTTTTCCAATTTTAACCTATTTGAGAAAACTTATCCAACCTATAATATAACCACGTATAGAAAATAATTACGAAGTAAATTACTTATATTTATGAATTAAACAAACACAAATATTAATATTGCTTTATTGTTCTTGTATTAACATTTTGGTACAAATAATGTGTTCCTTTACATTAATTTCTTAAAGATGTTTTATTTATTTATCCAAGTTGATACACGATTACTTAACATTATATTGCTAGTCTTATGACAAAAGAAAATGGTAGACGTAGGCATTTGTTTCAAGAGGGGTTAAAAAAAAAAACTATACTCAATTATACATATTTACCTAACATCAAGCGACATTAAACAACGTGTTAATGAAAAAGCGCAAAACCTGAAATTAGTTTGTTCAGAATCGATTCCACTTATAAAAAATAGGGGTCAAATTTACACCAAAAAAATTATTACGAGTACGCCGTGTTTAATCATTACCTAACTTGGCACGCGTGTGGTAATTACCATAGACTTTTTAATTTGCAACAAACACAAGAAAACGGTTTGCGCTTTTTCATTAACACCTTGTATAATTTCATTATTTATTTAAAAAGGGAAAAACCCACATTGACATTCCTTAAAAAGTACCTACTTAATATACGTACCTACTTAAAATACTAAGTAGTATATAGCCACACCACATCGTTTAGGAAATAAAAAATAAATAAATAAATATCTGGGACCAATTACACCAAGATCATCTGACCCCAAACTAAGCAAAGCTTGTACTATGGATGTCAGAAACTGATAAACATACTTGAATATTTCTAAATATATACTTAAATAAATAATAACACACAGGCAAACAACAAACACAAATGTTCGTATTAAGAATGTTTGTCATGGGTGGGGATCTAGACATCCAGACATGTATTATATGTACGACAATGTATCAAATACGTATGCAAGATTTAATGGGATGGTTTCTCATGTCAATCCGCTCCCATTAGTATGCTACGCAGAACCCAAGTTTTTTGGCATAGGTACATCAAATTTACCAAATCAAGCCATATTCATCTTACAAGGGATGAAGTAAGTAAAAAGGGTATCTAGCCCTGAACCAAATTGAACCCTGAAGTTTAAAATCAAAGAAATGGGACTGAAAAAGTTTATAAGATTCATGCAATGGAGTTATTGAATCATCCCTCGTTTTATTGCAATCCATTTTTAGTTTTGCAAACACAGCTAATACTTCAGCACACACACACACACAAACACTTTTATACTAATTTTGACTATTACAGTTGAAACTTAAATTGAAAAGGATCGAAATTGAACAGTGCATAGTACAGTGGATACTGTGTTGTAATGCTGCTAGAGAGCGTAGGAAACTAAAACAGTTTTGATCGGATAACGAAGAATAATAAATAAATAAATAAATAAATAAATATCCCTGGACATTATTCCACACAGCGCCATCTAGCCCCAAAGTAAGCTAATTAAAGCTTGTGTTATGGGATACTAGACAACGGATAAACATACTTAAATACATTTTCTTTTGTAAATACATACTTATTATACATAGGAGACACCCAGACCAGTACAAACAGACATGTTCATGCACACAAATGTTTGTACTGTGCGGGGATCGAACCCGCGACCTCTGGTGTAGTAGCCAACTTCTTAACCATTACACCAAGTCGGTCGTCAAAGAATACAACAACAATACAAAGTTGTACAATATACAACTGAAGAATTAAAAGAATGGGGCTGAAGACCCATGGTTTTCAATAAGAATAGTCTCGCTTAGATAAAAAAAACTACGGGAAAACCGGGGTAGAGGTAACTTGTAATTTTTTTTCGGTTTTACTGACTCCTAGGCAGCCCTAACTAAAA
Organism: Udea olivalis; assembly: GCA_947369235.1. Classification (NCBI taxonomy): domain Eukaryota; kingdom Metazoa; phylum Arthropoda; class Insecta; order Lepidoptera; family Crambidae; genus Udea; species Udea olivalis. The sequence continues at coordinate 13,224,606 of OX376355.1, forward strand.
ATATGATCGCATTCTCACTGGCGGTCGATCCACGGCGTCCCGTGTCCCGACAAGAGGGTCTATCAGACATTCACATTAGTCATGAATTTGACGCTCTGAAACTACTCACTCTGCTCGCGGACATATTGTCTCCATTCGCTCGTCGATAAACCGCCCTTCGTGAGGAGAATGGTCATTTGTAAATGGGCTTCGTTTTTGAAAGCTGTTTTTACTAGCAAGATGGTAGGCAGTTTGTGGAACCAAAAATACATAGTGCATATAAATGCATATTGTGATCTTTGTCTTTCTAACTCTTTCTTGAAAGGTCGTAAAGATTTCATATTTTAATGTTGATTAATTTGTATCCTGCTGGTTATATCAAAAATCCTTGTTAAATTGACATTAGGTTCAATAAATTAGCAAAACATTGGTAGTAGTTCTCTGATCATTCTTCTGCTATTTATAATGCTACTTTGTACTAATGATTCAAAAGTTAAGTTATGTATCCTTGGGAGAAATAAAGATCTTCACCCAGAAGTTACAACAATATGAAAAAATTACATCTTTCTACAAAGTAGTATACGTACTAAATGATCTAATAAACTTCCACACGTGTTACGAATAGGAACACCTCCATAGTGCCTTCAAGTTCACTAGGAGCATATCAGGTCAGGGACTGAACTTTCCAACAAATTGGAAGATTATAGTTAAGCTGCTGAGTCACAAGAACTGATTGAAGGAAACAGTATCCGAACATACATTACTTAACTAATAATCGATAGCAAGTCAGTAACTTAGTAGCTACGTTTGCTTTTGCATCAATAGGTATTACACAAATTACAAACATCACTGAGTTTACTTATTTGGATAAGAAATAAAAACAAACAAAGCAAAGCATTCTGACATTTATGACCATATACATTATTAAACTTTAGATTTTAAGATTGACTTAACTTAGAATACGCATCCTTACGATTATTTCACAATTATCAATAGTTCTGCCCCACCCAGAAAAAAAAGTGTAAAAAGTTCACAATAAATCCATAGTTTTTTGGGGACACCTATGTAAGTAGTAGTTAGTAGTCGGTAGTTAATTAGTGTTAGGGTGAAACACTCCGGACTACAGGCTCGTCCATGGCGTGTTGAACATGATCTTGTATGAGGGATTTCGATGGAAGATCAGCAATGGTGTATCATATTGTTTTTTTTGGACATGTTCGGCGGTGCAATGGGTCGGGCCGCATCCTGACGTCCATATATCAGTAACAATTTAAAACAATTTTAAGGGAATTTCAATGTTAAAACGTTACTTCAGTAAGTAAAGTTCAAGTTAAGTAAGTACTTCAGTAAGTGTTCCAGTGAACATTACTAAGTATTTTATTATAATGTTTTTTGTTCAGAAAAAGCTACAAAATTAATGTATGTTTAGATATATACTTAGATACTGTTTTAATAGCTTTGATCCTATAATTTTAAATGTAGCTGTACTTGAGATAGATACTCGTAGATCTGAGGGCCGTTTTTGTTTGAACTGACGTTTTGAAATCTCTACTCAAGCACAGATCAGTACTTATGTATGATTCTAGAATACGGGCCATAATTTGGTAAATTTTCAGTTGTTACTATCATCATTCAATCCCATCTCTACATATAGTATAAGAATAGTTTTCTTTAAGAACAGCTGTAATTTTAGAAAATACAAAAGTTTTTGTTAATATGCTAACAATAATCGACAACTGGCACATTTCCTACGAAATCTACAAAAATATTAAAAGACGAAATGCCAAAGTTTTAAGGATTTTTTCCTGGTATACGGTCACTTGTATATGTTACATACACGGTAGTAAAGAGATGGAACTTACTATAAATGATACAAATGGTTATAAATATACTTACCTCTAAATAGACAGCGCAACTGGACCTCACCTTCAACTTTGAGTGTGCTTGTAGCTCTACAAGGTTTCAAAACTAAATGAAGTTCTCCACGAGTATAGACAGTCACAGCATGCTAAATGACATTATGTTAACAGCATTACGTCGGTAGCAAACCAAAATCTGCTGTGTGCACTTTTGTGACATTGCTACTTTTTGATCATGCATGTCTCTGCCTGTCTTGGTATAAAATAACTTATGAGCAGAGCACGCCGATCCGCGACCACTTAAAAAATATTATTTGGTCCGTAGCTAGAATTGGCTAGAATCAAAACTGACACACCTTTATAACACCGTAAGTTTTACGAAAGAACTTTCTAGCAATAACTTTAAAGTCTGCTTTTTCCGCATAGCAGTTTTTGGTTTGACAACGACGATTGTCCATCATAATTCATGTTGTTGGCAGTGATCTAAAGCCAGCCAGTCTTGGGCTGTCTCTTGATGGTCTTGATCTCATCGAGCTTCTTGACGGGGCGGAGAGGCTCGGGGGACGGGGGTGGTATTAACTGTTCCGTGCTTGATGTCGAGGATAGACGCTTTGGTGGAGATGGAGGGGTTGGCTGTTAGGGCAAGAGATATGTAAATACATTCATTCAGTTGATAACCTATATGTAAGTTTGCCTCACAGATCATGATTTATGAAGATAATCCCTCTCAAAAACAGTCCAATCATAAAATAATCGTCACGTTAATGCTTCTTCCGGGTGGGAATTGAACCCAAGTGCCCCGAAGTAGTAGTTCCAAACTTTTTATATTTATATTTTCACCATTCTTTAGTTGCTTTTATCAACAGAATAAAATGCAACAGAAGAATAAAAATCTTTAAGACATCTAAACATTTAAACGAATGTACTTACAACAGCAGAAATGGAAGGCTGCGGAGAGCCGACCCTAGGAGTGGGTGATGGTGACTTCGGCGGAGTAGGTGGCTTCGAAGGTGGTGGTGTCAGCGACTTCACTGGGGGCGTGCTTGGCGTCACCTCCATCGTTGGCGCCGCTGGTGCCTACAAACGGTTATGATATCGTACCTAAACATGCATGCGTCAAAATTTAAAACTTTAGGTGTCTGAATATTGTCAGCAAGATTTATTTAGGAAGCAAGGTTTTTAAGCGTTCTAGGGAGTTTGTAGATATAGATTAAAGCAATAGAAATTCACTTATACTGTAGAAGTATTGGGCGGTTTGTTAACTCGATAAAATTAATACAAGAAAAGAAAGGCTTGAGTGTAATTATAATGAGTTCGTCAAAAATATTGTCTTGATAATTCGAGTTGGAATTAAATAGTTACAATTTTGTTAAATGCGAAAGCAAAAAATTAAGTAATCTGAAGCGGTGCCAAAACTAAAGCTGGTATGCATTTTAAATTAAAATCATCTAATCAAATTCTGAAAAAAAAAAGTTAGACGGAGGGAGGCATCGATCTATTAAAGTCAAACCCCATTTAAAAACTGAAAATATACCTTTGCTTTGAGGGATGGTGGCGGTGGAGGTATTGCCCCTCCAGTAGGCTTGATTTCTGGTACTACTGGCCTTGCCACTGCTATATCTTCAAGAGGTTTGACATCTATTGGTGGTTCTGGTGTCTAAAGCCAAAGTAAAAAACCTTCTAATTCAAACAAATTTCAGAAGACCAAGTTTTAGGCAGAAACGAAAGAAGAATGTAAAGCCAAACCGCAGATGGTACGCAATGCAGAAGAAAAGATAGTCAAAGCAGCAAAAAAAGAAGAAGACAGACAGAAACGAATCCAGAAATATAAGCAAAAGCAGGAAATGAAGAAGAAACAGCAGAATACAAAAAATATGTGCAAAGTTAGACAGAAAACAAACTTTAGGACCTAGACAAAAACAGTCAAGGTAGCGTAGTAGTTTAGTTATAACGTTTGAAACTGGTCAAATACAAATAAAAGTTATCGTCGTCAGCCAACAGGGAATACGAAACGTTTCCATTTCATTACTTTTGATGCTAATACCAACTGTAATTGTCCATAGACCACGATATCAATGCGAAAGTAGAAGCAGTAGAAAACGGATCAGAGACAGTTATAATAGCTAGACTATACGAGTATAATACCTTTGGTTTAACAGACAAGTATGATGTCGGTGGTAACACCCTCTCACTAGGCTTGATTTCAAGAACAACTTCCTCGGCTGCTGGTTTTATGCCTTCTTCCACCAGTGTTTCCAAGATCTAGAGTGTGAATTAAAAATGTGCAAATACTTATGTTAGCAAGAGACAAATCGTTTTTTAAGAGGAACCTGTTATTATTTTGCAAAATGAAACCAAATCTGAAGGAACGATTAGAGCAGTGAGTCTTATGAGCTATATTACCTTTGACTTGACATCTGGTGGCGGAGGTATTGTCCCTTCAACAGGCTTGGTATCGATGGCTACAGGCCTTGTAACTGTTACATCTTCAGGTCCCGCTGATGGCTCTGGTGTCTTAAAGTATAAATATGATGCAATGATATTTAAGAAGGAAATTTATAACGCTAATAAGACTTAAAATGAGTTTGTGTAATAGTGTCTAAAGAAGAATAACGCAATATGGGAATATGTAGAAATATTTTAAATGATGTTTAGTATTCTTTGAGCTACAGCCAAAATTAAATGCTAATGGTATGATGTATCATGTTGTCATGAAATCGGAGAGTCAGGATTGTTTTAGTTTACCTTGAACTCACCAGAAGAAGAACGATCCTGCAAGTGCTGTGTCTTCGTTCAGTACTATATCTTAGGCTTGTGATTTCGTTTGTAAGTTTTAAAATGTTATTTAATTCAGTTACCTTTGGTTTAGCAGGAGGCGGAGGTGGTATAGCGCCTTCAGCAGGCTTGATCTCTGGAGCCGTAGGCCTTGCCACTGCTATGTCTTCAGGTGGCTTCTCATCTTCCGCGGGTGTTCCTGATGCCTGGTGATTGTTATTTTTTAAATTAATGTCGTGTTTCGTAATATCCGATAGTAAGACTTGAACAGTCTTCTATAAATAACATACATACATGAACTAAATACAACTAGAGTGAACTTTCGCTCATTCATGCACTACTTCTGTTCCGAATTATCAGAAAATTGCGGGTTCATGATCATCCACCTGCTTTTTAATAATTTTTCAACTTATTTATTTACTTTTCTAATACTAGTAAGTATATAAACTTAAAAACTATTATGCCATCCAGCTCATCTACTTACTTGGTCATCAGACTGCGTAGGCGGCCCGGGTGACTTCCTCTTGATCACCTTCGGCGGAGACTCTCCCGGCACTCGTTTCGCTTTTAGAGGACTCGGTTCTGTATCAGTGTCACATAAAATAATTTCATTTGTGTCTGAAAATTTTAGAAAATATTATCTGAAGTCTGTTCCCTTTTACTATTACTTAGATAAGCTATATTATTGTCAAATTCAAAAAAGATACTATTACTACAGGAATGGATAACATTAGAGCATGTCGCTTCCCGCTGGGCTCAAATTGCTCTGACTGAACCTATTCATACTATACACAGACGACACAAAGTATACTGTGGATAACTAAACCGTTGTCTGTATGAGATGTACAACCTGGTTGAGATGGTGGTGGTTCGTCTGGAAGCGGGCTGAATGCCCTCTGCACTGGGCTTGGTCCTCGAGGAGTAGGTACTGGCGTTGCAGCTTTCGATGCCGGCTGCAAAAAGATATAACGGTTCAGTCTTCTCTTGTTAAAAGTGAGAGGTCGGTGCCAAACTACAAAGCCAGAAGATAATCCACGCCGATCCAAATAGGTAACTGTTGTGGCTTTTGGTCGTACTCTGAAATAAGTGACACGGATACGATATTTTCACTCACCTAAATTGTAAGTTAATCGCAGAGTAAAAAAACACCATCTTTCACTAGGGATCAATAAAGAAAGGTGCACGAGTCAAGATATTCTACATTTCCCCAATTCACTAAAGGCCATAGCAGCTCGTCATTTGCTTCATACTGCTCCACTTAGTGTTCCAAAACTCTATGCAGCAAAATGATCAGGATATCAAAATCACTGGCAAAATACCACCTGAAGAGTATAAATAGGTTTACGTTTCCTGTGAAAGAACCTTAAAAGAACGTACCTGAGATGGAACAGGGCTCAGGGCTTGAGGCTTGGGCGAGGCGGTGCGGCTCTGCGTGCTCGCCTTCAGCAGGGCTTCCATACCACTGCCGGTGCCACCTAGAGGCAATCATTTTTGCTGACTTAAAACCCGGTGAAAGAGCGGTTAATGACCGTGATCTTAGACCCAGAACCAGTACTCATAGTGTTTCGCAGTTCTCAGAACGTATGTCTATCATGGGATCCTGTCGCTTAAACTACGATAGTTGAATTCAGATAGGGGTGTAACATTTTTGTATGGAAGCTGGCACCACCAGCCACCATTTTGTATTTTTTTTCCATGTTTCCGCACACACTAAAAGTGGTATATTTGGACATAGGATAAATATGATACCCTGAAGTATCACGTTTCAGAGTTATTTGAAGATCGATACAGAAAAAGAGATTATTAATGAAAATCTACTAATTTTTTGGCTTTTCGTGTTATTTTGTCAACCAATTACAGATTTCAGGACATGTTTAAACGGTTGGTTATGTGTATTGTCGCATTTTCATGGAGTGCGCTTTTGTAAGTGTTCAAAATAACGAAGTTAATGTGGTTTTCACCAGTTATTTGGTAAAAAATCTACAAAATTATTTCAAATTAATATCAAATATTATTGCATGAGAAATACAATTTTATTTGTGACAGCATAGGATTGGCAAATAGTGACCTTATCGCTCTGAACGAATTTATTCTCTTTTATTTGTGACAGCATAGGATTGGCAAATAGTGACCTTATCGCTCTGAACGAATTTATTCTCTACATCTTTGGGAAGTGTTATCAGACTGTTCAAATGTTCTAAAATCGGTTATTTGTTAACAAAACATTACAAAAAGCTTCATAATTAGTGGGTTTTTAATAATATAACTTTTTCATATTGATCTTTACCTTTATATAAGTCGAAAACGCGACGGTTTGTTTTTGAGTCTTCTTTCTATACCTTTAAGGATGCCTCTTTCATTGTGCGCGAAAAGATTGAGAAAAACAAAATGGCCTATGCCACTAAGGTTCAAACTCCTTGTATGCCATTTTTGGTTTTATATTTTCAATCACTAGGGGCGCTCTGTACCAAATTCCCATACAAAAGCGTCAACTCGGCTTACGCGTACGATAGCGGCTGTCATTGGTGTAAATTCATGGTAGACATACATTCTTTCTTTGCCAATCGTCCAAAATCGTAGTATCGTAAATCAACAGGCGTTCAAAAATCTAGGAATTCGCAATTTTATCAGTTCGTCAGTTCATCTGCGTTTAATCGTCCTCAAATTTTATGATCCGCGCAAACCTATTTATTTCCGATAAACTCTCTAAAATTGCTTAGCAATTTGGAAAAGACAAACGATGGGAGCGCTCGTAAAATTGCAAACCCGCAGCGGAAATTATACAATAAATATTGAAAAACAATATCTGAACATGTTATATGAAATAATCATACCGTTTGCTACCCTCCCAAGCTAGGCTTGAAGCCTGGGGACTGTTAATTTACAAGTCAAATTTAATTACAAGTCCTATTGTTCGAACGTAGGCTTCATCAAAATAACTTCAATTTGTGAACAGGTGGTACCTTCGTGTACTAGAAGCCTACTAAAACTTTTAAATCATGAATTTCAAAAATCTGTACGAAGGCATACCACTTGTAAACTTTGTTACTAAAAGATTAAAACGTTAGAATGTTAATTACATATTTTATTATTATGGCGTCACCTTCACGAACGGGTGTATTACGGGGATATTATAGGCGTGTCACGTATATTATAATATAATATAGTTACACTTTTATAGAAGGTGTCTCTCTCTCTACATGGCGATATTATCGGAGCGATACGAAGAGTTGCTGAATACGGGCAAAACGTAAACGTATCGATCGCTGGGAACCCGTTGCCACACGGGACATCTTGAAGCGCTTTCGCAACGTAACGTGTAACCAATAATATTGGTGTCGTCTGTGTTATATTGTAGAAAAGTTCTGCTAAATACCTGGTAATGGTGACTTGGGGGGACTGGTCGCGGCAGCTTCTGCCTGCTCCCCGACCTCAGTGGAGATGTCCTTGATCAGCTCAAGAAGCGAGTGTCCGGGCGTCAATGGCATATCTATTGGGGACGGGCCTCTAGAACCTGCATTATAATTATAAATTAGAAAACCATAATCTTTTTTTTTCTTATATCTGTTTGCCCGAGCGAGACTCATTTAAACAAAATTTTACCATACTGAAATTATCAGTTAATATTCGAAAATCTGAGTTTTGATTAGGAGACTCAGTTAACCCGTTGAGTGTTAGGGCACTTAAGTGGATTCGCACTTTTTACAAAAAATTAGTAAATATTGTCTGTATTGTGTCTGTTTTTCAGACAGTTAAAGAAAAAAAAATTTAAATAACCTGGCAGAGGCGATCGTAGCACCAACTTCCTCGCTTCATCCATAGCTCGCTGTAAGTTCTGCTGGTTTTTGAAGGACTCGCGAGTACGACAGCGGCCGATTTGACTTCTATTGGGAAATTTACGGATTAAGACGATCAACAAAAATAATAAAACAGTAAAGCTTGCTATAAATCTTGCAATAAAAAGTTTTAATTGATTAAATTTTTAAGAGGGAATTTCAGTCCCAAAATGCATGAATGCCAATATAATTAGTCTGCCGTCTCTTGGCCTATAGAAAATATAGGTAAATTAATGCGACAAAACTTCACTACGTGTTTATTTCTCATTTTAGTACACAAGTTACACTACAGCAACTAAAACAAATTTTTAATGTAAGTTGTAATAACTTTGACTTACGAGATGCCAGTCTGCGCTAGTGTCTGGTTCCACATGGCGTTAGTGGTGTTGGCGACGGCCATCTTGGCAATTCTCCTAAAGCGGGACAGGCCATCTTCGTCAGCAGGCCGCTCCTCGTCCACGCCAGACACGGGGGCCACGTGGAAGTCTTTCATCAGACGACGCTCCCATACTTTCATGCGTTTTCCGAGGACAGCTGCGTGAAGAAGAATTCACAACTTTGAAGTGTGCTGCAATAGAATCTTATCAAAAAAGCTATTCCACGATCCAGATTATGACTACATAAAAGAGTAGCCCCAAGAGCCTCTTTGTCCTATTGAGTGAGGGTGAGCTTTTCGGACTATAGCATCAGTTTTAAGTGACTATATGAAATTCAACTGAATATGAAATAAAACTTGACTGGCCTGTTGGCGCAATGGCAGCGATCCTGCCTTTAGCGCCGGAGGTCGTGGGTTCGATCCACACCCATGACAAATATTTGTGTGACGAACATTTGTATTTGTTGTGTGTCTGGGTGTTATTATCTATTTAAGTATGTATTTAAAAATATTTAAGTATGTTTATCAGTCTCTGACGCCCATATTACAAGCTCTGCTTAGTTTGGGGTCAGATAATCTTGGTGTGAATTGTCCCAGATATTTATTTATTTATTTAAACACACATCACTACAACAACAATATTCAGCATCGCAAGTTTTCGTCTTTCAAGTTTTCAACAAAGGTTACCTGAAAATCTTGAAGCAAAACATGCTTGTCGGCTAACCTGAACAAGTCCGACACACAGAACTTCTAGTTTTTTTTACACTTACTATCAATAAAAGACTAAGGGTCCTGTTTGAATAGCAGGACACCATGGTGGCGACACGCGGTCTTGTCACCAACAAAATGTGTACATTTGTATGGAGGGTAACTCACTGACTATTAGCGTGGTGCGAACCATTTTGTTGCCGTAACCGGCTTAGCTGGTGGTGCAACCTTGGTGGCGACTCGTACAAACCTGTCTTTATCTGTTTCAGCCCTGAGAGTAAAAATACTTTTCTCCAAAACCTGGTTACTACTCACCCTTCTCCTTCCTGTCCGTGAAGGACACATCCATGCCGTTCTTCTCGAAGACTTCGAGCAGCTCGTACCGCAGTGCGGACACGTCTCCCTTCAGCTCGTTGATGTCATCCTCGGTGACAGGCTCGTCATCCATCTTCCTGTGCATGGCCGACACGTACCGCCACACTAGCGCGCGCATCACTGCCGTGTAGCAGACATCTTGTGATTTTTCTTTTGATTCCTAAGAAAAGCATTAGTTATACTTCACTTTTTAAGAATTTTTACGTTATTTCAAGCTAGTTTTGTTAGCATTTGATTGCTATACAATTTTTGATTAGCTAATAGTTTTGTAATTAACTTGGGTAAGTATTTCAATGTCTTATCACTTGTTTATTTTCAAATACAGAAAAAAATAACTAACACATAGGTTAACACGAAGTTGGCTGATTAGTAAGATTAGTAAAGTCATACCAGGACGTAGTATGACTTAAGACAGGAATGGGACACCTTTTTAGGCGATGCTTTTGTAGATCACCATTAGATACTGTCAGTAGTGCATTTTTATCCCTGGTAATACTATATTTCTAAAATAGGTACTGATTCATTTCGTTAGCCTTTTCCAACATTATTTTCCTAAAAATAATATGTATTTATGTTATCGTATTATTGTTATCTACATACAATACTTTGAAATATTTTTCACAAAGCTAAATGAGCAAGGAACTTGATATTACCTATTAAGCTAATTTAGCAGGCTCAAACAATGTATTTTTTACTTACCCCCTTGACGAGTAAGTATATAAAATCAATTATTGTTTTTAGCTGAGAAAAGAAACAGCTTATTTTGCTCACCCTTTATACGGACTGAGCTGATTCTCCCTTCTTTTGCAAAAATTAAATATTTGTGAGGTTCCTCATTTTGCACAATCTGGTCTTATTTATTAGATAATAACTTTGTACCCCGCTGACTTAATAAAGCGAGGTCATGTTACTTGAAATTAAACTACTAAAGAAAGCAAACGCCCAACGAATGAGTTAATATCTAATTCTTGAATTTTCACAACTTATTTTCATAGTAGATGGACTTAGTAATTTATGTTTAATTCAATACTCAAAATAAGCTTCATTATTCTATTAAACTTTACTATTACTACGTACTTTCACTGAATGACATTAAATAATATCCCAAACGGGGTAGTCAGAGGCAAGTGACTGTTTCCGTCCTAGTGAACGGAACACTGAGCCTACTTTTCACCAATGGTATTAGAACTAACTGAATTACAAACCAAAATCAATAAAATAGCAATGGACTGGTTCCTTATGATTTCCAGACAATTCAAATAGCTTTTTTCCCCTGTCTTATTCAGAACATTGAAATTATTGCAATGCACTCAGTCCAACGCACCTTCTCCTTCATCTTCCTTATCTTATCCTTCTTCCTCAAGCCCAGCATCTTGAGGAGCAGCTTGGGCGTGGGCAGCACGTTGAAGGGCGGTGGCAGGGTAGCGCTCTCCTCAAAGTAACTCATCCACAACTTAGTTCTGGCGAACTTCCACTCGACGTCTGAATGTTCCTGAGGGAATACAACTTGTATGAGATAGTTATTGTCACTTGATTAGTTCGTATTCTTTGATTGCTTTGATTTTCGAGTGAGATGTAGGTAAGTATATTTTTTATTGTATCAGATGGATAATTTCATATCATAGCTACTTCGCTTGTACAAGGTTTCGAGAATAAAAAACAATGAACATCTTTCTTAAAATAACAATTCTGGGCTTTAATAAACACCCATCATCTCAAGTTTTTTTTCCCTGTTTGATCAGTTAAAAGGTAATAAAAACAAACGAACGAATCTTAAAATCCAATCCAAAACAATAAGACAGCCCATGGCCATGTTGTATTTAACATACACGAAGACTTCTCTTTCCCTTTTGGCACGTGCCTAGTGCCCCACGACCCTGAGGGCTCCTAATATCAGTTTTTTTTTATATTTTAGAACCTAAAGACAAGAACCAGTAAGAATAGAAGATTCTTATTAAAAAAAGGTTCCCTGAAGACGTTCCTGCCAACGCGATCATGAACAACGGCGCAAAGTGGCCACTCCGTTGATTTTTTACATTCTCAGGTACCGAATTCTAAGAAGTTTACTGCATGAGAACTGCACGAACTAGTTCCCACGGCACCTTTGTTAACAGTTTCATGATGCGAACAGCTGAGGAATAAAACGCTTCGCCAGCGCCTGTAAGTTTCCAAGGTGCCACAACTTGGCTGATTTCAAGGCAAAAGTTAAAAAGCATTTATTTACTAGACAAACACGTGTCACACACATAGTCTTAAAGGTTTGATCAATTTAAATCAGGGCTTTCATCAATCGAATTTAGGTTTCCAAAATGAAAGAAGGAGCAATTAAGTATTAGGTACACATCTAAACTTCACACTTTCATTATTAAATATTTCATAAATGGGAAATGGCTGGAAATACCTTTACAAATCAGCGGCCTAAAAAGCAACTAGAAATCATCAATTCGTCCATTTATATACACATATAGACATACATACATAACTATACATATAGAGACGGAACCATTATATAAAGTGCAATAATACAAAGTTAGCAAAAGTCGTATTCTTGTTCAAGTTTTTTCCAATCTTGAAGGATGGTGTACTATAAAAACTTATCTAATTTAAAAAAAAAAAACTACCTCTACCTACCGCGCTAAACTAACTAACGATTTTTATCACGGGGGAAACCTCATTTGATCAAACGTAGGGATTGCTTCCTGCTTCACTTTTTATTACATTTTGTCTATTAAGCTAATCTGTCTATAGGTATTACTTACTATATACTCCTGCAATAAGGTATAAGATGGGCTAGACCTACTCGTACTATTGTTTTGAAATTCAAAAGCTTAGAGTTTTTTTTGTATTGAGTATTTGGATTAAGGTTATATTTAGAATGACCATGCCATGTTTAACTGCGGTGTCTTAAAAACGTATTTAAAACTTGATGTTTTGGGTGGTTTACCCACTCAAGTGAATCACTGTTCTTAATCACTACTGTAAAGTTCAAACTGTCCGTAGCTATTTCTGATTTTCATCCTTTGTGTATTTTCACATCATGGATAACAACAATCATGGCACGTGTCATTTGCAAAGATAGCAAATACTTATTTAATTATCCTACATCATTGAATTTTACTGTTGAAAACGTATTTTTTTACTGCAATTTTTGGCCTCCTAATTTTTTTGCCGAAGTTTTGCGCTGTAGTAAAATGATGAAAAAGGTTCGTCTCTGGATTGTATAGTATGATTAATTAAACCCAGCAAACAAAGCCTGGCAACCAATATTATATCAATACCTACCCATCGGAACCGCGCACAAAGGCGTAGCCGGAAGATCCGGTGGCGTGTCGTGTGTAGAAACATCTATTCTGCTTTATGTCATATTTATGATGTTAATTCAATTTCACTTTTCCTCTTTTTTTGAAAGAAACGTGGCGATTTTTTCGGACACTTACGAATGTCGAATATAAAGTTATATGTTACAAGGAAACTTATCCAGGTACAGGTGTTAGGCAGGAATTAATGGTTTTAAAAAAAAGGTAGAAGAGTCTTATCGCTAAAAATAAGAAATACTATAATTTTTCATACAACAAAAACTAAAAAGCTACACCAACCTACTACCTACTGCCTCCTACTTTTCATTGAACACATAAAAAAGTGTTAGAACAGACAATTTTTTTTTAAGTATTGAATTAAAGATCAGGAACTTCGGAATGAGAGTGAACTATGCAAACTGTCCTACAAACCGTTGGGAAGCCGCCTTCTGAAAACTTTTGAAACTGACATGCATAAGTACCAGCAAGTGTTGCCCCCGGATATGTAAATAAATCGATAGCTGTCCATAGGCCACCGTAGGAACCAAACAACATTTTGGCGAATAGCTATTGAAGACTATAAACATTAGACCCTCTCTAGCATGGCGAGTTTTAAAGTTGTGAGGGATTGATATTCCCAAAAACATTACCTCAACAGACTTGTTAAAATGTTACAACGTATTTATTTTATTGTAAATAAAATAAATATCAATCTATTCACGCTGCAAGCGCCATTTCATCAATATTTTCAGCTAACTTTTAAATAATTCATAAGTCATTTATTCGATGCTTCATGTAGTAAGTTACAGGTCTTAAATAAAAATATAGTACATACACATGAACCCTGCTAGGGCACTGCAAGATATTTTTGGAATAATTAGGTAAGTTATTTACAAACTTATGTTTATAATAATATCCTCAAAAATTATCTTTAATACTATTTAGGCAACGTAGCATGACCATTGTGTGACCAAGTGAAACTGGCATAGAGTTGCTAGCCCGTCGGTGTTTCACACGCTTTATTCCGGTGCGCGAGCGAACTGCATGATTCGATTTCAGCGACACCTCTTCACCATCGCACTAGACGCACATTAATTAATACATAGAAACTAAAGTGGAACACGCTGCCCGCGCATGTTTTTTCAGACCAATACAATTTAGTTGTCTTCAAGACAAGAGTGAATAGGCATTTACTAGACAGGCATCGTTAGTTACCACCAGGTGCGATTGAGATCAAAAATGTCTGTCCAGTTAATTACAAGAAAACTATCGATAACTTGGCAGCACTAACACCACTAGCTTCTCAAGAACGTGCGCAGTCCTCACATTACACGAGTTTTAGATACGCTACAACAATTTTAATCTTCTTCACCATGAAGGCACGCGTGAGACTATCTATATTTTCTTTACATATTTGCATATTTCATAAAGCGCTCTATTTAGTAAATCAAAAAGTCTTCACTTACTTACGAGTACTTACTAAATTAATATAGAGATTTCAGAAATAAAGGAGTGAGTCTTTTATTTTTTATTTCACGCTAGCTCCTGTTACAGGTTAAAAACTTTATTTTTGTTATTTACGTAAAGTGCATTACTGCAATTAAAATAAAATTAACTTTAAAGAATTTATTGCTTTGATTCTTTTAGCATTTCCCATTGTCTATTTTCATATCTAAAGATAGAAAACTAGCATCGAGCGGGATTCGAAATACACGTATTTTACAATCCGGGTGGGTGGCTGCTTTAACCAGTTTATGAAATGTACTCACTTTGTGCACCTTACAAAGTCAACAGTTAATAAGTTTATATAAATGTCGGATTTGATAAGCCTGGGTAAACTTAGTACGTTTGGGAGAAATTATGTGAGGTCAGTAAAGTTATTAAACATTAAAGGTTCGGTCTCTACCCTTGCCTATTTGCCTAAATAGTAACTTTTCCGGTAAGCTAACATAGTAAAAATTCCGGAGGTTATTCAAGGAGACTGACGGAAACCAATGAAAAGGTATTGTCATCTCGTGGGAGCGTCGTGGCCTAGGGGTTTAATAAGCACTTCAACTCGAAATCATGTATCTTGTGATCCCGAGTTCAAATCTAGGCAGAACCATATTTTTGTTCATTGTTAAACTTCCGACTAACTCTCCGGTGATAGAAAAACCAAATCAAAAAAACAAATTTGGTTTTGTTGTGTTAGTGGTGAGTCCACCACCTACCACATTGGGTTCTAATACCATCGGTGACAATTAGGCTTCTGAATGTTCCGTTAACCATGATGGCAACAGTCACTTGCCTTTGACTACCCCGTTCGGGGTAAAGTCGTGATGGTATGCAAGTATGTTTGTATGAGTCATCTCGTGTTCGAAATAGCAGTAAAGTATTTAAATCTCAGGACAACACGTAGCGCATAGCTTCACTAGAATAGAGGGGTATTTAAAGAAAAATAAAAATGCTTAATGCACACTATACTATATTATATCAGTGATATTCTTCGCGTATCGGCCTTATGGCGGACAGAGACGACCGACTGAACGATCATGTCATGATGCATTACACTGTACACATTAAAAATTTAACTCATTTAAAATTATTAATTTGCTGACAACGCTTACTGAACTTTCCTTCGGTATTACATTCTGTTAGAAATGCCTATGCATCAAATTGTATCATACTTACGGTAATCATAGCGTATGAGTTGGACATCATGGCGATGAGGAGGTTCAACAGCACGATGACGTTGATGACGGAGTAGGAGCCGAACATGAGCAGCCCCCAGAACCGAGTGTAACTCTTGATGCCGGCCAGCTCGAAGTTCTCCAGGCCCACCATGCCGAACGAGGCCCAGAAAAGGGACTGCGATGCCTCGAATACGCTAAAGAAATAAACAACTTGGTCATGTTGCCGAAATGGGTATGTTAGTTCAATTTTCTAGCTAGGCTCATCAGTAAGACCAGTAAAAAATACACAATTTTAGTACTACTAAAATTATAATCAGCCGATATGACAAGAAAATGCAAGCTGTTGCATCACGGAACCATCACGGAAGAAGTTTTTTTAAGGTTATCATTTGAACAGGTCCCTAACCGCTATATGCAGTATTAAAATAGGCTGACATGAAGCTTTACTGTCAACCTTGATCTCATATCTAACAATATGATGTAGACGTACGAGTATGTATACGTTAATGATCATGATAGTCTTATGCTTCTTTATGTGATTGCCGTATGACTCCTTCACCACCATATGGCTGGAAATACCTCTGCTCTAGTGTTCCAAGTGTGAAAATAAACTATTTGTTAGCTGCTTATTGTTTACCATTTCGTTAGCTTATTTTTTCAGTTTTAGGATAATAAATTGCAGGTTCAAGAAATGAGGAAAAATGTTAGCCTTAGCATGTTCGACAAAAAAAAACCTCTTAAAAAATATCCTTACAATCAAAGCTTTAAGACAGAATAAACTAGGTCAACAGGTTCAATAAAAATACAACTGAACTAGACATGAATAAATTCATTGTAATAAAAGATACAAGACGTGTTCAAAAATAATAATCATCAAACATTAAGGATTTTCCAGGCGCAATCAGAATTGGCTCACTAATTAACACATGACACAAGCAGCAACAAATAATAAATACTTTTAATCATGTCAATCTTTAATAAGCGTGGTAATCCATAGTTTCGCGCAACGTCATGCAATCCACTTCGTCAATCTTCAATGTATTCATCTTTACATTAATATCCTCTTCCAATTGGATCTGCGTTTGCAGAAGATAGCGAAGAGAAGCCGTTGCTTCGTGAAGCATCATTTGAAGCTGCTCGGTGCTATGTCGCAGCATCTCACACTCATAGTACAACGCCTGACTAGGAGGATCCTTCACCAATTCAGCCCCTACTCTGCTTGCACGTTTTCCAAGTCTCGTGTGCGCTAAAGCAATATGACCTTCTTTATCTGATAACGCCTTTTGCAGCTGCAAAATATTGTCCTGCATATCAGATATCTTCTGAGTTGTCTCTCGATGCATATCCTCCAACTTTGCTTTTGCTAGTTTCGTCTCTTTTATCCTTTCGCTGAACTCGTGATTGCATTTCTTATATGCTACCCAAAGATCGTCAATCACCTGCTTCAATATCGTATCAACGAACATCCTAATCGGTCTCGCACTAGTCACTTCTCTAGCAGCCATTTGTATGTTTTGCGCTGAATATGAGTTGTATTCTTCAGCAGATATATTAGCTGGATCAAGATTAGCGTAACCTTCATAAATAGACAGGCTTAAATCTGTTGGTTTTAAAGAAAGATTGCCCTTGTCTACATCTATAGCAGCCTGTTTGTACTGAAGATCGCGGTCTAGTAAGTAACGGGTAGACCGTAAGCGCCTCATTTGCTCATTCAACTGTTCCAAAACACGTCTGAGAAGACTTTGCCCTCCGAGAATGGTGGTTATTTCCTGTTGAAGGGCATGTTCAACCTCGTCAACTACAAGGTCTATTCCAATGCGTCCATCTCTCAGCATAAGGCATTTACGACAAATATTTAGAGCATTCGTTTGCAACGAATTCAGGCAGTCTAGGACTCGGGTCTTGTATACACCGAGAGCTTCTAGCTCTATGCATATCTCTCGTCGTTGTATTTGTAGCTCGTTCTTATTGAACTGAACGTCACCGATGCGTTCCTCGAGTCTCCTGTCGGTCGTTGATTTCATGATATTGGATCGTTCTGCGGTTTCCTCGCGGATCCTTTGGCATTCGCCGATCACCCTGTCCGCAAGTTGCTGCTGGTCTTCCGTGTTCCTGCATCGCTGGTCGTTGCTTAGCTTCCACTCCGATAGTGTGAATTTAGCAGCCCTTGGAGGCATACATACCAAAGCCTGCTCGGCCAATCTCGTCGCAGCGATCGGAGCACCGATAACGTGGCGCACACCAAACTGAATATCTCCCATTTTAGATGGTAAAAATTTAAACAAAATCAGAAACTAAAACATTTAAAAAAGTCGACATCGAGCTCGTGAGTCGTTTGACACAACTGCTTTTGACGGTTTATTGATAATACAATCCAATGGTTGGTATGGCAACGCGCCAGGTAACTGTCTATGCTAAAGATCAAACAAACGAAAAAGGTTTATTACTTGGTCAATCGCAATCAGTCAGTCAGTACACTTTATTACATTTTGGTTCGGTAAAAATGTGGATACGAAAATGGTGCTCATAGATAAAGTTTAACATAATGATTACTTTAGCAGTGACAGAATAGATGAGGGCTAGATTATTTTTACAGCAAGTGGTTGTTTTTTTTAAACTTTCAAAGTTTACTTCAAAATAGTTTTATTATCAGTCACTTCATGCAGAAGCAAGCACTTGAATCCTTAGCCCGGTTTCTTTACTATTAGAATTATCGGATTTAATATTCCAAAGATGATAAAAAAAGAGGCGATCATATCAGGTAAACCAGTTTAAATAAGGTAATAGACTAAAATGATCAAGACCACCAATACTTTAGCCTAGCACTAGCGCCATCTACCGCGGACTCACTTCCCGAAACTTCGCCACTTCATGCAGGAATCCCCGGCATTGTCCCAGTCGGGGAGTCCCCCGGGCAACACATAGCACTTCCGCTTCTCCAGGTCAGCGAAGTACCAGAGCAGCTGGTTAAGACCTGGTATTCATTTCCATGTAGCAACGACAAACGACAGACGAGACGAATAAAAATATTATGCAGGGTGGAACTATATTTCAGTTGCAAATATACCCTTTTTAAGGGCTTTCTAACAAGCTTCTTTAAACTAGGCTTCATTTAACTAATTCAGTGTTATGTCATGTCCGTAAGCGATAATAAAGTAGGAGACTAAACAATTTATAGAACAGGTTCATAGGTTGAAACGATGTAATAAAAACAGTATCTCCATTTTTTGACAAGAAACTCGTTATTTAAAATACAGTGCTCATTAACAAAGACCCGAACACATATCGCAATAAGACTTACCACAAGCGAAGGCGAACAGCACCAAGCTGTAGATGAAGAAGAACTTAACGATGTCGATGACCATCCTCCCGAGTGAGATCTGCAGCGGCCCCAGGTGAGGGTTGATGGAGAACAAGTGGACCAGCTTCAGTGCGCTGGGAATTAATATCTCTTGAATCTCCACACATGCTCAGATTATAAGTATGAAAGTCAGAGACAGATAGACATACACACATAATAACAGACATAAGTAAAACGCGCTATGAAATCTAATTTTCATTATATTACCATCAGCATCATGATTAGAAGCTGAACGAAGTATCCTTTTAAACAAAGGCAATCAATTTTAAGAGTGAACTTTTATCTTCTTTATACACCAAACTGTTTTAGCAATCTAGCAGTATACACACAGCAGTACACATATATGATACATATTCATTAAATAGTCTCATTTAAGAATGTCCCAGCGCCTAAAGCTTATTTGGACCTATTAATTCGCTGGGTAAAATTGATAAGTCTACGGGTCTGTGCACATTAGATTTAATGTCTTATTTCAAACTCTCTCCATAACTCACACAATGCGAGACTTAAGGGTGCGTTCCCACCAGAGATGTGCGAGGATGCGTTGCGAGGAATGTGTTTGTTAAGAACCAATAGAATCGGGAAGCTAGGTAAATGAAAGCGATTGGTGGATGAACCTCACCTAGCTTCGCGATTCTATTGGTTCTTCACAAACACATTCCTCGCAACGCATCCTCGCACCCTAAGACTACTAAAATTACTTACCTAAAAACGTTAGCAGCAGCAAAGAGCCCTTCAGCTATCAACTCGGGGTCTAAAGCGTCCCAATTCTCCTTTGGTATAAACTTGGTCTGCGGGTCCCTATTGATCTCGGTGGTTTGCTGCCAGTATGCCAGGGTCCTCAGCAGCGCGACGGCCACGTACAGAGAGTTTCTGGAGAAGTCGATGAAGTTCCACATATTGCGAAGGTAGGAACGTATGCCTTCTATGTAGATCTCTTGCGTTTCTTCCCAGATGAAACCTAAAAAAAAAAATTTTTTTAATAATGTGTCTTTGTATTTTTCCTGTAATCTTTACATGAAACTTTAGCTTCTTGTTATCATTCCAAGTTTGTAAGTAGTCAAGGAACCAGGAATAATATCATTCCATCATAAAACTCTATAAGTTTTTTCAAAAAGCTTCATTGAATACCCTAAGCTTCTATAGAATACTACGAGTATTTCACCAGAAATGAAAATTAGTCATATCAAACATTTTTAATAGCAAACTGCTTTTTGGTTTTCGATTGATAGACATTCAGTTAGTTATTGCAAAACTTCATTCCATCGATTAAAAAACTTTAGTCCTATATTCTGTAAGTTTTGTAGAAAGCCGTTTCTGTAAACCACTCACTGGATAAACCTGTAAAAAGAGGTAGTTCCTACAAATCTGTTATAACCAGTTCCTCCGATTTGGAACAGGATAATCAATAATCATTAACCAGGCGAAATTATTCGGACCCATCAATCAGTATTAATGATCTTTCTCACAAGACAATGGACAAGTCTGTTCTACTAGTATCTGTACATAAACTGACCAGGTACTATTTTGGAAGGTCACTTTCCCATAATCTATACCCAGAGTTACATTCTGAATTATTAAACATAGTTTTCGTTACGTTTACTAAGGAGAAAAGCAGTATGTACGTAAGTATGTTAAAAGACTTGTATAATTACAATTAACTTGAATTATACAAGACTGTAATGAAATGGCCACTTAGGCATTTGTAAACTAGTTAACTTAGTTTATAAGCACTGAGTAACACCTAATTGACTTATTATACCAGTGAACATAATCTTCACAGGGTTTTACTTCAAATGAGCTTCAGAACATACACGCCTCGCTGGTAGTGTAGACTTACAGTCAGTTAGGTAGGTACATACAGCCAAAAATGTGTTCTACCACCCTACGGTTAAGGTTCATTTAAACGACATGAAACAACAAATTTTTAATTCAATTGTTTACTGTGTTGTTATAATCGTCATGTTCCCAACCAAAAACCATAAAAAATGCCTTTGATTTGGCTAGTCCTGTTAGCACCAAGTAATGAAACTTACTTACCTAGTACATAAACCACAACCACCAGCTCGAGGTACGTGGGGCCGTTCCCTCGCTGCTTCAGCAGTTCTTTCTCCAGTTCTTTCACCATCCACTCAGGTCCGAAGAGTTGTATGGCCTGCACCTCCGCTCTTTGGGATACCAGGATCAGAATCACTGAGGAAAGTAAGACATTTCTAATATCTCCTTTTGAGATGAGCTTTTGAACAGTAGAGTCATCAGCCTATTTTTTTTAAATTGAGTTGACGAGTTTGACCGGCTATCTCCTTAGTTAATATAGAAATACTTAGTTTCAAAATCAACAAAAATATATACCAAAGTACAAAAATACTACTTCAATCATCGATTTCTAGAAATAAAACATTACGTCAGCCCTTTAAAAACATTTAAACATGCATTTTTGTTGCCTATACAGGGCTACTTTATAAACACCATTCAAATTGAAATATGAGGATCTATGGAGTAAATTGTAAAATACGTATTTTTCTGTTTGACAACCTTCAGTACTAAAATGGTGAGTTATTAATAAGATAAGATAAGATAAGATAATCGTTTACTGTCTCAAACTGTGTACAATGGTTGGTATAAAATACAAATAGGTACATGTTTCAACAGTTTACCCATTAGGCTAAAAAGAGTTATAATGCTATTATAACTAATCAATTGTAAAAACAAATCACTATTTACGTTGATACTGCGCGACGTGAGTGGCGGCGGGCTCCTAGCCTCTCAACACCCCGCCCGCGCTTTATTCAGAAGTTGAAATTTAATGTGGAATAAGTAACCTCACCGCACGAATAATCGGTTCGAAAAAAATATAATAATGTAAAAGTTTGAAAGACCTACCTTTTTTAAAAAAAAGCTATCTTCGATAGATGCCCAATGTCTGGGAAAATTTTGGATGGTGTTTATGAAGTAACCCTGTATATTTATTTACCGTCATATTTAAAAAAATTCAATTCAAAACAGAAAAGGATGATAAATATTTAAAATTAGAAAAATACTCACGCAGAAAGAACAAGTAGCTAGAGGCGTGAATCAAAAACTTCATGAACGGTTTCCTCATCAGTTTCCCAGTAGAACAGTTAGGGGCCACCATATACAGACTACAGTAGAACGGGAACAAGAGAGCCACTCGGCAGATGATCATGATCTTCTCCATGGCAGTCTTTCGACGGAACCCTGGAACGCCCTCGTACCAGATGGCGGCGAGCAGTTGTTGGATGTTGGGGTGAGCAACGAACTGTTCAAGAGAATGGATGAAACGTTTAATGGATTATCGACGAGTCATTAATCAGAATATACAAAACTTCCGTTACTGACAAAGGGATTGTGTGATATGACACTCACAGCCAACTGAACTGAAATTTAGAGTGTATGGGAGCACTCGGAGAGGAGAAATTTCCTATGATAAAAAGTAAATAATCCAGATTTTCGATTTTGTATTTTTTTAATATGGTTCTGAACTTTCTGAACCGTGAGAGCGTCGTGCGTGGCCTTGGGGTACATCACCAACTTGGAGCGTAAATCGTGTGGTCCCGAGTTCAAATCTGGCCAGAACCATCTTTGTGTTTATTGTTTAATTACCGACTAACTCTCCGGTGATGAAAAACATCGATAAAAATCAAATCAACCCGGATAACGGCGCAAGGCTCAGCAGTCAGCACCTACCACGTTATGTTCTGATACCATTGGTGAAAAGTGAGCTTCTGAGTGTGCCGTTCATTCGTTCGTTGACTATTATTATCTATTTAAGTATGTATTCAGAAATATTTAAGTATTTTTATCAGTCTCTGACGCCCATAGTGTCGACCTCTGCTCAGTTTGGGGTCAGATGATCTTGGTGTAAATTGTCCCAGAGATTTATTAATTAATTTATTATTATTAGCATGACAGCAACAGTCACTAGCCTCTGACTGTCCGTTTGGCGAATATGTTCTGAACCGACGTTGAAAATATTTCAAAAATTATAACAACCCGCTCAACTCCTCTGAGAACAACCAGATCTGAAGGAAAAAACTTTTTAAGGGAAAATGAAAAGCACAAACCTTCTTTTGCTTAAAGTCGATAGCCAGCTCCAACCTCGCCAACTTCATGTGGTCGCCTTCGACGAAGCCAGGCTCGTCAGGGTCGTGGTTCAGAATGATGGCCAGCTCCTGACTGCTCCGCGATTGGTCCAGCAGGTCTACGGCAAACTTCTGAGCTTGCCGACGTAACTCCAGGTATTCTGATTTACTCTCCTACAAATCAACGGTGTTAAACGGTGTTTTATGGAGTAAGTAACCAATATTTGTATTTGTGAAGTAAAATGTCACATGTTTTGCAATGAAGAGCTTGTTGCTACGACATGAATACAATTAACTTGCATGTTACAAACATTCTGCTAACAATATCTAAACTTGCAGTTGTATTCGAAAGTTTTAATAAGCAAAACGCTGCATAATTTTAGTTTTCACCACTATTTGATACTTCGAGTAGGTACCTACTCGTATCGGTAGTTTATGCATTGATTCAAATGAAAAGTTAAGGCAATAAAACATATTATACTACCTATTATTTTTTCCATAAATATAAGGTAGGTAAATATATATTATACCTAGCTGGATTATTCACTTTTATTTTTTTAGAGAAAATTTGAATTAATATCTATTGAACATCTAAGAAAGCACTTTTCGCTAACATAAACCACACAAGTTTACCTGCTCAGCAAAAGCCAAGTTACGGAGCTCCCAAGAAAGCTGAAAGGCGGTGAGGATGGGGTCAGAGGAAGAAAGCGCGATGAGTGAGGGGGAGGCCAGAGCTCTGTACGCGTTCAGCCGCGCGAGGGAGTGCCGGAGGGAGTCCTCCGACGACACGCGGATGCATTCTTCACAACCGCACCTTGGGAAAATTACTTATTTGAATATAATTTACGTTCTTCTTCTTATTTAGCTGAACATAAAACAGATCAACATTCTTCAAAAGGGTTCTCCTGAACACGCATTGAAAGAATAGTTCAAACTGAAGCTCTCGGTTTGACAGACCACGTGAACCACGTTAATTTTTATTCTATCCGAAATGCACTGCATCGTTGGTGTGTTAAATTCTTTGATCCTTAAAATATGGCTGCTATATATATTTATTTATTTATATATCACAATCTCTTATATCTAGGCAAGTTAATTCCATAAACTGAGTGGAGCAATTTTGTAATATGATCTTTCAATTCCAGCCAGTCAGTGGTTAGTTGGTAGGTACTAACGCATCTTCTAAGCTGGATATTTACTGATGAAATTTCTCGCTGCCCTCAGTGTAGAGAATAGGCTAGACGACTAAAAAAAACAATTAAGTCCGTCAGTTAGATTATCAAAAAATTCTGGACACGTATTTTTTATTTTTCTCGTAAACTAAAAATTACGACGATATAGTGCGTTGAAGTTTCGCGTGACGTCACGCCTAGGTACAATTTTTACTTAGAAGTGACGTTACAAGCCCTCAAACCTGAACTTAAATGCTCTTTGTCTTTGTATTTTTTTATCAATTTGATAAAGCGAAAAATATATGTCCAGTATTCTTGGACGGTCTAGCGAACGGACTAAACAGAATGCCATTTTTTTAATGATGTCGACATCCCTATTAACTTGCCTGGCTGTAAGCGATTCTAATACGACCCTAGATACCAGACCCCAGAAACCCACCTCACGTCATGCGGGTTGGGCACGGTGGCTCCGCGGTCGAGGAGTATCTTCAGGATCTCATAGTTATTCTTATGAGCGGCCAGCATCAGCGGCGTGATATCTGGCGTGAACATAGCCGTGTTCGGGTCCACTTTTTGCCAACTCTGTCAAAAAAATCATTTAGAAATAAAAAACTTATGAGAAGAAACAAAACGCAGGGCAGCTTTATGTGATATCAGAGATATACCACCGTATCCACAAAAACTTGAGGTCACCTCAAATTAATGCTTCCTTCGTCACATGTCAATAGAAATGAAAGAGACAACAACTGACAACACACATATACACTACACATGTAAGGACTGCACACACAAAATCGCCGCGCCGCCGCTTGCGTAATTTGTGCTGCACAGGTTTAATTGACGTTTGTGGGTTCAGGCGATAGTTTACAAAACAAATTGGGCATACACAAAAAGCCGTTCTCGGAGAATCTATTTTCATTCAAACATTCTGTAAAAAGTATACCTACCTACGATGAATAGATACTCGAATCGTTGGGAGTAAAAAGTATACCTACCTACGATGAATAGATACTCGAATCGTTGGGAGTAAAAAGTATACCTACCTACGATGAATGGATACTCGAATCGTTGGGAGTAAAAAGTATACCTACCTACGATGAATAGATACTTGAATCTTTGGAAGTAAAAAGTATACCTACCTACGATGAATATATACTTGAATCGTTGGGATGGAGTCAATTAAAAATTAAACAGGTCTCGGTATAGTTTAAAGTATTTTATCACAGAATGAACTAAGACTATTTAAACGGGCGGGAAATGAATAAAAAAATTAGAAGACCGATGTGAAAATCATGATCAATGGTATATTTCTATGGCCTTCTAAACTATGCAGAAACAAAAGCATTCATAATTAAAAGCGATCGTGAGTATGAGCTTAGATAGTTGCATAACATCTCTAGATGTTTACTCTAATAATGAAAACCTTGTGTTGCTATTTTTAAATCATTCCAATCTGTTCTATTTGAAATCAGTTAACTATCATACGGAATATTCTAATTGTGAAGCAATAGTCTCCACAAGGTATTAAGTGTCCTTGGAGAAACGTTATTTTCCAAACCACTTATCGAATTCATTTAGAGGCACGTAAGTCTTAATAAGCAGGAATTTAATAAATTAATAACCTTCCTTTGTTTTAATTATTCCGACAGCTTCAATTTTGAATTTTAATTTGTTGACTGCTCGCAAGACATTTCGTAACATTGTTTTAAATAAGTAGATAGTATGGTAATTCAAAGCTCTTTACGGTACGAATTATTTACATAACAAATGCATTTTAGTGTAAAGATATCTCTCTTTGATAGACTGGATAGCAGCTCTTGTGTCACCAGGTTTTGGAAATTTTACTTTTCGTTAAAGAAACAAATAGGGGAACGTATAGGTAAGTAGGTGTTTGATAGTTATTAGTTACTAGGTTTATTTTTTGCCGAATAACACCAACCAATTAAATGTTCACTTTTTGTTAGTGATGTGAAAAAAGGAGACTACTTGTATATAGACATCCATATAAATCATGTACGAGTATACGTAAATATCACGAAATGGTCAATTTATCAACAAAGTGGACCTTAAGGACTAAATTGTATTGAATGAAAACTAAAATGATGCTTAAACACTCACATAAGGCTCCCCATCCTTGTGTATCAGTTCTTCATGTTCCAGCAGAAGCTCGACTGCTTCCACGAACTCCGCGTTGATGGCCTGCAGCAGAGCGTCCTTGGTGTCCACGCCCATGATCACCAGCAACTCCACCATCTCCATGTTCTCCCCATCGATGGCGAGGGTCAGCGCTCCTCGGCCGAGCGAGTCCACGCAGTTCACCTCGATGTGCTTCTGCCGGTGGGCCTTTTGGAGGATCCTTGGAACAGTTGGTTGTGCTTAGACAGTTACCATAGAATCATAACACTAATAAGGCGAGAACATATAAGCTTGGTGATGCCATAAAAATTTAGCCATGAGACCTAATAGAAGTTATAACTCAAACCAATCTCCATTTGGCCTTTTTGTAAAGAACTATCCCACTAGCTTTTGATATTCCAAGATAGTTAAGGTATGGTTTCGTAGCCAACTCCACGCATCAGCAGCAGCCGACGACGACGTGTCCTCGTGACACTACTGGTTTCTATGTATTTCTATGGAATACCATCCGTAGTCAGCGACACGAAGCTCTTATAGAAATATATAGAAACCAGTAGTGTCGCGACGACACTTCGTCTGCTGCCTGCTGCTTCGTGAAGTCTGCTACGAACTTACAATTTTACCATAATAAACGGAATAATGAGCAAGTTTGACATATTGCCTGAAAGTGGTTTCGAGAAGGATTTTGACAACCAATTAGCTGTTAAGAGCTAATTAGTTGACTGTGGGTCGTAACAAGGGATACTAACGGTGGTTTTTTAAAAAAAAATTGCGCCAATATCCATCATCTGCTGTGCTAATCTCTAACTTAAACGTTCATTTGCTTAACATTGTGTAGTACATTGGGATGAGTGACAATGATATTTAAAGTTACAACAATATAAACCCTAGTTTTGTGGGCATGCAAATGTCAATTATATTTTATGCCAATATTATTTAAAGAAAATATTTTTAGTGCATGATTAATAGAAATTAGAACATTAGAAAAATTGTGTGCTAGAGGCAGTGGGTTTGATTAGTACTAAAAACAAATATCTGGTTGTTTTTTACCGAATTTAAGTATTTTTCACTGAATGAGCCCACAATAATTGATGGAAGTAATGTTTGACATACATTTGCTCTTTTCAGTTCGTGGTATAATGAATATTTTCATATCATATTTGATTGGCATAAAAAACGTTTAGAGAGAAACAAATTATTGATGTTCGTCTTCATGATTTCAGCTAAATCGCGAGTAATTTAAGTTATATTACTCGCGTACTCGCCGAGCATGGAAACGCAAACTGAAGCTCAACAAGTCGATATTTGGTTTAAACATGTTAACAAGATTCTTCTTCCCCAAAGTCAATTCCTCAAACGAAACCTTCGGACGGCCAGTGTCAACACGGCCGGGCCAATTGATGAATACCAAACAATCCAATTATAATACGACAATAATTAGATTTGTTTGTTTGCTAGCGGCTGTCCTGCGCCATTTTGCAGAAGCTTTCACTTTTTAATACTTAGTTTGTTTCGGGCATCAACAAAATGTCATCGGTGCTAAGTCTCTATTAATTCAATTCAATTCAATTTTATTTCTTTATATGACAAGATCCATGGGTTAGTAATACAGAGACTTAAAAACTAATGTTAGAACTTAAAAGCTATTAATCAAAACAAATACGAACATTAAAAAATTAGACACTCGGCCCGGGCAAGTCAAGAACAAAATTATTATTTTTTATATTGCCCGTCAAGATGACCACACTCCACCTGATGAAAAGTGGTCGTGAGGTCCAGATATGAGGTTGACAAGCCCATTCATTCGAACGAATCACTGGGCTGGCCATCCTCACCTTGAAGGCCTGCAGAAATGCCTTTTCACGCCCCACTTGAAGAACCCAAAATAGACCTATTTGACCATCACCCGGTTGAAATGTCTCAGCACAGATGCTCTGGGGTCCTCAGCGACAACCCTCAGGGTGCTGTTGTGGCTTCCCCGTACCCTCCTCATCAATGATGCGACTTTCTTGCGGAATACCGCGTGGAAGCCGTCTGTGTGCGCCTGTGTAATAACCGTTGCTCTTACGTAATCAATATTAGCAGTCACAAGGAGCTGCACAGTGCTGCTGATTTTAGGCGACATGCATCCAATTTGTGACCTGCATTCGTTCTTCTGTTCCACTAGTGGATTTTTGCTATCCATTCTTCACTCAATTTACTTATTCCCTAGGCCCCGTCACCTTAAGATTCTATTTCTGCGAGTTTAGGTACCGAGCATTGCGTTCCCCTTGGCTAGTCAAGTGACCTTGAGCATCCTTGATAACTCCAGCTATTACGCTCAAGGCACAAAGTGCTGCACGTTGCAGATGCAAAGGTTGTCAACAAGACGAGACTTAGCCAGTCTTGGTCTTGGTCTTGCGCCAATACACCTGGTCTTGGTCTTGGTCTTGGTATTGCGCTCCCAGTCTTGGTCTCGGTTGGTCTTGCAGCAAGAGTCTCGCAAGTCTTGTTATTACCTATTAGCCTATTGCTATTTATTAAACGTTAATTCATATCTTAGAACAACGTAACAGAGTAGGTACATTTTAAGCTTGAATTAACATAGCCATAGTAAAGACCAACCAAATTAATAAATGTCTAAACATATAATGAGAAATTCGAAGAATTAACTGACACCAGGTGGGAGTTGAATCCACGACCTAAGCGATCGGTGCCGATGCTCTAACCAACTGAGCTCTCTACCCTGACCTACGGGAGTCAGTCTGTTATTTGATAAACGTTTAGTCTTGGTCTTGGTCTTGCTAAAATTAGGCGGTCTTGGTCTTGCGAAAATGCAAGAACAAGACCAAGACTGCAAGACCAAGACCGAATTTGGACAACACTAGTTGTCAGTGATATTGGTAATACACAGAATATCAACATCCGTAATTATTTGATATACTCGTACTCCTATTCGTACATACATACCCGTATTACGTTGATGGCGACCAATTTCCGCGAGCTCAACGAATATGTTTAGTCAGTTTTCGTAAGTAACTAACTATATTTCATTCATTATAACATTAGAAATAAGAAGCAGGGGGGCTAAAATGAATGGCAATTTGCATTTGATGTTGTCATGACGATAACATACCTGAGTATAACCTGGCAAAATTGAAAACCCTTTCCGCCACAACGTATGAAGGGATTTTGTAACATTTTAGATTTGGTAGAGTTATAGTGACAGTAAAATTGAAAACCCCTGCCTGTTTTAGGTTTTTACATCGACAATATAGGTAGATGATGATGATGCAAGACAAAATAATTTATTTAAGCAAAAGCCTCATAAATTCTGAAGTTCCTTTACTTTAGATGAGAACAATTAAGTGTGACAGCTGCTATATAAGTATATTTTAATAAATTCGGCATAAATGTTAAAAGTAATGATGTTTATTGTACTTTGACCACAAAGTGTACCTTAAAAAGAACCTTTTTTACTTCTGTCTAATGCTTTAATGAATGGAGTATAGTTATGAAAACCTTGAAGTGCTCGTTGTTATAATTTTGGACTAATAAATTAATGTGCAAATGTATTCTATTTAAATTACTTCCACTCTGTATAATAGTCCTGACGTGTTTCTCCCAAGTAATCAACTTTGCACCGAGGGAATGGTGCAGTATTTCATTTCTATACATATTACTTAATTGAAACTATGCTAGAAGTGTCATTTCATCTCGGTATCATGAGAGAGACTATAATTTTGCCAGTTATTGTTAATTATGTCATGTGGGTATACATCTCTTGGAGACTGCAACTAAACAAAATTATTTTTCTTAAACATGCTCGGAAATATTGTCATTACTTTTGAATAAAGAACACGCGAAGTATCATATTTACGTAGACTGAAAACCCAAAATCACTTCCCGGCGCGTTCTTTGAATTTCGAACGAAGAGCGCGCCGGCAATGTTGTATGAAACGGTGTGCTGTTTGAATTTAGAACTCTTTCATCTATCGTACACATTGCGTTCTCGTGGCTGTATAGCCACAGATGCGTTTACCTTTCGGCACAAATTGTGAAATAAAAAAAAACAAATTGGCGGTAAAGCGGAGTTGTTATTTTGTTAATAATATTAATTAAATTTATTATGTAAAAGGCCCTTTTTATTTCCTTGCATTTTTTTAAGAAAAGCACTATATATGCCTCGGCCGAAATGGCAATTGCCTGTCTCGTATCATTGAAGTCCTCGCCTGCGGCTCGGCCTTCAAACTCATACTCGACCTGCAATTGCCTATTTCGCTGCCTTTGCAATAATGTACTATCAAAAAGTAAAAGACGTAAGGAGTTCATCACATCATTTACTATTTTAGATAATTTTGTTGACATACTTTTGAGTTAATACATTACATTGTTTAGCTAACCAATAAACAAATATTGGCATTAAAGTTCCTTTGATTATCTCAATCTGAAGGCATCTATAGCCTGCGGGACATTGAGGAGATATGTATTACAAACATGTTCAGATGTGCCTACTTGTTTCGCTAATGGAAACAGCTATAACGCATTAATAATTAGGACTGCTTAAAATATTTTAATAGTTAAAGTTCTTAAACGCTACTGTTCTATATCGTCGGATTTTATGATGAGAGTTAGTGGTTAACTCGTGAAACCCAGATGAGCATAGGCTCATCCAAACACATGCAACCAGGGCTTTCATAGGAAAGCCCTGGTTGCATGTGTTTGGAACGACTTCTTGGTATGGTGTAACAGAAGCGATGGAACGTATTTTGTTTTGGGTCTTAATGTCTGTAGTATATGTGCTAGAAAATACTGACGGGAGAACTTTTAGACCACTGACTTGAACACAAAAAATGCAAGGCGTTTTTATTGAAACTTTTTGCCTATTCAGACGACACGACAGCGGTAATAGTGTCAGACATCTGCCATTTCTTAATCATTCTTAATTTGGTTTACAAAAAAAAGTATTAAGAAAATAATAATAAGTGCAAAACTATTTGTCTTAATTTGGACATCTTTTGCCAATCAGCGTCAAACGATGCCTACTTTTTTTAACAGGCGAAGTCACTCACGTCATCTACGAGTATTTCGATTTACGTCCGTGTTTAAGACCACTCTGTTTTCGTTTATATACCTTTGACTCCTCTATCTAGAAATTAAATTTAAAAACCTAAAAATATTTACATTAGTGCACCTTACGCTGTAAACCTAGGACCCATTTTGTATATTATGTGAACCTGCTTATCTGCGTGATCCTGATGACAGTACTGAAATGTCTTACCTCTTGACATTGCCCATGTCCCCTCGCTCCACAGCGAGGAGGTACTTCTTCTCCTCGTAGGTGAGTGGCTTGGGCAGGGTGGGCAACTCCATCGGCTTGCGGCCACCCTCCAATTCGGAATTCCCCTGTAATCAAATTTAACATGAGATTTCGTCCAGCTAGAGAAAAAGAACGCAGGAAGCCACAGTTGGTCAGTATGACAATAGTCAGTAGCTATGATTATATACAGTGGTGGCCACATAATTAGGGACGCTAGTCGATTTTCACACAAAATAATTAACTTTGAAACCTTGATTCTCCGCCAAGGATTGACTGAGCTGTGATCTGATGATAGTCATCTAGGAAGTGAACGGAGGAGATTGCCATACACAGTAAACAGATCTGATCAGCATTTTATTCTAAGAGATACTAGGGTCAGAGTTCTCTGTTTTAGGATTTCCAAACATTTTAATGCCATTTCCGCCTTTTTGTAAATTAAACATATCCTCATAACTATCAGACCTTCAGACAGATCTGAAGGTGTGTATGGCGGTCTGGATCTCCTCCTTTCACTCCCTGGATGGCTATCATCAGATCAAAGTTCTGTTCTGGCATTTAAGAACTTTAATAACTATTTGCAATGCTCTATTTTTCATCTAAAGATAGAATTCTAAAAAAAATCAAAATCGGTTCCAGGTCCCGTTCGACCTTAAGAAGGTTAGGAGTTCATATGTTTTTTTAATCCTTAATTATAGAGTATTAAGCTAGATCAATCTTAAAAATAAACCTTTCTTTGCGAATAGGGAATATGATCAACATCCATTTGATGCCATTGTAATGACTATTGTTAAAATGGATCATCTTGAAAATCAAGCTTGCTAAATACGATAGGAAATTTTAAAAGGATAAAAAAAAGTCTTTACGCAAGCGTAAATTCCCTGAATAGATTTTTTTTTAAATATTTGTTCCTCTTCTTATGATACATATTATATATGAGTACTTACGCTTTCCAAATCTTTCTTGTCACCCATGACGCCGGTGATTCGTGACTATGTCGCCAGAGTGTCGCTGCTATGTCGTCGGTTTGACGACGCAACGTCGCTGGAGAAGCGTCCGCCCCCGTTGGCGAACTTCCTATCCTCGGCTTGGGCAGTTCTACAAACAACTTGTTCCAGCACAAGATTTTGAGAAAAGGTATCAACTTATAACATTAAGTACAAGGTATAAGGCTGCGAGGCAGTGAAGTGGAGGCTTGACCATTTTTTCCAACAGGATTGCCTAAAGACTTGCCTTGTCGGGCCATCAAATGCATTACAGGTAGCCTAAAGGTCATAGCGACATTATCACGGCACGGAAATGACCGCTTCAACCCGCCATCGCCTCGTATTTGAGCGTATGAAGTGACTTGTACGAGTATGTTGTGCAATGAAACATTTCGCATCTTTCTCCAACATGTCCTGTACGAACTAAGACAAATACCTACTATGAGATTGACGTGGCTTTAAGCTTTGCATTTGTTAGTAAGTTTTCGTAAACGTCGTTAAGTCTTATATAATCTCCTCTAAGCATTCATGAAGATTTGCGCTAGTTAAAAGGCTACCACATCTAGACCGAGTCTGGAAAAGAATACCACGTTCCCCTTTCAGCAAACTCGTTCAGTTAAAGTCTAACACACGTCGAAGCCTGCCAACTGCGAGCTTCTATGCCTACACTAAGCCGGTCTGGCTAATCCGACGTGATGCCGTCTGCTCGCGGCCGTCACCCATTTGCATCTGACATAACCTTATACAGGTAATTCAATTGACGTCAGCACGCAATTATATGCAATGGTGAAAGTGGGTTATACATTTGCTTAAGTATTCCTATGAATGTAAATACCATCAGAATCTGTTGGTATGCAGAACTTCGCAGATGAACCTAAGCTTAGATCTTAGAGTCAGCAACGCCCGTGTCGCCCGTCACTGATCCCTATGCTTTGTTACCGACGACGTTGTATAATACTATATTTTATATCGAGGGACTAAACGAAGCCATAATATACCAGAAGTGGTTTGACTCCCGAGCGTGCGAGGGAGTCAATGAAACCGAGGGTATATTA
Organism: Udea olivalis; assembly: GCA_947369235.1. Classification (NCBI taxonomy): domain Eukaryota; kingdom Metazoa; phylum Arthropoda; class Insecta; order Lepidoptera; family Crambidae; genus Udea; species Udea olivalis. Next base: position 13,258,591 of record OX376355.1, read on the forward strand.
AGTTGACGTTTAGTCTCGAGGTGCAAACTGTACTTTTCCCTTTGAGGCGAGAAAAATAGTCAATTTAGTACAGAATCATTTGAAACCGAACGAATGTACACTCGACAAAAGTTCTGAAATTTTCGCGGTCAGTTTTTTCTTCTGAACTGAACCAGTCACAGCTTAACAATTTAAAACACACGGCGCCACCTTCTTTGCGGACAAACTATGGAACTAAAACTCTCAACATTTTCGCAATGAAAATGGTCCACACTCCACAGATAATAGTATATTTTTACCGCTGTTTCAGTTTGTCTGTGTCACATGAAGGAAATTAAAAAACTTAAATCCCACTTAAGTCACTTTAGCCTCGCTTCGTAGGGCTATATTGGCGTACTTTTACAGCATGAGAAGTGAAAAAAAAACTTAATTCTAGGGGACACTAGATAGATATTTCAAATTCACAGATCCTCACGATGTTCTTGTTTGTTTTAAAAAAAAGCAAAAAGGAAACGTTGTAGAAAAGTATTTTACGTTGAGGATGTTTTTTATTCGCCAGACAAAGATTGATTGACCTGAATTGTTGTCAAAGTTAAATTTCGAAATTCCCTACAGATAACCTAGAACCTACATTAATAACCTTCTATGCCCCCCATTCCGTAAAACCGTCCTTGGTTCCAATTCCCCAATCTCAAGGCTCTGCAAACTTCACAACAGCATTGGTAAAGAAATTGATATCCTTCACACCTCTGTTAACATGTTAGAGCATCATTTAAAGAAATTGTCAGATTGTGAACTGATTTAGGCATAAGTAAGTAGTTCTATGAAAATTGATAAATTACCTCAAACACAGTTTATAAACTATAAACGTAAACACACCTACTTTTATTGTACACTTAGGCATACATTATTTGCATGCCTGTATATTTGATGTTAAAGTGTAACAATTACTGGTGAACCAATTAAATGAAATAAATAAATATATATTAATTCATATTTAATAAGCAGCTTTACAGAACAAAATTTTAATCACACAACGGATTTCGTTACCGTGATTCGAAGTCTGTTTCTCCAGGATAACTCTACAAGTGCATTTAGATGTACCTATTTAAACTTCTTAAAACACTTGCCCTATGACCAGGGTTTAATAGTTTGTCCACCTTACGAAAAATCGTAGCTAAGTCGTGTTACTACAATCAGTGTTGATTGGACAAAGTTAATTGTGTTCCTGCTATGAGCGAGGTAACCAGAGCTTTTCAAGGAACTGTTGTGTAGTTAGTTGGAATATTGTTCATCTTGCTGACTAAAAGGACCTACGATAGAAAATTTGAGAAAGTACACAACCTTGATATGGTAGAGCTCATTAAAAGTGAGTAGCGCTATTAGACATAATCTGTAATGATGCGCCCCTTCACCTCATTCACGCACACATCAGGTGAAGTGAAGTGAAGTAATTAGCCTAAGTATATACTGTCCCTATGCTGGGCCTTTGGCCTACCATCATTGAAATCAAGTCATCGTTCGCTTCATGGATTTGTATTGGCTTCATATACATTTTAAATATGGACGCAATAAATAAGTTGTGAGGGCGTCATCTACTTTATTATGAATAGGATCTTCTGAGAAATCAACATCTACGAGTATATCGAACTGTAGGTATGTTTTATTTCATACATACATACCATCACAATTTTATCCCAAACGGAGTAATCAAAGGCAAGTGACTGTGTCGTCATGGTGAACGAAACACTCAAGAGCCCACTTTTCACCAATGGTATTAGAACCCAACGTGGTAGGTGGTGAGCCTTCCGCCATTATCCGGGTTGATTTGGTTTTTTATCGATGTTTACCATCACCGGAGAGAAAGTCGGATATTTACCAATGAACACGAAGATTTTGGTTCAGATTTGAACTCGGGACCACACGATCCACGATCTGAGTTGGGTGCTGAACAACTAGGCCATGGCGCCTGTGTATGTTTTAAGAACGACTGAAGATTCATGACAGTAACTACTACGAGGTCGGTCGGAAGATCAAGAGTATATGTATACGGTAGGGTCAACGTTGTATTCAAAGAAAAAAACGATGCTGTTATTGTGCAGGGCTTGATAAAAAAAATACTTTAACATTTTTTATTTTGTAATGAATTGTAATTACATGACACTGTCAGATCTGCACATTCCCTTAAACTTAGTAATAATGCTCACAATAATTCTATAGTCAGTAAATAACAAAATTAAATCAGGAAGGTAAAAAAGCAGGTGTAAGAAGTAAACAAATATTTTTTTACACGTAGGTAGTACTTCGAGTAATATCATAACATGACAACCTTACGTCTCCATAATTCAATTGACCTAAGCCCATAATCGAATGTTGTACTACTGAGGTGTACCTTTTGTACTTTACCTAAGCTAGTTTCACGATATTGTCTACTTGTTGATTCTGAGAATCGACAATTCACACTCGACTGGCTTTACGTGCCAGAAATGGATCATAAAAAATTGCGAAGGTGTGACACTATCATACTTTTTTTTGACACCTACGAACTGGTTCCCGCCCAACTGGTACGAATGAATGCTGTCATGATGTTGTTTTAAAAATTCAATGTTAATGTTACTAGCTGTCCATCAAAATGGAAGCCGAAATAAAAAAAATATAGCCTAATATCACTCTCTGATAATGTAGCTTAATAGTGGTGAATGAACTTTTAAAATCGGTCTAGTAGTGTCGGAGCCTATTCAATACAAGCAAACAAACAAACAAAATCTTTACTCCTTAAATTATTAGATTCTAGACACCCAACATGGTCGCAATAATAAGATAAGGATATGACTTCGTTGTTTTGTTTTGACTGGTCGGTTAGTAAAATGGCAGAGATCTCTAGCGCCGAAGGTGAAGAGTTCGATCTCCACTCAGGAAAAACAATCATGTGACGGACGTATAATGTGTTTGTACTGCATGTGTCTGAGTGTTATCTTTTTAGGTAACTATGTATTCTAGCGCTCGTTCCAAATCGCTTTTTGCCGAATGATTTTTAGCCTCGTCGAATAAAGAGAGACATAACGATGTCTGACAGCTGTCAGGTGAATTTCATCGGGCTCCGGCACCGGTAGAATTCGCACTTGTCACCCTAACCTGTTCCGAAACAACTAGGAAACTGTCAGGTTACAGCTCGGCCAACCTCGGTTTCACTCGGGGTCAATTTGGAACGGGTTCGAGTGATTTTCACTCCCCAGTGTGAAATTCCACCCGTTTTGGAACACAGCCCCAGTAATGTGGGTTGGTAATGTATCAGTCAGCCATAGTTCTTGCAAATCCCGAGCGCGCGTGAATCTAACGAAATTGAACTTTATTGTTCGGTAAAAATCGGTTTAAAGCTAAAGATTCAACAGGTGTCAACATAAGTCAAAGATTTTTGGCATAATACGTGCGCCATCTATTGTTGACTAGATTATTTAAGACCAAACATTGAAAATAGTTGTAACTGCAATGAGGTAACGACTAAGAAGAAAATATTATGAAATAAATGGCGGCAAATTGTTCAGAGGGGTATTTGTCAGATTTTGACAGAAATTAAATTTAAAATCTCTCAAATAACCGCCTTCTGAGCGTCGGCACGCGCGCTCGTAAAATGATTGTACTATACATGCTCTACTTATTTTGGGGGCAGATGATCTTAAGGTGTCTCGGATATTTAACAAATAAATGAATAAAATAAATAAATATTTATTTTATTCATTTATTCAATAATGGATAGTTCATTATAAAAATGTTAATTAACTACGTAAGTAAAGGAGTGAAAATTCATTAGCGTAATACACCATAGTACTACTTACACCTATCACTTAGTAGGTTTGTTGGGTAAGTATTGGCAAAGAATATGGTAATGTGGTATTAAATCCATAGAGGTCGCGCAAAATGTTCTTGGGTTTTTCGGAAAATAAGTTTATATGAACCAATGAAACAGCGTAATTGGCCACTGTTCTAATTAGCTATGAATTCCAACTATTAGTTGAACTTTAACGATAACTGTAAACCTTTAACTTTGTATCTATAATAGGGTAGTTGATATCATAATCGAAATTCAAAAAATATTATAAAAAAGGGGCAATATGAAGACTTTCAGTTCATTTACTTTGGTATGATTAATGTTATGGCTCTTCAAACTCGGGTGTGCCAGTCTATTTTCAAAAGTGTAAAATAAATTAAGTAGGTACCTATACCATACGACAATTCACACAATGTATAGTAAGTTTTGTTAAGAAACCATATTCATAAACGCAAAATGTAATGTAGCTGCCGAACAAGACAAGTGTCTTGCAGAAAGCATAGAAATAGGCGTTATGTGATGTCACCATCTTGCCATAGTTAGTAGAAGCGTTATGGGCCAGTCCAAAAATATGATACCTTATTGTAAAATTTAGTAAAGGTAGAGGTACACACACTTATTTATGTTTGCAAACTCTTAAAACTTCGTTTAGATCTAAAGATAGAAACTAAAAAAGTAAATTCGGCAAAGATGACGAGCGGGATTCGAACCCGCGTCTTCCATAAACCGGGCGGGTCAGCAGCCGCACTTAGCTACGGAGAGCGAGATTTATTCACGCTATCACACAATATCGCACGTTTTTTCAAAGAGTAAATCCATGCAACGATTAAATGTATCATCTCTTTAGTTAACGTCATTTACGGATTCGCCGTTATTCAGTTTTTTCACTTGTTGATTCCTAACTAAACTTTTTATATTTTCGTAATGTGCTATTAACATCACCACAGAACTTTCCGCTAAATACAAAATAATTTAAAAATAAAATCATAAAAAACGGCAATATGCCGTAATCGTTCGATTCTGCAAATTCAAAAACACTTCGTTCGGAGTTTTCAATTTAAAAAAGTAATAAATTGAAATCTACTTACAGTTAATGGACGCCGAAGCTGGCGCGACGCCACTCCTGCGCCTACTGCCCCACCTGCCGTTATATACCGACCCCCTACCCCCTAAGCCTATTAGTAGGCCGGGAGGTGCATCGTTGGGCGTACGCACCCGGTTAGAAGCGGTATTCGGCCCATCACGTGCAGACTTTATGATTGACAATGGCAACTGGATGACATAGGGCGTAGGTCTAAAGCTGGGAACAGACGTCCGACTTGTGCTCCAATTTTCTGCTTACCATCAGGCGCCCATTGCTCGTCTGCCAACGATGTTGTTAAAAAAACGCCCGGTTTTTTTGTTCGACGCTTCTTGAGCCTTTTCTAAAACCGAAAATATGACCAATTGGACACATCAATATCTTTATTATCTTTCTCGTGATTATCGTTCGCTGTTCGATCATAAACTTTCGGTACCTAGTTGAACTAACTACTTAATCTACACTGAAATCCTATGATCATTAACAGGTTGTAGACCACATCTTCCACTGTGTAGCCGTTTGCCACTGCATCTTTGATAAAATTGTATTTACTCATTGTACACACTCATGTATACACTCAATTAGAATCTCATGTAGGAAATTTAGTAAGTATCAGCAATGCACTTCTTTAAGCAGCAAATGTAAACATTATACAAATGAAAGTTCTTCACATCTTTTGATGATCGTTCTAGTTCAGACAATCTATTTTGTCTCAAGTTTTGCAAAATCGCACGTATGGTGCCAGCCAAGTAAATAAACATCGCAATCGGCCATATTTGATATCAGCCGTCAGAAAGGGTTGGCATAAACCTGAAAAATTAACACATAATATGGCGTATGAGGGATGCGCCGCTCATCAACCAGGTACAATTTGCCCAACAGCTACAGCAGCTGTACAATCCAATCGACTAATTTTGCTTATTTTGACGATACGATTGGCATAGTGATTTTTAACTGATGCGGGTCTGGGTGTGCAGGAAGACGCCCCTGACTGAAACCCTTGCCTGGTAGCCTAACTCGTAACACAAGGATATTCAACCGTATTCATTTTCTGATAATTCAAAATTTTATCAGAAAATTAATACGGATTTAGACAGGGTAAAACTACTGAAGATGGTGAGGTGTGCTGCCTCTGGTGTGGACGCTAAAAGTAAATGCCTATTCATATTCCTAGACCTGGCGAAAGCTTTTGACACCGTCTCAATCCCAATCTTTATGCACAAGCTTGAGCGCGTTGGCATTAAAGGTAACGCCATACTGATATTTATAGAATTCTTAAACAATCGTACACAGCAAGTTAAGATAGGCAGGCACAGAAGCAACTCTGTTGGCGTTACATATGGCGTGCTGCAGGGCAATATACTTGGCCCAAGTCTCTTTTTAGTATACATTGATGATTAATGCCAACAAAAACTAACAAAACTTCACATATGCCAATAACACCGCTCTACTGTACCAAGGTCTAACGTGGGACGAAGTGCGAGCTAGTGCAGAACGAATCTTCTTACTTTAAATATAACTAAAACCACGTATCTTCTACTCAGTTTTGCTTCAAGTCAAATATCTAAAGATATGGAAATAAATCTGCACTCATGTTAACTTCCCCTAGGGACCCATCATTCATTTTGACTTATTTACTAAAATTTATTAAACAGAACAATGAACATGCAGTTAACAATGCACTGCAAAACTGTACTAACAGTTTGACTGCAGGAGGGAGTCTCAAATATAGGTATTTAACACTTTAACAACTCAATCATAAATATATACCTACGCCTTAGTTTAGTTTTCACACATCAAGCGAACCCAAGATAAAACTTTTTTAAATTTTCTTGAATTTGTTTTCTTTCGGTTCGAGGCGGATATCCTTGGGTCCTATTTAGCAGATAAAATGGTAGAATTTTTTTAAGGTTTTGTCACCATAATACTTCAAATTTACCCGCGGACACCGACCTCGTGCCATAGCCATGTATTGACTGCGGGTCACGCTCCAGACTGCCGTGGTTGTTAATGCTAATAAAAATTTGTGCTTACTGGTAAGATTTTGCAGATTTTATACAATTTTCTATTGTCCCCTTTACACTTTCTTTTAGTTTTATTATTCACAAGAAATATTATTAATCGAAGTTGTAATGACTCAAGTTTCTTAATATTTGTTTTAAATCTAGAGCATAACCCAAAATTTAATCAACTAAAGAAAAATATAAACATTTTGATGTACATAGGCACTTTATAACCTAAATGGTAAAACCTGCCGAGTAACGTTCTTAGCTTATTACTAAATCAATGTGATTAGACCTAACATCTAAATAAGTTACACAGTCTACTATCTCAATAGTAACACAGGGACAATCTTTTTGTTTACGATGTAAGGAAGAATAACCATGAATGAACAATAACGGTAAGGATTCTTGAAGACTTATATGTACCTATAAGGTGAATGTATAATACTATTCCCTTGTCGTGCGACCACTTAACAACCGCATCCATATCCTGTTGAACTAGGCGGCACGTGTCAGCGAGGTCGGTACCTGCCAGCCCCCCGATTCAGAACAAAGTTTTGTAGGTAGGGTAGGTTTCATCTAATTTGGTTTATGAAAAATTAGGGCCTTTGGTTTTAACATATCAAAATATTGATTGCTACCGCTTAGCGGATCATTTACTATAATTTAAACAAATTTACCGAATCGGTCGATAACTTCGTTCTGAATTGGGGGGCAGGAGTGCAAATCACAGCAACAGACGCAGCACTCCACATAAACTATTGACGTGCATCAAATAGCAAACGGGGCCACATCCCCTGACCTCTGGGCCACTCCGCACCGCACCTGCACCTTCTTACTGATGCACAACAAATGCATTTCAGCTAATGTCCTCACTGGTGAACAGATTAAAGTACTTCGTTAGTAGGCTTGCCAACCTTAAAATACGAATTTGCGGGAAATAATGATTTGAAATAGGAGCCCATCCTTACACGACAGGAGCGTAACGTCTGATAGTCCCGGAACCAATAATTTTCTTCTTCTTATAATCGATGAGGAAATGTATGCCTAATTAATTTAAAGCGAAATTAATTAACTCATCTGTCAGATGAGTTAATTAATTTCGCTAAAACAGGGCTCACTTTCACAGCAAATAACTTTAAATCGCACATTCGTATGAGGTCGCTCCTAGGCGTAAATCGCCGGGGAGCGACCTCATACGAATGTGCGATTAACATCCCTCATACGCCGCCATATTATGTTTTATGCATTTTGCTTAAAATCTGTTTTATTTGATTGATACACACAGGTTGCGACACTTGCGACCTACTTACGGATCTTGTTTACATTATGTCTGTCTGTCCAACCACTTTTCCGAAAAATTGTAAACTTCTTCTTCTTCTTCTCGAGTCAATGGCAAATATAATATATTGATCTTATTTAATTTAAACGGACCCCGCCCAGAACCCAGCGACTTTGAGCGCAGCGGCATTCGCCATGTACAGGTCTCCCATTGTGCAGGTGGTTGGGCACTGTGGAAAATTGTAAAGTGTACTTTTCGGAGACTTACCCGTTTGGATTACTTTTTTTAGGCTTTAGCCGTGTTCCTCTGTTCCCTTTTTTTATATGATCAATTCAAATTCATTTTCTGGATGTTTGAACACAGCGGAAAAAGTGACAAATTCTTAAGATTTTCGAAGGCTCTATCTCATTTCATAATTAGTTTATAAAAAAAATCATACAGTCGAATTGAGAACCTCCTCCTTTTTTCAAGTCGGTTGAAAAGGAAAATTCTCTACTAGCAATATCCAGTGAGGATAATAGGGGACGACGTTTATATGGAAAAACGGCGCTACTGTATCCTCTCAACAACAATAATAGAGGGCAAAGTAGGCGGAAGAAGAGGAAGAGGTAGACCAAAACCGGACTACACGGAACAAGTGAAGGAAAAGGAGCCTACTCGTACCTGTGGAGCTTATAAATATTTTGAAGTACTTGTATGGAGGCCAGGTCAATAATGTTAGATGGGGAGGGGCCTCATCTAGATCATACGGGTTGGAGTACGGGGTCAGGCAGGGGGGACTGAACTCGCCCTCGCTATTCAACCTGTATATGAATGAACTGATTGGCGAGCACAGCGGCTCCAGAGTTGGCTGCTATATAGACGGTATCAGTGTGAACAACATCAGCTACGCTGACAATATGGTGCTGCTGAGCGCGCCAATCTGTGGTCTGAGGAAGCTAGTGTCCATATGTGAGGCTTACGCTAGGTCCCACGGATTGATTTATAATGTAAACAAGAGTTAAGTTATGGTCTTTCAGGCCGGGGGTAGACGCAACGACCAGATTCCGCCCATATTATTAAAGCCCATCTCACACTCCTGCCGCAGGGCCAATCTAGGGTGAAGAAGTGGGGATGACCCTTAATTGTGATGTGTGTAGGCAATCTCCTAGATTGTCCCTGCTGCAGGGCGGCAGGGTCGCGAGACCATCCTTGGTCCCTAGATTGTCCCTGCCGCCCTGCTGCCCTGCCGCGTGTGTAGCGCGGTCGGGGCAATTTGTCAATCAGTTGGTTGGTTTCATATAAATAAATAAATATATATATATTTACACCGAAATCATCTGACCCCACAAAACAAGCTGAGCTTGTTCTATGGCTTTCAGAGACAGATAAACATACTTAAATATTTCTAAAAATATATACTTTTAAACAGATGATAACACCCAGACAAGCAACAAACACAAAATGTTCGTCACATGCGTGCTAAGGTCTAAGTTCATGTTATAATTTCTATTTTGTGATATTTTATTTCATTTATAGTAATTTGTTTGACATCTTTAATTTCTATTTTGTAATGTTTAATTAAATTTATTGTAATTTGAATAATTTGAGGGACATTTACGATAATTGAATATTTAATTTGATTGATATTATAATTTAAAATGTTCTTTGGGTGTAATTTGCCTAAATAAAGATTGATTTATTATTATTTATTATAAGAGTTTATCATGGGTGGGGATCGAACCCACGACCTCCAGTGCTACAGGCAGGATCGCTGCCGTTGGACCAACCGGCCAGTCAATAAGGTACAACTCAGTTCTTTTATCCACTTTTTCACCCAGTATGTCCTTTTCCTTTTTTTGCGGTAGAACTACTGACAGATCCAGAGCTATGCCGATCTTTTGATTTTTCTATAATACTGGTGCCATTCTCAACGCGTGTGTTTTGTTCAACTTGTCCTCGAACACTGAACGGCAGGTACGTGTGTAGAGAGAGTCCGATATTGCCCCGACCGCTGTGCGCCCTAGATTACCCCTGCAGCAGGAGCGTGAGTAGCCGGCTTAAGTAATAGTAAACAGCAGCTAGTTTTTCATTTTAAATATCTCGGCCATGTGTTGACCTCCGACCTGTAAGGCGATGACGATATAGAAAGAGAACGGAGGGCGATGTCAGTGAGAGTAAACACGCTGGCTCGAAGGTTTGCACGTTGATCGCCACGAGTCAAAATTACTTTATTTAGAGCATCTTGTACATCTTTTTACACGTGCAGCTTGTGGGCCAGTTATACTCAAAAAGCTTAAAACCCCCCTCCGTGTGCAGTACAATAGTGCATTTAGGATGCTGCTGGGGCTGCTTCGTTACTGTAGTATCCGGGATGTTTGCTGAAGCCGGGGTAGAATGCTCCTACACCATCATACGCAAACGGAGTGCGTCCCTAGTGCGCAGGGTGCGGGGGGGCACCAACAGCATCCTGAGCATGATCGCCGGCAGACTTGACTGCTCCTACGTGCGGGTGGTGTGGTACAGGGCAGATTTTAAATTAAATTTTAATTTATAATATTTGTTACTAACATAGTTTTCAAGATACCTTGTATACTAACTAACTGGTTCTCTGCTATCTGATTAAATAAACTTTATTAATATTATTAAAAGGCAAACGTCATGTCGTATAATGAGGTAAAAATACATGTCCAGATCCAGAGAGGAATGGTGGTTGGTCCACCGACACAAGAGTATGGCTCTGTAGTGTGATGATGATGAGCTCTGTAATATACTCGTAAGTCTATAGATAACATCCTCCTAAACTTCCTGTGTAGTGTTGCGAAGTAATAAACTTTTTGTAAGAATCTAATAGTTTTTTTTTATAGCTTCATGACAACGTCAATCAAACGCGTCATGTTTGATAAAAGAAGTCCATGAACGAACATGTTTATATTTATATTGTAGTTACCATTATTTTATAGTATTGCTATATATTTTTTCGTGAAATTGTTATGTGAAAATTGGTTGTTATAAACAAGAAAGCTTTGCTTAAGGTGCCTAAGTCATGTTCACTACATCAAAATTAATAAGGTTGGTGGTTGGTGTTCATTTGGGTTTTTATTCAAACTTTAGAATTTCACGTCATGCTGACTGGTACCACCTGTAAAATTCTAGTCCTAATAACAAAGTCTGTTTCAATAGTTTTCATTCGCAGGGGATTGATGTATTCCTTAGTGTTCACACTGGAATACGCAGTCTGCAGTACCGAGGCATATATCAAATGAAAACTTATTTTGTCTTCAATTTTATTGTTAAACTAGCTTTTGCCCGCGACTTCGTATAGTATAGTCTACTTATTTTCCACTACGTGGAAGGTTGATATCCTATCCGCGGTAATTGAATTTCTATATGTGATAAGCAGCTAACTACAATAGGGCAAATCTGCTACATAGTGGAATTTTCTATTCATCCCCCACATAACTTTATTATACTTATATAATACAGCTGTTGCCCGTTGAACTTTAGTGAAAAAACCGTCTTTATCTTCTAAAAAGTATTTGATATTACCAGAAACGATCACGCACATTATGATCGTTTATCTGATGCCCGCGACTGTAGCGCCGCCTGGTGTTTTCTTTACTTCAAGGGTTTTTTTCAGTATTCCTACCAGTTAAAAGTTCTCATGCATTTGTTTATCCAAAATTTATTAGAAAATACACAGAGAGGGTGGCAGAAATAGTTACTACCTTATTTTGTTATGATGATAAAACGCTAACTTACAGTATCTTAGCTTCCATGTACAACTTGCTTCACGTTTTTCAACAAAAACTGAAACCAAGCGCTAGCTGTCCGAACTCTATGAGAGCTTAAGCTAGTTTCTTATAGTCAGTGAAGGTCTCCGACTTGCGTGAAGTCTCCGAATGCGTGAGCCTCAATCGGCAGTAAGACGTGTCGTGCTTCCCGTTCTTGTGGTTTCTCCTGAGACCGAGCATTGGCAGTACTCTCTGAGAGTTCACGCGAGTTGCCGTGTCAGTAAATCAGACTCTCGCGATAGTGCATGAGCGTAAGGATCGGCAGTTAGACCTGCTTCTCGTTCTTCAGGTTTCTTCTGAGTAAAATCCTCATTATCTACATTATTTTAAGCATTTTTTTTTGAAATTTTTGCTCCATAAAAATACGATAATATACATACCCAACGGTTTAAATGTCCTGAAATCTGTTATTTGTGGACAATGTAACACAGAAAAGCCACATGATTAGTAGATTTTTATGTATTATCACCTTTTTCATGTCGATCATTACCTTCAAATAGTAACTCTGAAACGTGACACTTTAGGTACCATATTTTAAGTCATTTTTTGTTTGTTTTTACATAATACTTCAATGGTTTATGTGTCCTGTATCATATAGAACACTTTCATCGTGCTCGGAAACTTAGAAAAAAAAACAAAATAGCGGCAAGTGGCTTTACCAGCCTCCATACAAAAATGTTCAAACCCCTTTATCTACATTAAATACTTAAAGCAACAAATATGTCAATTACGAACAGAATTTAACACGTTTACTGCGGAATCAAAATAAGACTACCTGACGAAATGTGCGTTATGGAAGAGAACAAACAAACCTTTCTGGAAGTGCTGTTTGAGATCTTTCTGCTCCATTACATATAACTCACTTATAATGTCTGTACTTATGCCAAATACACCTATTTCTTTAAAAAACAAATACCATTATAACGCTTAGGAACGACATTGTCTACCTTTAGCTTCGCCCCGGGTTCAGATAAAAGAAAATCGAGAAAATTAAGAAAATGTTTGTGGGATCGAAAAACCCCTTAACGCAACCAAAGAAGTGTACCTGTCGATAAAAACCAGTGATGTCAAAACAATTTAGCGATAAATGAAAATGCAGTTAAATTTTATTTCAGTCAATTTATTTTCTGGATCATCTTCGTGTACTTTCACTCTCTGGTAAACCCGGCGATATTTGGGAACTGAAGGATTTCATAATTCTGGACCTGAGAAGCATTTAACTTTTAGTGCCAAAAGCAAAATTTTACAGTACAGACTATTTTGTAAAAAAAAACAAACAGGTTTCATGTGCATGGCTTTATTTTTATTAAATAAGAAAACTATCTTAGATAAAGGACAATAAGAAATTTTTGTTTGTTAAACTAACTTAAATTTTAAGGTAACTTCAAAAAGTTCGTTACATACTGTCATACTTAGGTACCTACGTTATTTGATTGCAGTCGGTGCAGAACAATGTAACTCCACACTTACATTAAAATCTCATGTTGTAATCCTAGATATAATATATTATGAAGGAATCTGAGTATTTTACTGTAATATGCGTCGCAACCGTAACAGTTTGCTACATCGTTATACAATTTTGAAAATCAATGTTCAGACTGACTTTTTGGTCATACAGTTTTATTGTTGGATAGAAGACGGTTTTTTTAATACATTGGCTTAACAAACAAAAAACGGACTTACAGTGATACGCTTCTCAGATCCAGAATGAGTGTGTTTAGTTACAGTGGACAACTGCAGCATCCTTCTGCATCGATTTTTATTAAATAATGACAAACGAAAGTAGACGAGACGTAATTTTGAAAAAAAAAAACATACTTTCGTCTTGCGCGGGCGGCACGCAGCACTAACTCGACTTGATGCGACTGCGCTTAAAAATAGGTGCGGTGGGGGGCGGGAGCGCCTTTCACGACCGTTAGGCAATAACACCTCACATCCGCACAGAGAAAAGTTTTTTCATTTCTATGTGGGATGCGGTCTCACTGCCTCATTTATATTTTTTTACTATTTAATGGACAGTTTCAACAGGCAAATGCAACTGTCTATTTGTCTCTTTCATACACGTAGTATTTTCTAAGATATGAGCTCCGCACTGGAGGGAGACAGCCATATTTGTTACCCGCACGGAGCGGGAGTAGACTTTAGACCGCATACCGCAGTAAACGTGTTAAATTAATTTAACACGATTGTTTTAATTTTATTGTAAGTAATTTGGTTTTAATTGTATTGTATGTGTGACCTGCTTGTGTATTGGTAAACAGTAAAGTAAACTTTAATAACTGTGAGCAAGCACGGTAATTAAATAAATAAATAAAATTAATAATATTCTAAAATCTGCATAGTAAAAAAGTATCAAATTTAATTGTATAAATGGCTCACTATTTTGGATATTGTGGCTTTCAAATAGGTAGATATATGCTGTTGCGGACTTTCATTTAGAACTATTTAAGACAAAAAATCCTACAGTACATTTTCTCCGTGTAACTCCAACGGTTTAAGCAGCGCACGCCAATATGGCTCTCAGCCGGCAGGATTTTTTCCGACTTACGATACTTATCGTTCACATTAAGCCCATGTGATAAACTGATGTGATGTATATTAGCTGTATTACTGTAGAGTTTCATCCAAATCCGTTCAGTAGTTTTTTCGTGAAAGAGTAACAAACATACATACATACATACATCCTCACAAACTTTCGCATTTTTAGTATTATATAGTAGGTTTAGTAGGATATATATCAGGATGTAATTGATTTTTACACATGCCATCTAGCGGGAACAAAGTGCAGCCTCCCCCCTCTCCATCTGCAGGCGGTGTAAAAGGCGCCTAAAAACATGAGCAATGCTTAAGGCGTATATAAAAAAACTAAACTGTCAAACTGACGTACGTCAATCGTACGCATTTACACGCAATTTTATCTCGCTAAAATAAATAAATCATTCGGAAAAACAGAGCGATAAAGCTTAAACTCTTTAAAATTAAGTGATACTTAACACTTCTAAAGTGCCATTATATTATTGAACCGGTGAGTAAACTTTAGCCGATTAGTCACTAGGACAAGTGAGAAAAAAATATATTTTAATTTCTATTTTGCTTTGTAGGCCTCATATAAATCGTCAAATGACACTTTGTTAAATATTTTACATAAAAATAAGTATTGCATTGTTTATTTGATAAATAATCTTCCACAAAAAATATCAATTACATCAGATTCATGTAGTTTTCTCTGTATGAGTGGAGATTGTGCTTAGCTTGATAAAGTCTTCTGTAATCTACAGGTATGTTTAAACAACACTTAGAAACTGTTTGTGTGATTGTTCACGAAGAGTCATGTCATAAAGTAAGGTGAGGAGAGAATGCACTGGGCCGTGGAAGTTTGTGAAACAAAATATATTTTTAAGAGTTTGTGATGAGAAGGATGTTGGTAGTCAAATTATCTTGATGCTGGTTCAAATCATTCATTGATTATAGATATTTGTTCCAGAGTCATGGGGCAAACCCTTTCAGAGCCGGTGACGGAGAAACAGTCTGCAACCGTCCAGGACAGCCGGTACCTGGTGGGCTCGTCATGCATGCAAGGCTGGAGAGTGTCTATGGATGACTCACACACCCATATACTATCACTGCCTAATGACCCGGGCACTGCCTACTTTGCTGTTTATGATGGTCATGGAGGTAACACAGGAGGATATCTTAATATCTTCTTATTTATAGACTGATAGTTTTATTATATAGTCACTAATACATTTTTCAACTCAATTAATGCAAATGAATTTTTGACATAATTACTTCTACAACCAGAAATAGAAATTAAGAGATTTGGTAAAAAATATTCTCTAGTATATTGCAAGATCTAAAATATGAAATAAAGTTAATGGTAGTTCATTAAAAGTAAAGGTTTCATCTTTATTTTCCTTCAACCAAGTATTCAGATTAAATGCAAATAGTCTACAATTAGCATACATTTAATCTGAATACCTAAAATTGGTTTAGCCAATCATTATGTTAGCAGCAAAATAAAATTACCAGATTGAAAAAAATTTGTTGCAAACGAATAATTTAAGGCAGATTTACTAGTAGTACTAAATATTTCTATGTATTATTTTTAATAATTTGAAAATCTCTGTTATAATAAAAATTGTTTGCATTATTTTATCATACATATTATTCATTCCAAAAAAATATATATTTCTGTGAAACTGCAGGGATTAGGTTACTTTAATTACTGAGAGCTCTGATTCAATTCATTTATTAACCTTTTTGTCACATTGCTTAAAATACGTCAAGCTCAAATGAATAAAAAAACTACAATCTTTGCACATGGCCCCATGTTTATTAATATTATACAAAACTTAGCAGAATTTGTTTGAGCAGTTTCAGAGAATGATCAGACTTAAGGTACAAGTTGTAAGCGGATGACATGAAGCTGCAGCAGGCGACGTGTCACAGCGACTACTGGTTTCTATGTATTTGTATAAAAGCTTCATGTCGCTGACTACAAATGGTATTTCATACAAGTATATAGAAACCAGTAGTGTCGCTGCTACATGTCGTTTGTACCTTTATTATGAAACTTTTATAAATACTAACACCCAGTCTCATTAGAAATACGAATGTCTGTTACAAGGGGCTTAATAGGATCACTATCAACTAAACTAAGATTGGAACTCATACCAGACTATAGGATACAAGTATTATTGTAGTTCTGTTCACCAGTTGGTAAGTACTGTAAACATAATCATAGCTGTGATGCCGAGCCTGAGAGTTTTGCTGGTGCTAGCCAGGCGTCGCTGCTGCTGCTGTGGCGGACCTGAAGATCCTGGCCAGGTAGCTGCCACTCCGAAACCAGCCGACAACAAATCGCCTGGTATCTGATCACATTAAATCTCTCTAATTCATATTCATATTCATAATCATATCTTAGTATGTGATTCAAATACTCACATTTTTTTTTTTAATTTCAGGTGCAAATATAGCAGAATACGCCGGTAAACATCTTCACAAGTTCATAACAGCCCGGCCCGAGTATCACCTTGGCAACATCGAGGAGGCTCTAAAACAGGTAACAATTCTAATGAGACTAAGTGTGATAACTAGCCGAAAACGCATTCCAGCATACGTCATGTGACTTTTTGTTGCAATTATCCATCCAGGGGCCTAATTACAATATTTTGCCACTATCGCAGCGTAATTGTTTACGGTTCTAATAATGCTAACTTTGTATTGGTATTACGGTATTACTTTTTTAGAACTACTTCTGCAACTGAAAAGTTCTAGACTGGTACTACTTGACAAGATAAACAATGGTAGGAAATGTCAAATAAGAGTTCGTAATACGCTGCGCAGAAGTTGAGTTTCTATGACGTAATGATCACGTGACTGGAAACAAGATCACAATACCAAAATGCTAGGACGCTCAATTAACAGACAACTGCGAGCAAGCTTTAAGATATCGTCTTCTTCTTCATCGATACACTCTTGACAGTGCGGTCGTGGTCGTCATGTAGTCGTGGAAGTGGAGGGGGCAGATAGAAAACGCCGCACGATGCCTCGCCATCTCTCTCGGCTTGACGTCATCCTACTGCACTTGTTAATTGACTCGCCCACGTGACCAAAGAATGTTAATAAGCGAGACTGTACTAGGGTAGAAGAGGTCGACCCAAGAAGCGGTGGCTCGACGTCGTTAAGGGTGACATGCGTGCCAACAAACTCACCACTGAGGATGCACAAGACCGCGCGAAGTGGGCCAAGAAAATAAGAAAGCCGGACCCTGTGACCTCACACACCAGTTCACAACCGTGATAGATCGCACGGATGATGATGACTGTACTATGGAAAACAGACTGATTTATGCCAAAGAGATCGTAATCAGGCCCAATTATGATTTGTTTTGTTTAGGAAGTGTCTGCCAGTACAGAACTAGGTGGCGCTACTGAATTTAAGGGGTAATATTTCATTACCATTTCTTTGAGCGGTTTCAGACTAGTGTTTTATACGCTTTCTTTTGGAAACGCATTCTCGTATAAGCGTTGACGCGCTTATCAGCTTGTATAATCTATATAGATACTGACTCACCACTACCTGTTAACGATAGGAAGTGGACTGTATGCAATAAACTAAATAAATACGATACGATACAAAATTGAATACAACACTGGGAAGAGAGAATCTAACGGAAAAAACACTTAAGTACCTACCAGAATGTAGGTTCTGCTCCTGTGTGTACCTCGGTCTTCGGCGGTTGGGTTGGGGCTCCTATAACCTTTGGGAACTCAAACTCACCTCCTGCGACAGTTCCCTTGCTTCAAGTACCTGGACCGAGTGTTATAGAACAGTGCCTCCTTCAGTCGACTTCTCTTTCCTTTTGGGTATAAATCACACACAACGAGACGCAAAGCGGAGTATGATGCGATGAAATTACAGAAAAATATGCTTGTGCACCGAAAACGACGATAATGTTTTAAAGAATGGGGAGTCCGTTACTAATTTGTACGGGCTTATATAAAATTCAAATTTCCCGGGGTTGCCAGGCGAGAGGCGACTTATGTTTCGTTCGGAAATTGACTTTACGAAACACTACCGGTTCGAGCGAACACGTTGCAACAAGCATGAGTTTTTTACATTATACTAATTATACGCGCGTGTACACGCGTATAATAAAATATACAAAATATGAAAGCTCTATCAATGACTTACTAGGTGTATAACGATAACGATGTTACTTGCAGCTTTGTAAAGAAATTTTGCTATTTGTAGAAACGAGAAACCAACTGGAAAACGAATTGGACCAATCGCGAATTTGTTATTTTTTCACCATTGGACCGATCGCGCGCGCATTAACGCTCCTAAGTTTTAGTAGATTTAAAACTTTGCATCATAAACGAAAAACTTTAGCAAATGCGGAAAAATATATATTTCAATCGCACATCTTCGTTATTATTACTTAGTACATAAAATTAATATGCTGTTGTTTGTGTCTGTTTGAGGTGACCTTTTGTTCCCCTAACATTACAATCGTAATCTGTTTATAAATTACTATTTTGGTGTTGGTTGTACTAATGTGAGAATGTTTAAAGATAAACAAGAATAATACAATACTGTAGGTTTTTTACCTGCCTAAGTTTTAATGCATTATGTTTTTCGTTATCTCATGTGATTTACGACTAGGTCAATCAGGTGTCAGTTTTTCAAGCTGCTTGTTCAGCCTTATGATATGAGTTTAATTAAAATAACACATTATCGTAGCAATTAGGGTGCTTTTCCAGCAGAGATGTGCGAGGAAGGGTTACTTGATGGAACGTACACACACTGATGTACTTGATGTTGTGGATGCATGTGTGTGTTTGACGACACGATTGGCGTAGTGCGCTGTAGCACGGTTTTTCGCCACGATTTCCGTAGTGTCCCGGGTTCGATTCCCGGTCGGGTCAATTCAGGAAACGATCTTTTCTGAATTGACTCGGGTCTGGGTGTGCTGGGAGATGCCCCTGGCTTATTTCCTTGTGTGGTAACTCGTAACACAGGGATATCAATCCCTACTTCGAGACCATTACAAGAGGTGTGTTGTCTGGCGCATATTTATTTATTTATTTATTTATTTATTTAATGTGTTTGTTAAGAACCAATAGAATCGCGGAGATAGGCGAATGAAACGTATGTCTGTATACTGTTTATTTACATATCCATATTATTATGGTATTTATGTCTATTATTTAGTATATTTTGCTGTAAATTTGACGATTTGAAAGTACTGATACAGTCTATTTGAATAAAGTTATTGGAGTTTGAGTTTTGAGTTTGAAACAATTCTATTGGTTCTTAACAAACACATTCCTCGCAACGCATCCTCGCACATCTCTGGTGGAAACGCACTCTAAATGGGCTTATGAGTACTTATTAGTATCGTAACTATAATGGACGCTCCGTGCTTCGGAAGGGACGTTCAGTTTTTAGTCCCCGTTGCTGAAGATGCATGTCGTAAAAGCAAGCTAATCTAGCTATGACCTGAAAGACTTCCACGGTCGAGCTCTGAACACTACCTACCTGCGGCGGATCATTAGTTCTTTCTTTTCGCCTTGCAGTCCAAACTCGATTTCATGCTAAAGGTCAAAGCCCTGCATCGCCTCGTATTAAAAAGCGGACTTTTTCACACACTATAGGGTGACTATTTTGTGTATTAAGGTGTGTTTCGTATTTCATTCGTCCCCACTATTGAAATACAAATTGTGTGTCGCACCGTCCCGTGTGTTCTGTTTTGAACTATTCTAAAATTATAGTTAGGCGTAGAACCCCTAGTAATTTTAGCTGTGAATTGTCTGTCTATGAAGAGTTACGAATGGGTCACATACTATATTGAGTCCAATTTCTTCAGGGCTTCCTAGATCTAGACCAGGCAATGCTGGAGGAAGACATGCTGCACGAGAAGGTGGCCGGCAGCACGGCGGTGGCGGTGCTCGTGAAGGACAACACGCTGTACTGCGCCAACGTCGGCGACTCCCGCGCCATCGCCAGCGTCAGGGGAGCCGTGAGTAGGATAACATACCATCACGAGTATTTGCCAAACGGGGTAGTCAGAGGCAAGTGACTGTTGCAGCTCACTTTTCACCAATGATATTACGAGTAAATGCCAACGTGGTAGGTAGGTGGAGAGCTTTCCGCCTTTATCCGGGTTGATTTAGTTTTTTATTGATATTTTCCAACACTGGAGAGTTATTCGGAAACAATGACCACAAAGATTTTGGTTCTGGCCAGATTTGAACTCTAGACCACACGATCTAAGTGGGGGTGCTTAAACCCTAAGCCATGACGCTCTCTGGGAGTATGTTGCAGCTGACCAGTATGGGACTGGCTGTGAATATCTATTAGTTAATAGCCATTAGGTGAGGGCTAATGTCTTTACCAAATGTATTTAACTTTAACTCTAAATTAGGTTCATTGCTAATTTGTCTAAACGTTACTTTACGTTTATTTTTCCCTTATGTGTAGGTGGAGATGCTCTCATATGATCACAAACCGAACAACGAGGAGGAATTGCGCCGCATCACCGCGGGCGGCGGCTGGGTGCAGCTGAACCGCGTCAACGGCAACCTGGCGCTCTCCCGCGCGCTAGGAGACTACGTGTTCAAGCAGAACTACCGCCTGTGTCCTCAGGACCAGATCGTCACAGGTATCCGCTGTTTAAAGCGTTTACTGGGGATAGATCGGAATCGTTGCATGTTTGGAAGATTTGGCGAACAAACGACACTCTTCGTTCAACCAGTTCCCAAAAAGGGGACCGGTCTGACCCTGCCAATTACCGTTCAATATCCGTAACCTCAGTTTTAGCTAAAGTGTTCGGATCATAAACACGCTACTCATCCGCTACCTAGAGGATCACTCTCTCATTCACGACCGTCAGTACGGCTTCCGACCAAAACGGTCTACGGGTGATCTTCTAGCGTACGTAACACACATCTGGGGAGAGGCTATGGACAAGCGACTGGGTTGCCGAATTTCTGGAGGGACGTAGAATTCGCGTCCTTTGCGATGGTCGAAAATCACGCTTTCTCCTGATTAATGCCGGAGTGCCGCAGGGCTCCGTCTTGTCGCCGACGTTGCTTCTTCTGCATATCAATGACATGTTATCTCTTGGTAATATTCATTGCTATGCGGATGATAGCACGGTCCACGAGCGTTATTTATTTTTCCAATGTGACCCGTTCGTAGTGTTACAAACTGAAAGGCTGTAAACTAGGATTAAATTCATTGACAAAAAACAAAAATTCAATAAAAGCCCGCAACTTATGTTTCATAATAATATAGCTTTGACGCACAATCATTAATCATAAGTAATGTTTGTCTACACCCCCCTGTTGTTGCAATTAACTAAATTAATCATTAATAGAATTACTGCTTAAAATGAATACTATAATAATTATTAACATTATTTCAATGAATGTATTTGTTGCAGCGTACCCCGACGTGCAAGTGAGGCAGCTGAACGAGGATTGGGAGTTCATCGTGATCGCGTGCGACGGCATCTGGGAGGTTTTGTCCAACGAGGTTGGCTTACAATTCTTTTCAAATTAGGCCCGAAATACACATAATGTCTTTCAGGATCTGCCTCCTAATTCAGAAAAGTTATCAACCGATTGAGTAATTTTTTTTTTTTTTTTACTATGAGGAGCGTCTATATTATCTGGTTCTGAATCGGTCGATAACTTCTTTCTGAATCGGGGGGCTGTACAAGAACAACATTTAACACATTTGTGTTATTTCATTTTACATGCAAAATGTCTACTTTGGGCTTGATGGACCAGCGTGGACTTAACTTTAAAATTTTGCGTTTTTTAAAAGGGTTTAATAACAAAAGTTGCTATACATTGTGTAGATTATGGGATGGTATATTTATTTTGATTTACTTTACACTTTCGAAGAATAGGCTTCTCCGCCCAAGTTTGAAGGGCCATCTCTAAGTTATGAAACTCATATTTTTTGTTTTTATTTAATTTTTTGGTATTATACTGTAAGTCCGAAATAGGCAAGCTGTTGATTCTATCATGACATTTATATTTATAAATGAAAGAAAAAAGACATTTATTGCCCCTCCCCCCCCCCCCCCCCCCCCAACGCATTAAGGCACACAAGATACCTGCCCACGGATGTGGCCTCCTGTCGTCTCTGATTCCATGTTCTTGTCCAACACTGGAGAGAACGGACTGTATACATCGGAGTCTTGATCCAACCAATATATAACTTTAAGTCCCTTAAGTATGTAGCTAGTCGGTCGGTAATTAAGATGGTGTACTAAGCGTTATGCCACTCTTTGATAGAATACTGTATCTCAGCGTGGGAAGGTGCACCTCAAACACATCTTTTGCCAGTTGAACGGGCTCAACATGTACTTTTGAAGGTTTCTGCAGGTCTTCTATATTGTTATCCTACGATGGAATTATATAAAACTGGGATTTACTCACGATCAGGCAAACCTTTATTCTTAAGGTAATTCTAAAAGAGAACTCCCAGGTACCTTACGACCCCAATCTACTGAAGCATAAGCGTCGGAAATGTAAAGTCTGTAGCGTGCTTCCGTTTAAAACATCATTCTCTCAAAACTTCTGCTTTCTTGGACGTTACCTATATAACAAAGGGGTTTGAGTAACTTTGTTCGTATGGACCATTGGCGTTTTTTCTTATTAGTGGCCAGCAATAATTGTATCACTATTTTATAGCACCCTAATAAATGAACATATCTGAAGGGTCAGCATTGTTCTAAGTTATATCGGGGCCGAGATATGAATTCTTAGTTTCATTTTTTGCCTTAGTTGCACTGAAATAATAGTTCTGTGATGTTACTTTAAGGAGCTAATCTCACCTAACAGGAAGACCTCTCAAATATAGGAGAGGAAGGTTTTTCTTTAACAGTTACATCTGTCGGGTATATGTTTCTGATAAAAGTACATTTAGCAATACATTAAGCTCGATAATATCCATTGTAGTAATAGTGTTTACAAAGCAGTAGATGTATGTATTTGGCATTAAGAAATGGAACCCGAGCTTTCACGAAAATCGACCTTAAGGGCGCGGTCTCGCTTCGCTACGATTAGATTTTGGCAGTGACGCTACCCCCGGCACCCCCGCTCACCCGCTGCACTTAGACGTTAGAAACCGCACGAGAAGGTTGCTCTACTTCGCGTACCTATACGATTATTATTTAAAATAACTATGAGTTCTTTAGCTCCTCGTTTACTTTCATGGTTGTTTGGCTATTGAATAATCTACTATTTACTATGTGACGCTCCGCATACATAGCTATTTTTAAAAACAGGTTAAAAGAATCTTTCCCTGTTATTTGTTTATTTTTATTCATACTCACATTCTGCTTATGTAATAAAATGTAGGTATTATTGTTTATTATGTGCTTTTTCCGTTTAATATTGGTATGTAAGTAATTTTATTATTAAATGTGTACGTATTTATTTATGGTTTATGGAAGTTTATGACTTCTTTTAACATCTATTATTTTATTCTATTTATTCTTGCAATGACTGTCATTATCTCTTTTTGTGCATATTTAGATGTATTGTCGTATATCTATATGCATATCTATTGAAAAGAATTGCTTGTTAGCAATAAGGCTGCAAATTGTACCAGTCTTTTAATTTATTTATGATGTACAATAAAGTGTTCTATCAATAATTTTAAAAAATTGGTATGTGTCTTGGAAATAAACAACATGGATTTTATTAAATCATTTTAATCAAAAATAATAGTAACTACACGTAAATAATAGTTACAAAGTTGTCTGGAACAAATGACTCACAGCAGTAAGATTGCCTACTAACTTTCTCATATTTATACAAATTCTGTATACATAATTTTAAGGAATACATTTCTGATATAACTTGTTAATGAAATTTATTTGTCAAAAGACAAGGTGGACGCTTGGTTCACTTTAGTTGTCTTTTTGGATTTTTTATTATTTTTATTTTCTATTGCTGCTATTATGTGTGGTGGGTCTTTTATTGACATTGAACGTTCTAGGCGCGAGTCAATTAATTCTGGTAGAAGACATTGATCATAAAACTGTGTTAAAGGACCAACCATTTTTGATTCCCAAAAACCTTTATCTCTTGTGATGTATTCTACTTTCATCGGTTGCTGTTCACTCGTCCAAACTGCAAAAATGCAAGTATTTTGCTCAGTTATGTTTAACTGACCTTGTATCTGATAATAATAATCATGATTTGTATCTACTTTATACAGGTTTTTTTTTTGGTCGTATTTCCAAAATGTAATTTTTTTCTCTTTAACAGCATCTTCAGGATTCATATCTTTGGCAGCAAATGGACATTTCACTTCTATGATGCCTGTTTTACCTTCTTTGTCTTCATAGATGCCATCAGGAGTGGCACCCAAGAAACACTTGGATCTGTGAATGTATAGTCCACATGGTTTAATTTTAATTTTTTCCTGATGCTCTAGCTGGGAAAGTGCTTTCGCTTCATTCGCTTTACCATACGCAATCGAAGGAACATTAGATAAATCTTTCGGTCTGACTATAGATTTCACCAGTGGAGCACAACTTATAGTATTTTTCCTTTTACAAATTTTACCAAAAAGTGAAGCTGTTAGTCTCTTTTTTCTTTGCTCTATCCAGTCTTGGCTACTGCTTTGTTGTATAGTATTTTTTTGAATAGCATCTCGCTCTTCTGTAGTGACTTCCAATTCTTTTAAAAAATGTTGTTTTGTAACCTTGAAAACTTCTTCCGACATGTCCGGGCGTTGAGCGTTTGTACCATAGTCTGGATCGTTTTTAGTGGCAGCACGAAACCTTTTTCTAAACTGTCTTGTATATTTTCTTGGATTCGTTCTATGCGTCTCATATATTCTTGTGAATTTACCTGCAGGTTTATTAAATATAAACCTGTTGATTGCAGTGATTGGAGATTTGGTGTTAAAAGAGATCGCGGCGGCGGAACATCTTTCTTGGTAAGAATTTCTAAGAGTGTAATTTATCCTCTTACCTCCGACATATTTGGCTATAACTGAATTAAATGTTTCAGCCGCGTTGCTATCCACGTCGTAAACAAGGCTTTTTGCATTTGATGCCAAATATGAGACGTGTTGGCTCATTTTTATCCAAAGTGCCGTGTTTTGCAAATTTTGCGTCACATCTATGTCGAGTTTATCAGTTGCAGGGCATATCTGATCTTCACATTTTGTATGATCTCCTAGAGCATGGCGTAAGGCATTGTAAATATCTGCGTTTAGATTTAATACCTTTTCGGTTTGTGAAATCTCCGCATGTTTCCTTAACTTTATTGCACGTACAACGTATCTTCTCAATTTCATTATTTTTGACTCTGTAAAGAGTTTTCTTTGTTGGATGGGAATTTGAGTGTCTTTAATAAGGAGTCGCATCTTATTGCAGAGGTTTCTCAAAAGGTGATTGCGACATTCGATCTTCTCAACTTTTACATTTTTGTAGGGGTTGCTACTTAATATTTTTTTTATGGTGCTGGAATCACCGTCTGATATCAATTTAGCATATATCAAACCATGCGTGTCAAGGGATTGTTTGAAGCCTTCGACCAGTGCAGTTGATTCCATACTGGATGAGCTCCCTGTAAAATTTTTATAGCATGTATGTTCTTTGGGCTCAGTTTTCTTATTGGCTGCTCGAGCACAAACCATGCAGTATTTATTTTTGATACCTAGGTATAAAAGTTTTCCAGTATAGGCACCGATTATTGCTGCCGCGCCGGATGCAGCTGCATAATTATTTCGAAATGATCGTTTGGACCAGCATCCATCAGCAATTACAACTATCATTGGATTTCCTTCCCTATCAACGCTTCCAATTTCTTTTGCATGCTTTGCTTCTTCTTCTCCTGCCTTGCACATTTCTTTTTCCGCCGTTTTGTGATACCAGTCATAAACAACTTGGCTAGTTTTAGAATACAGTTTTTTTGACATAGCAGGTATGTTAGCATTTGCCGCCAATTCATTTAAATTTTCAAGTCCGCAGCCAATACTGATGGTGCCGGCGACAACACTATGATTTATATCATAATTAGAAGCGGGATCGTCGGTACTTACATTAAATTCTACATTACATAGATCACACTTTAGATGAAGAGTTGAAATAAAACCTTTTCGGGTCTCACCGATGCATTTTAAATTTGAAAATCTGCATCCAAATGATGCTACGCTATGATCTGCAATCGCTTGCATAGATGCCAAAAAATGACTAACAGAAACAATTCTACGTCCATCTAAAACAAAAGAGTCATTTTTATCACTAACTGCATCTTCATTTTCCGTTTCAAATTCAAAGCAGTCATATTTATCAGGTACAGATTGCTGGCACTGAAAAGAAATAGGTTTATTGTAAGTGATGGTAAAAAATAAAAGGTAATGAAGTAGAAGCTATTGTGAAGTTGTGGCGGAGAAATAGCCTTTTCCAAATAGCCAATTTCTTGTACCCATATTTTATTAGTATTACCTTTCTTTTAAAAACCCTTCGAAAAGGTAGGCTATTGTTTGCTTTTCGTTTACGGCTCTTCTTGATTACCTAAAAATAAACAGAACATATTAGTTATACTGGGTGTTATGATAAGTCGATAGCGGTAACATTTATCAGTTTATTTATTTTTTCAACATTACCAAATTTTCTTTGTCTGAATTCTCTTGTGCTAATTTGGCATTAGCTGGCATTGATCTAGAATTTTCCGTTTCCACTAAAATGTTTTTAGTGGGAGGCTGAGTTTTTATCTCTTGATTACTGAAATTAAACAAATTATATAGTTATTGCTGTGTATTTTTTTTAAAGAATGTAACCAATATGTATATAATTGAAACGATATTTCGTAAGAACTACACATTTTAAATATTTATAACCGAATTAACGAGCAGTAGATATGAAAAACAGTGCTGGTTAGGCCGCGACGAAGACCATATCAGATATGGTTTCATCACAGATTCTGTGATGATGCCTTGCAATCAAATAAAAAGCGAGTCGCATTCTACCAAATAGACACGTGAGTAAATCCGGTTATAAATAACAGAAATTTAAAAAAAATAGATTTCTAACCACTGCACAATATCATTTACTTGAAGTAGGTTGTTGCTAATATCTGACATCGGGTGACGATCAAAAGATACAGTGGCGGTTGTTCGACTGAGAAATATAGACATTTAGATAAGTAAAATAATGAGTACCATAGAAGCTATTAAACACTTAAATGAAATATTATGATTATTAAATAATAAATAATAATATCTTTAATCATTATAAATAATATTATTGTATCTTGAATAATTTATAAATTTTATAAATTATTCAAGATACCCATTCTAAAAGTTATTACAATTAGCTATAAAAAGTAATATACAACTTACCTCTTTAAACGGTTTTTTTTCATTATTTCAACTTTTGATTTACACTTCTTTTTATTGACACAGGGATATTTCTTTCTTTTCCGATCCATAGTCCTTTACTGATTCGGTGATTATTACTGATAGGTTATATAGTCAGGCAGTATTCAAGTAGAGCAACTTTCAATACGCGCTAGGCTTCGTCATAAGTATAGCGCGAGGGAAAGGGAGCAACCGTGCGAGCGAGAGGTAAAATGAAAGCAATCTAACAGTTCACACGTGCGAACGCTGCGATGTCCCAGCGGAACTGAGGATACTTTCGACGCGTAAACTGTTCGAGAAGTTTTGATTGATAAAATGTACTTGTAGTGGTTTTTTAAATACAGTTTTTTCATCATTTTATTAATTAATTGTTCTTTTCTAAGTGGTTTATGTGTGACTTCTCTTAAAGATGTTTTCTTATAGAAACAAATAAGTTTTTGCAGTAGTCGAATTCTTAAAATTACTGCTAATGAAACCACTTAAAATAAGAAAACTAAAGCATTTCTCAAAAAAGTAGGCAGGTAAGATTATTGTAGAGGAGTTAATAATAAATGTTATCTGTATACATTTCATGTTTTTGTCATACTTTTTACGTGACGTGTGCATGAATTAGACCTTCAACGCGAAGAACGTAAACATAGTTATTTTAAAAGCCTAACAAACATATTAAAAGTGATATCATAATCAATAAAAAATATGTTTTCAAAACTTGAAATCCCACACTATAAAGTAACGTTAAATACATATAATTTGTAACTTTTTTAATAACTAAAAAAAATATCTTAATTTGTGATAATTCTGCAAGAACGCTGATTCTAACGAGACTGGCGCCTTAACGCCAATGACATCAAAATTACATTTTCTAATAGGAGGTATTGATTCTTAACCGTCGATATTAGAGATATTACATGGGAAAACACCTGAAAGACTTTTTACCCACAATTGAAGAACAATACTGGCCTAATATTGCACCTGGCCATTGAAAACTAGCCTTCTTCCTAATCCATAAATATCCTAATTGCGTCGGATGTATTAGGGATTATAAATAATGCCGTTCTTTTACCTTTTCCTTGGTAAGGATCAAGTCCAATTGAGTAGTTAGTTAAACATACAATACCGAATATCTCAGCTCCGATATACTTTAGCTATATGTGCTCCATATAAAGTGTGTGCCCCTCGATGTGTTCTTTCATAATAATAAGGTTTGGTGAGTGGCCGCGAAATTTCAAAAGTGACGCCAACATTACCCATACCCCTTTAGTGCTTCCCTTCATATCTCTTCACTTCATAAATTTCTTTGCAAACAAACTGTTTCTAAATATTTCAAGACTGAATTATGAGGCTACTGAGAAAATACTTTAAATAAATTAAATATCTGGAACAATTTACACCAAGTTCATCTGACCCCGAACTAAGCAGAGCTCGTACTATGGGCGTCAGAGACTGATAAACATACGTATGTATTTCTAAATACATACATATAGATAATAACACCCAGACACACAACAAACACTAATGTTTGTTATGGGTGGGGATCGAACTCTCGACCTCCGCCGCTAAAGGCAGGATCGCTGCCATTGGGCCAACAAGCAAGTCAACTTTGTCCTCTTAAGTAATGCTATCAACAAACTGGTGATAGGAAACACAGTGTTTATGGTTACTTCTCCCATTGACGTTTACTCAAACCCAAACACTCGCACACATTATCCAAACACACACAAACTTCACTCACGCACACACAAATCACACCCATGCATACACAAGCCACACCCATGCATACACAAACCTCACCTACACATGCTCGTACCTCAATCATACATACACTCACGCACACAAATCTGCAGGAACTATACTTTTAGTTCTTTGTTTTTATTTTTTAGTTTTTTTTTAAATTATCTATAATAGCTATATTCATTCAGTCATATAAAAACCATTGTACACAGTGGCTGCGGTTCGATTTACGCTGAAAGTACTTTTAGTACTTTTGCCCGGTCCAAATTAAAAAGCGCGTTAACAGCGCTAACGTTGCTATCAGCGTTGAAATCAAATCGGACCGCAAAATTATCGTCACAACCTGAAAATTTAAGGTTAAATTTATAGTATTTCGCAAGATATTGTGACCTTTATGCATGTAAAGTTCTCTTATGATTCACGCCAAAGAAGATTGTCCCTCACAGGTTTATTCAGAGTATTACTGAGACTTTTATGACCAAAAAAATTACGTAATTTCTATGTTTGACTTCACTTCTATGAATTTGACATAACACAGCGCTAACGCCGAGAAGCAGAGGCACCGTAGGTGCAAGATGGTGGAGTTGGTGACGTCATTTATGACGTCGCACCATCTGTCGAATTCGCGCTCAAAGTGTTTTCGGTGCAAATCGGGACGCTTTTAGGGGCTCTAAAAGTACTTTCAGCGTAAATCGGACCGCAGCCAGTATAACAATAAATGAATATCCGTATTCTTTCATAATATTGAATAATTATAAGAAGCGATTGGGTTGTCTAATACCCAATAACTTGTCAATTATTCCAGGAGGTGATATCGTTCTGCCGCGTGCGCCTGCTCAGCGGCTGGGAGCCGGCGGCGGTGTGCGAGGCGCTCATGCAGCGCTGCCTCGCGCCCAACTGCGCCACCGGCGGGCTCGGCTGCGACAACATGACCGTGCTGCTCGTGTGCCTCGCGCCCTTCCCGCGCGCCCGGCCCGAGGTGAGCACCCGGCCACTCTCTCCTGTTTGCCACTTTGCGCACGTGCCCAGGGCCCCGAGATCCTGAACTCACCTACCCTAAAATCGCTCTTACCGTTCAGTTCAGTAAAATATTTGACCCATAAAGTCGAAATGCCCTTATTATGTGGACAGGGCCCCAAATAGAAGAGAAATGAGATAAAGAATGTAAATCTGACCGCGTCGTGGCCTAGGTATTAAGGTCTCTGGCTCTCCGACCCGTGTTGTCTAGCCAGAACCATATTTGTGTTCATTGTTAAATTAGCGACTAAGTCTTCGTTGGTTGAAAACATCGATAAAGAGCCAAAGCAACCCAGATGATGCTCACCACCTACAAAGGTTAGTAATTAATATGCTTGGTGGAAAGAAGCTCACTCTGAGTGTTCGGCTCCCCGTGGCGGCCACTGTCAGCTCTGACTACTCTGTTTGGGATATAGTCGTGATGGTATGTATGTATGTTTTTTTGAACCCCTTAACGTTTGTTTACGTTCTTTATCTCGTTTTACTGGGCTTACACATCATGTACTATCTACGTGATAAGTGTAATCAAGGGACTCTTTTACAAATGGCTAAAGTCCAAATGTCCTCACATCAAATGATCTATACTGAACCTTCGCAGTTGCGCATTTATGACTAAATTGGTAGCATGAATATAAAGATATCAACTAAGTTCAAGACAAGAACTAATCACAATTAAATGATTGCATGTGCATGGATTTTTCCTCAAATTTGCATGTTCTGCGCATGTCCGGTCAGTAGATGTCGCTTTGTGAAATCGTGTCTTTTCCTGTTTTCGGTAATAATTATTTGTTATCGCTTGATAACTCAGAAACGTCCTTAATTAAATTAAAGCCATCGTGCGATATCAACCACTAAAGAAAATCTATATGTAGTTTGTGTTAGTAAACCTGGGCCCAGATCCTGCCATTTATATACCAAAAGAATCGTAATTGAATAGCGTGATTTTGGCAGTTCTAGAATGGACCAAATATCAAAATCATGTCATCCACGACTCCATTGGCGGATTCCGTGTTCGCGAGTTTCAGTTGTTACATGTGTCGAAAGGGAGTTTAGCGATTATCAGTGTTTTTTTCTGTTAACTCTAATTTAGTGTCTTATTAGTAGAGTAATAGCATCCCTGGTACACAGTAAGTGAAGGACGTGTCCCCTCCTGAACCGCCTGATCCTCCGGATGGTGCTCAATCTGCGATGTATGAATCGCAACCGTGTTCTCTCAATTATTGGCGGGAACTAAAAGACGTTTGGTGGACGATGTGCTTGCTGAACCGGCTTAAAAAGCAAGCATAAAATCCAACACAACAAATTCACCCTCTGATTCTCAGGCAGTATACACCCACCATCATCATCATCATCATCCGTGTGGTCTATCCCGGTTGTTAACCCACACCAGTGTGTGGGGTCCCAGGGTCCGCCTCTCTTATAGGCAGTATACACCCACCAATCCATAGTAATTGCCCCAAAAACTTACGATGATCAGGATAAAGGTCCCTTCATTGTCCCGAGTGGAAACACCCTTCATCAGCAACCTACATCCAAGCCATACGACTCGGTAAGTTTTTAGTAAAAAATAAAATCTCTGGTGTGGCTAAAGATGATGTCAAAAAACTGAACAGAAACCGAATTATTGTCGAATTTAAAACCGCAAGCTCAGCGTACAACTTTATCAATAATGATCACTTGGTTTCAAACAACTACAGCGCTTCTATACCTGCTTGCAATGTTTCTCGACAGGAACTTATCAAGGATATCCCAGTGGACTGGTCCATGGACGAACCCGCTCCAGTTCATAAAAGTCCCAAATCGTTGTGGCATTGTTATTAAAGCAAGAAGGATGAATAGGAAACAGGTGACAGATGGCAAGCCTTCCTGGATCCCCACACAATCTGTAGTGCTCACTTTTCGGGGAACAATACTTCTGGAAATACCTATCCAATGCCTAAATTGTTGTCGCTTTGGCCACGTAAAAGCCCAATGTAGGTCAAATCCCCGTTGCTATCGTTGCTCCCAACCTCACTCATCAGACTTGTGATGTCACTGAAAACGCAACAACTTGTGGACACTGCTCTGGACCTCATTACCAGGAGGCTTCCTCCCGCTTCCCCCCCAGTGCGGAAATCTTTTTCCGACACAGTCAAAGCCCCTTCCCCCCCTCCCCACTACCAACATTACCTTCCAATCCCCATCCATTTCTCACACACAGCAACCCCACTCTTCAAGTTATAGACAGACTATTTACCGTCCCCGCCCCACTCATGCCCCATTAACCAAAGGCTATGATAGTCAAGCCCACCAGGCCATCATTGGAAATTGCACCACATCTCTACCTAATGGGTGTGCTTTAAATCGAGACGCCTCTCCCCCTTACCCCCCTTTAGTGAAAAGTTATTAGATTACCTTCTTGCCGTTATTATTAATATCCTAACAAGTCAAAATATTCCCTTACCGAACAACGTCGCACATAAACTTACCCAAATCGCTAGTTTAGCTGTTACCAATGGCAGTCGGTAGTCCAGTGGAACTGCTAGAGCCTTAGACCGAAAAAGCATGAACTAACATTGCTTATTAGCAAATTTTGCCTATCTGTTCTTGCCGTTTCGGAGACATGATTCGTACCTGGGTCGCACTTTCGTGTCTCCGGGACGATAGAAACGATGTATATACAGAAAGTACTTTATTTATAAAGTAGTAGTACTTTTTCACAACTTCCAAGAACAACTTCCTCTTCCTCCTCATAGTCAGGACTTACAAGCCGTGGCTATAAGGTTCTGTAATATTTCTTTCCTTTCTGTGTCTCTTTCTAGTCGTCTTACTTCCTCTTCCCTTGCTTAACTGCGATCAGTTATTATATCACTTCCTCCTCTAGTCCATCTGATGGGTGACTTGAATTCTTATCATGTTAGTTGGGGTTCTTATCACTCAGATGCAACAGGATTACTGCTTTTAGACCTACAGGACGACCTGAATCTGTGTGTTTTAAATAATGGCTGCCCAACTAAAAGATGTTCCCCTACCCAAAACCCTGCTTCTGCTGTGGACTTATCTATCTGTTCCATCCTTAGTTCTCTCCTTACATGAAATGTATTTAAAAGCACCCAAGGAAGCGATCATTACCCCATAGTCAGAACCATCCCTAATAATTCCCCTGCAACCTGCCTCCCTCCTCCCCTTCTGAAATATAAATTAAGTAAAGCTGATCGGCCAGCATGTCTTATATTTAGAAAATAAAATAGATTCTCTCCTCAATGTAACTTGCGATTATGATATCCTTAATACGTACATACATCATCACGCCTTTTTCCCAACGGGGTAGTCAGAGACCACATCTTTCCACTTGCTACGGTCCTGACACACCTTGCACTTCTTCCACTCTCATTAATCCTTTCATACATGGTCGTCGATTATGGGTACTCCTGACCTGACCTTTTCTGAGCACGTCTTGGACTTGTCCTTAGTACGTCCGTCTAGGCCTTCCCCTTTCAACAGCTCCATCTACCCTCGCCTTGTAAATTTGTTTCATTAATCGCCTTTCATCCATCCTTTCCATATGCCCAAACCATCTTAGCATTCCCATCTCAATTTTTGTGACAACATCCTCTTTCACACCACATCGCTCTCTTATTATGGCATTCCTTACTTTATCACTTAATGTCACTCCTGCCAAACTTCGCAATGCTCTTATTTCCCAGTGGAAAAATGCAGTCATTTATCCTACTTTCATCCTTCTTTTGCCATACCCAACTCTCACTTCCGTACATAAGCGTCGGCACTAACACCCCCGCATGAACAGCCAGTCGCGCCTTCTCTGACACCTTCTGGCTGTTCATTTAAGACATGCAGCGCTCCATTTAACATATTCTCTGCATTCACTCTTCTATCAATATCACCCTCATGCCTTCCATCCCTCATGAACCTAGTCCCCAGATACACAAATTCTTTCACTTGTTCTACCTTTTCACCTCCAATTGAAACATCACATTCTGTCATATCCTCATCTCTTTCAAAAACCATGGTTTTCGTCTTACTTACGTTCACTTT
This sequence comes from Udea olivalis, assembly GCA_947369235.1. NCBI lineage: Eukaryota > Metazoa > Arthropoda > Insecta > Lepidoptera > Crambidae > Udea > Udea olivalis. Next base: position 13,293,221 of record OX376355.1, read on the forward strand.
CATACCTCTCGCTTCTAACGACGCATTCATTAATGTTACCATTACCTGCAACTCGTCGGCTGACGACGCCAGTATGACTTGGTCATCAGCGTAGAGAAGGCATTTAACAAGCAACCCATCCATTCTCAGTCCATAATCACTGTCTTTCAGATCTGTCAAACATGGGGACGCTACACAACCCTGTCTAACCCCTTTATGGATGTCAAACCAGTCAGTGTACGCCCCGTTTATTCTGACGCAAGCACTGGAACACTCATAGAGAGATTTCAGCGCTCGTATCAGACAGCTGCTCACCCCATGCGCGGATAAAGACAATCACAACTCATTCTTTTTCACTCGATCATAGGCTTTTTCCAGGTCCAAGAAAATGCAATAGACTTTTTGATTTTTGGCCAAAAAAATTTCCGCTACGCAACGCAAGGAAAAAACCTGATCCGTACATCCTTAATTATAATAAATATCAGTTACTGAAATAAATAAATTTGTGGAACTTATTATATCTTCGGCAGATTCTCACATCCCGATCAAAGGCCCATGCCGTAATAAAATCTCCCCCCCCCCCCCCCCTTGGTGGGATTCTGAATGTACAGCCGCTATTCGGAAACGTGAGGGAAGGAAACAACAATTAGTCATCCCCATCCTTAATCCTGGTAAAGACCCCTTGGACCACAACTCATACAGACCCATAGCCTTATCTTCTGTCCTTCTTAAAGTGACTGAACATATGATTAGAAATCGTCTGGAATGGTTCACTGAATACCACAAAATCTTAGCTAAATCTCAGTTCGGATTCAGGAAAGGGTTTAGCACTCTAGATAGCCTGAGCATTCTTACGGCGGATATAAGGTCTACTTTTAAGAGCAAAGTGTACCTTGTGGTAACGTACTCCTTCCTATACTCAGGCAAAAACTGCTTCAGCTGAATATAACACAGAAGTTAGTCCGACTTATCTGTAACGCGCTGATGTCCAGATCTATCCTTATAAAATTCTTAAGGTATCTCCTCCCTCCCAGTATGGTATGGAAAGGTCTCCCCCAAGGGTCTGTGTTCAGTCCACTCCTGTACAGCATAAACAATCACGATCTTGAAAGGACCGTTCAACCCCAAGCTCTAATCCTTTAGTACGCGGATGACCGATGATTTTTGGAGTATGATGGGGCGCCCACCCATACTCGCAAAAACTTCTATGTAACGCCGTTGAACGCAGTCATCTTGACTATGCCTCCTTCCTTTTAGACCCTTGCAACAAATCGGTACTTGATAAAATTAAGAAAATCCAATCCAAATGTCTTCGGATCATATTAGGAGCCATGAAATCATCTCCTATCAACGCCATACAAGTGGATGCTCCGATCCGCCTCCCTATTTACGCAGACAGTATCTTAGTGTCCGATTTATCTGTAAGGTTGTCCATAATCCCGAACACCCCCTTTTAGAAAAACTTCGTCATTTATCTACTTTAACCCGCGAATCAGATTCTTCTACCTGTCGACCATGCATCCACCACTCCTTCAAAAATTTCACAAACATTCCGTCTCCTATAGGGACCTAATTTATAAATCCTCTCTTCTCAAATAGCTATGAGTCTTTAATCTTTAAACCAAATGTAATTGTAAATATCGGGATTGAAAAAAACTCCATCTGCTCCTCAAGAATTCTACAAAAAAGTGTCTGAACATTGGCAAGGATGGCACCTCTTGTACCCAGATGCATCCAAACTCTCCGCCAGTGGTTGCGTCGACGCTGCTGTATGGATAGCATCTTGCAGGAATAGCCCTTACTTTAAATGCCCTCAACATCAACTTTTTCCGGGAATCCATTGCTATCTTCGAAGCCATTTTACACGCAGAATCTCAAAATCTTAATAATTGCTTAATCTTCACAGACTCCTTAAGCTGCCTCCAGGCTATTCTTTCTAACCCTTTTAGAGCTAAATCCAAATTCCCCAACATATTTAAAATTAGAGAAGCTCTATTCAGATGCTACGAGGGCCTAGTTTTTGTCCTCACGTGGATCTCCAGTCATAGCGGTATCCCAGGCAACAAATCCGCCGATTCATGTGCAAAGAGACTAATATCACAGGCTCTTTAGAACATTATACACTGTTCTCCCATGACCTTCCTTGTTTAGCCCGTTCTCATTTATTTCAATCATGGAAGACTGACTGGCAAAATACCCGTAGATTAGCAGGAATGTTTTATTAAAGCATTCAGAAAGAAATTCCCTCCAGGCCCATGATTCTTCAAACACCATAACCTGTCAAAAGACATCATATCCATTATTTGCTGTCTCCGTTTAGGCCACTCCTGTTCACCTTGCTAAAATTATAGTGAAAGATAGTTCCCTTTGCGATCGGGCTTGGATGAAGGTTCTGCTGACCACTTTTTCTTTAACTGCCATAATGTAAGATCATCGTTATATGACGAATTGCCTAAGAATATCCCCCGCCCATGCAACTTAAAAAGGTCAACACTTCGCTTTTAGAAACTCTAGCCAGATTTATTCAGACCAATAATTTTAAATTGTAATTCTACTGTGGCTCATATAACAGAAATCGCAGACCTTCACTGTCTATCCTTCTAATCATTCCTTTCTTTATCAATGTTTGTTATATACTATTCCTATATATTTTATTTAGTGTTATCTGTTGTCTTGTATTTATTTATTTATTTAGGTATACCAACAGTAAATCCATACATTATATTTTTAACAAAAGGTAGTTGGAATCATTTTTTGTATAGTCACCAATAACAGGTAAACACAACATGGTATTAGACTTAAAATCAACCAATGAACTTACATTAAATAACATTAAAATTTAGGATACTATATAATTCTTAACTTATTTCTTTTTGTATTTAGGATTTCAAATATTTAAGAAGCTTATTGCGGAATATATGTCTATTGTCATTAAAAATATCTATTTTTGGTATTTTATCACTTATTTCATTATAACTTGCAACAATTCTTGACAAAGTATGATGTGAACCTAAATTCGTTCTGCAGGGCGGTACGTTGATTATTCAGTATGATTGAATCGCGGTGATATTATGGTTCTAGTGGTCAGTAAGTAAGATACTCTTTCGATTCAGATTCATTTTCTTACAGTCTACTCGAAATATTTTTGAAAACCCATCGTGCAATTTGGTAGATGGGTTCAATCAACAATAACTGCTACCGAAATAACGTACCATCGCAATCACAGCACAGACCGGGTACCTACTCACTAACGCAATATCCGTAGTTGCGGGCAAATTAAAATGGTCATAATGGGTATAAAAACGAAGATAATTTTAACAACCGTCATGTATCTTTGTACTCTCGAATATGATGTTCAGCATACACAAATAAATATTCAAAAATATTTTATTGTTATAGGGTTTTTGACATATTAGATTACGGAAATTGCGTTAGTGAGTATATAGGCGGATATATTGCGGATGAGCATCGCCTTCACTAAAACGCTGGCGCTTGTCTGTGATCGCAATCTTAAGTAGTGCTTTGTTATTTAAATATACCACGGACAACTTGCCTATCTGTTTGTATCTATACGATTTGCGATACGGACCTAAGGTAGTAGGAACATTAGGTCGTGCAATAGTCAAAATATTTGAACCTTAATCGAGCGGAGAATATGAATAATTTTCATTGGTTTTAAGCTTTATCTACGAAGGATAAGGATCAAAATAACATGGGCTCTATTCTACCGCGGCTGATTAAGGATTGAAAAACCTACAATTTCTAAGATAGATTACATTGAGCTAGCTCTTTAAAATTATTTCCCCAGAGCGTGAACTGCTTGCAGTCTCCGTTCAAATGCCTCGACACTTCCCGCCCGAACAAGTACTGGACCCTCACGCCGTCGCGGCGGTTCTCCTAACGCCCGCGGGCCCCTAACGCACGCACAAGGCTTTACCTCGTCTCGAACTGTGATCGTGATTCCAAAGTGTTCAGTTTACTGTAACTTGGCTGTTTTTTTACCTTGCACCTTTTTTGAATGACTACTTTTTTTTATCATTTTTGACCGAAATCACTGACTTTGCAAATATCCATTCGTTGACGAAAATATGATATTAGTATTTTTATGTGCGAATAGTGTGACAAGATGAGTTACTGATGATGCAATAATTAGATTTTAGAGCAATATAAAGGACAATATTTAGATTATATAAAAAACAAAATGGGCGAATCGAACATATTAAACACATTATTGAATTAATATTATGATAGAAGCAGCTCATGATACAAAAATTTTGAAATAACAGAACTATAAAAAATTAGACAGAATTCAGAAAACAGCTGAGTTACAATCCGTATGTGTCTGTGATTTTGTTATAAATGTAAAAAGAAAATTATGTGGATATTGAGCTTAGAAAGACTGAATTGTGCCATGATTTGAGCTTATTTGCACCAAACTTAGGCCATGTTCAGCTGTTATTTTGTGTGACAATCTATTTATACTTAAGCGTCTGCTACACGGTCGGCAGCGAACGTCCCACAGAGGTCACCTTGCTCAGTTCGAACCGTGTGGACGGCCGTTGGCAACCAAATAACCGACGGATCGACGGTGGCCTGACCAAGGTCACCCCTGTCGGACGCTTATTGCCGACCGTGTAGTAGACGCTTTACGTTCCTAAGATCTCATGATGACTTTTTAAGTGTATCTTAAGCTTGGTGCAAACGGGCGTTAAAGTTTATCTTTTGTTGGATCGATTCCAATGAACTGTTGTTTGTTTGTTAAACATTGTGTTCCTAATTCTAATATTTTGAGTTCAAAGTTTTAAAACGTTTCCTCTACACTCTTTTGCAAATGAGAGCACAGTATCTCAATTTCTTGACTATCTCGATCTCAAAATGTTTTGTAGTATCACAGGTTTTCATTTAGCTGCTACTTTGTTCTGTTTTGAATGTTGCTTAATTATGTTTTCCTAAGATATTTAAATGTGAGTTTGGGGCGCGTTCAGTGTCACAGAAAAACTGTAAAAGTCTCTTTTTGGCTGTGTTTTTTTTTGTCTGACGTAATATGAAATTGTGTGATTGTAATGACGTTTGTGCAGTGATGATAAAATTAACTTCTATTAGAATGTCAGTCCTTTTGAATCAGATTTCATCGTAACATACAACGCGCCTCAAACTAAATAACACAATTTGTTTTTAAATAAACTGCATGTGCTCAACTGCATGTTTCAAATTGCAATAGCTATAACAATATCGAGCTGTGTATGCACTTCTTAGAGCGGTTTCAGAATATAGTTATAAACGCGCGTACAAGCTCGTTTTTAGGCTCGTATAAGCGTGAGCCGCTTACTGACAACAATACCTGTTCGAACGAATACGCCGCAATAAACGCGTGTACGCGCGTTTGGTTTTAGTTTTTTAAGCGCGTATGCCGAAACCGTATGTACGCGCATGATCTCCAGATTGTCAAGACAGTGAATACGCGGCTCTAAACATTTGCATGTACTGAATGTTTCCATATTATAGATTTAACATGGTTGTTACAAAAATAATAATGTTATGCAATACATCCTTAGTTGCACCATCTGACTGTACTTAACAAAAACAAACAACAAAAAATCACTTTGACGTTGGCAATGCCTTTCAGTATAAGTTGCCTTTAGCAACCGTTAAGTTATTTTTCCAGCAATACTGCAGCTAACTGAGAGTTGTAATTCTATTTTTCAACAGAAAATTTACCATAAGGTAGTGATCATTTGCACCAAACTTAGGCAGCGCTTGAATTTAAGGTACTTTGACACCTTCAAATTAGACTCGTCAAAAAGGGCTTTAGTCGTGTTGTGTCTCGCTATCCGTGCGCCTCTGCTAATTTTTTATGCAATTTAAATGACGAACGCGTGACATAACAGTGGCGCCACAGTGGTGCGACAGTGGCGCTGCAAGAAAATATTTTATGAAAATTAGTACATAGTGGTGCCACTGCAGTGTTTTATTACGCGTTCAATTTGAAGGCACCACCCCCGTATCGCAGTTATTTAGGCCATTTTTCTTAATTTACGCGTGGTGCATGCTAGAAATATTTAACATAGGTCATGACCTATGTTAATTATTTCTAGGATGACATGATTATGCTGTCAGTTTAGGCTCAAAACTAAGTTTGGTGGAAATTATTTAAATTTGATAAATCACATTAACATTTCCTTTTTTAAATTTAAACGATTGAATCATCCATTAAAAAGTTACTGTGTTGATTGTGAATGTTTTGTGTTGGCCTAACACGCGCTTTGGTTTTTTTGTGTTTTCACCTGTTTGCTTGCAATAAAATTTTAAAAACATGAGGCATTTTATTTCATAACCATCTTGTCATTGTCCTTACATTATATAAACTATTGTTTGCTGAAGTGCAATGCCGCTTTTCAGGATGTGCTAGAAGCGGTTATACCCCAGTTGGCATAAGGCATGACGAAATATTTTAAGTAAAAGTGTTATTATTCTAATGCAAGTAGTGTTACAGTGCCTTAGTATCAGTTATAAACCACTCTTCTCTCTTCACTCTAAAGAGTGGTTTTTAACTAACCCTAAGGTAGGTATTGGGCCTAAACTTAAATATAATGAAAGGCTTTACCCTGACCAATTTATTTTTCTCCAAATAATATTTTGATACGAGAGAGATACAAAAACTGAAGTAGAGCAACAATTCATTCCCTAATTTTCGTACAGTATACTAAGAGCCGATTTTTCAATCATCAGATAATGAAATTTATCTGTAGAATGAAGTTTATTCGAAGGTTAGCAAGATTTTAAATTTTTCAATGGTCAGATAGATGTTAGCTGTTGAATAAAGCCGCTAACTGAGGAATAAAGTTATCTTGATGGGCTGGATAATATTTATCTATTCGTTTTCTTTGATATTTTGAGGTTATGTGGTGTGTCATTTGAGATTATTTCCATTTTGTTTAGGAGTTTTGGGGTGTTATTATAATCACAAACTTTTTACCACAACTTTAGACAGCAAAAAAGCTCAGGTAGTTTTTCTTATATGTCAGTGTCAATTTGTCAAACATAAACTTTTGTCTTGTTTCATTCAAATATTGCAATAATTGTATAAGTGCATCTCACTTGTGGATAATCAGTGTGAAGTTAGCGATATAAGTACATAGGCAAACGATAGATATCTATTCTCTGAATAAAAGACGATTGAAAAATTTAAAATATCAATTTGCTTGATAAACAGCCAGGTAATTTTATACTCTAGGGAATAAACTAAAAACTGAAAAATCAGGCCTTAGAAAAATATAAACATAGGTATGTTTCACATTCATCACTTATTTTTATAAACATTGACAAAACATTTTCTATACTAAACTTGCTCACACCACACTACACATCTTGCAGGCCTCGCCGTTACCAGTGGAAGAAAAGCTTGACAGTAAGTTCATGACAAAGATGGAAGACTTACTCTACGTTGAAGATGACGAGGAAGACCTCAAGTGATCACCCAACTTGATTAACTTACGTAGTGTAAATGTGTGTACATACGTGTAGGAAAGTATTTTTCAGTGGCTGAAGTTAACGTCCATTTAGAAGATTTGAGATTGAACAACAAGTGTAAGCTATGTCTACGTCCGTGCGTCTTGAATGTTACTTTAATTCGTGTTTTCATGCATGGCATGCGTGCGGGCATGCCTCAAAGCTAGAAGAAAGCCCTATATTTAACGCAACCTTATTTTCTACCCGTGATTTTATAAGACACTTGCCAAAAGCCTAAGGCTGATGGTAAAAAATGCAACATTCATTTATTGCCTATGCAATGAATGTGTACACTAGACGCAAGATGAATAAAAAGTTAATGAAAAATAAGTAATTGAAAGTTTTTGCAAGTTGTATTTGAAAAAAAACTCAATATTTAAATGCAAGAGTTTGACATAGCTATTGTAGGGCTATTATTTACTTTATTTTTGGCGATGAATTAAGTCTAAAGCAAAAGGCGTGGTAGGTCAGGAAAGAATTGAACCACTCATTTCTTGCGTTTGATTATTGTATAAGCAAGTTTGAGGATAGTTTTGTTTGTAAATATTGTCAAAATTATTTTAGCAAATATGGTCGTTTAAGGCGAGGACAACATTTCCTGAAGGAAACTGGTGAGCGCCACGCGGACCGAAAATCACTATAATAATCGATCAAAAAATTTATAGATGTAATAAAAAAAACCATCGGATGAAATCCCTCCATATTATCAGATCGATTATTTTAGGAATAAAACCAAAAATAGAAGACAAAATGTCACGAAAAGAGGTAACTTTGTGAATTTATTCTATCGAGACAACTTTATCAAATCATATTTCCACCGAATGAATTCCTTGTATTATCCCCTCAACAATAACAGTAAATTTTATTCGATTTTAATTGAACCACCTCTTAACCATGTTAAGGTGAGGTGAGGAGGACAGGTGATTAAGAGTAAATCAAAAATAAAGACAGTATGATAACATAATACGATGTCAGTCCTTTGGTTATTTAGTTTTTAAAGTAATTATTATTTTGTGGTTTGTCAAACCGAGACGGTGATATAATTATAAATAAAGATATTAGTCTCTACGGATGGCCAGCTCAGAGATTCCTTTGCAGTTTGCTTGTCAGCCTCATATCTTCCCAGACCTCACGACCACATTACATCAGGTCGAGGTCATCTTGACTGGCATGATTAAAAAAAACTAGTAAGTAAATTTCACTATTTAAAATATGTGGAAAATTAACTGCAACGGCTGTACCGATTTAGTTGAAATAATAGAGTATACCTCCGGAATATAACATTGTTAGTTCCTATACTCGCTGTTCGTAACTTAAGTTTTCAAAATTTTGCCTTCATTTATGGGATTTTCTAAACAATGTCGAACTACCGTCGTAGGCTACCGACCGATGCTACAGAAATCGGTATTTCCAAATTCATAGTGCATTTACCAAATAAACAACTACCTACCTATAAACCTAATCACTTTATATTTTAAATCAAAATGATGTTTACAATAACTCCACAGCCCAAAGCCCCAAACTAAATGGCTAGCCCCTTAAAAACATTTTATTAGTTAAGCTAAAAAATAGTTTTCGTTTTTTGGATAATATTTATATTTTATGAGATTTCGGGAATTTATTGATAGAATTGTAATTATGTTAACCGATTTTTTTAAATATTATTTTATTTACGATCAAAAAATGTTAATAATGCGGTATTATGAATTACATTTTATTATAATTAATTACTTATGTATGCTCACTCGATTCAGGCTGAGCGAACGTGATGTTATTTTTTGTGATTATTTTATTGTATTTAACTAAAAAATATATTAATATTAGCACCGTGATGAGTAAATGAACGGAAATGAGTACGAATCATTAATGGTTCATTAGGATCAACAATTGCAATAGATTGTTTTTTATTTAGTTGCTATAGTCTGTTTTAAACAAGTCACATTTAGTAGATAATATATGAATGAAGTACTCACGACTTTATAGTTTTCACATGTTCAACGCAATGGCTACTGTTTTTGTAGGGCAATTGTTTCCGGGTTAACTAGAATTGTAATCAGCAATTTTGTCAAGTTTGCCGGTATATTTTTTAATATGCATTTATTGTGTGCAGTTGAAATTAATTGTGTAATTAGTATTCAAAGAAATAAGCAATTGGTATATCTGTGTACAGGGACAGTAGTTTAGTTTTGATAGACTAAGGCGACACGTGGTACGTGCATTAAGAGTTCGGTGGAACACAGACAAATGACAGATATTTATACCACAACACGCTTAGTAAGGAATTGAGTATCGTGGGCGCCTTAATGCTAGCACAAACTACCTAACTAGTTATTAATAGTTAGTTACTAGTTGGCTAAAATATTTATCTACTATTTTCGCTATCAATTTTGGCCCTTTAGACTAAAGAGCGAACTAAAGACTTTAGTCATGACATAAATTAAATAGCCTACTTCCAGGTGCAGTCCTGCATTTGCAATTATTTAGTTAACTTTATCATTAACGATCAACGAAATAGAGCGTGTCCAACGTTGTACCAGCCAGCTTCTACATTAGTTAATAAACTCATAATTTGCGATTCACACCGACTGGCTCGCAGTTGAGTGAAGTGCGTACGAATTCCAGCGGACGCTGTCGGTCGCGGATGCGTACGCATAGTTCCGATCCGGCACAAAGCGAGCCGGTGTAAATCTTTCATAAGTCTGTCTTATTTCATCAACTAGGAGATATTGTTCAAAAAAATACCTCTTTAATTGCTATAATCCTGAGTTTTGTTATGGTTTACTTTCTTACAGTGAGTGTCATATTAACATAGAATACCTAGTGCTTTGTGAATTGGTTCGTAGTATTACAAACACAACGTAAGCGTAAATGATTATGTATATTATACACTTTGTACATTGTTACCGGGCTAAACCAATTTCAGGATAAACTAGCTTTCAGTATCTTTCTCTCTCGACTAGGCCACACTAGTGTATCCTGGAATGTGCTTATTTATATCAGGGAGTACCAGTTTGGCTTAGCCTAAACTGGTTCATCCTATCGGGCTTAGGAGTAACAAGTTTTTACTAGGCTATACCGGGTAATCCCTTTGCGTATAGGAAGAACTAGTTTAGCCTAGACAAAACTAGTCTGTCCTGAAATCGGGTTTGGCCGGAAACATATACATCAGCATTTCCATCCATTGGAATGTTGTACAATTATTTCGGTAACTAGCTGGAATATAGCTAAATATTAGTACCTAATGGTACTAAAGAATATGTAAAAAATTACTATGTTTAAAAAATGTAAAATAAGATTTTTGAGCAAATATTAAATATTGTGGTCTAATCGGAAAAAATGTACAAATGGTTATATTTGCGTGTCTTAACTGAAACCATGAAATAACTAAATCACAACTTCTGTTTTTATGGCCTTGTAATTTTTTCTCTGGTTGTATTTATGCCTACAAAAAATTGACAAATCCCGGTTTCTTAGTTACAGCACTGAATATAGTAAGACCTTGTCCAGATGACCCGTTTTACGCGCGATATGATGTACGATATTGGTTACACTGCTGTTTATAATGCATGATCGATAACCTAGCTTAGATCACAGCGATCGATGTATAACAAAACGCGCTTCGATCATAGTTCTGGGCACGGTCTTAAGCAGTACGTACAGTTACGGTCCTCATAGTTGTAGCTGTGACTTAAAATATGACATTTACAGGTCAACAACATCGGGCTAAACTATAACGTGTAAAAATTAAGGAGTTGTTTATTTTGAACTTACCTTTAGTTATTCCTATTCAACTAGTGATATTCTGTTAATACCTACATCAATAATTAAAAAACACAGATATAATATAGTCCGTTTAGTATAATTTGTTCGGGACCAAAAAACTTGTAACGTGCACTGACATTTAGTTTTTCTTAAAGTGATTTAAACTGCCAAAGATGTAATGTTTCAACAACATAACTGTGCCAATTCTGTCTTGATATCACCGTAGAATTGAACTATTTAACTAGATATAATACGTTTACTCACCCCTTAGGTAATGCTTTCAAATTCGTGGTGAATTAGAATGTTTCTTCCATCTTCCTATTGGGCACATAAAAAAGACAACAGCACCTTAAGAATGTCTGGCTGTATTAGTAGCTACTAGAATTACTTCAGGTATAATAGAATTTCACTAGTTATTAAAACAACTTAATAATTTTGCATAATACTATCACAAGTTCTGGATTAATAAGTATTGACGTGTAGAAAATGTAGGTAACTTATGTGTGTAGGCACGTTTGCTAGTCAAATTCTACGTATAATGTGTACTGAGTGCCGAGTGCGAGTTGCAATGAGAGAAGTGAATAACTTCACCATCGCGTTTGCGAGAAACAAAACGCGAATTTGTATGGCATCGTGTGAGCGCCATCTAGCAGCCTGAATGTTGCCCGCATTCGCCGCTAGATGGCGCTGACTCGATTCCATACTATTTGACATTTACGTGCTCTCTAAACGCGATGGTGAAGTCATTCACTTCTCTCACTGCAACTCGCACTCGGCACTCAGAACTAATGTTTCATAGTGAAAATGTTGTAATAAAGTTTTACATTTTTATTCGATTGTTTTATTTCACTGTTTAATAGACTTGGGCAAAACTATCATATAAATGAAGCGGAAGGTCATAATAATAACTGAACAGATAAATATGATTATTACAATTAAGTACATTATTATTTTTATTAAAGAAGCTGCAAAAGTGGCTTTAGAAATCAATTTAAATAAATCTTCTTTGTATTGCATTGTTTCATGTACTTATCAATCATCATCATCATCCGTGCGGTCTATCCCGGTTGTGAACATGGGTTACCGGTACGGTATGGACCGGTGTGTGGGGTCCCAGGGTCCGCCTTTCTTATTTTCTTGGCCCACTTCGCGCGGTCTTGTGCATCCTCAGTGGTGAGTCTGTTGGCACGCATGTCACCCTTAACGACGTCGAGCCACCGCTTCTTGGGTCGACCTCTTCTACCTGGCGGGGGCGGCATGGCTAGACATTTTTGTTGCCTACGTAGTTTGCCGATCTCCGTGAGACATGACCATACCAACGAAGGCGGCACTCCTGCAGCTTGTCCGCGATGCCACGAACACGAAGGCTGCCGCGGATGTGGATGTGACGCATGCGATCTTTGCGTGAGACTCCACACATCCACCGCAGCATCTTCATTTTCGTGACACGCAGCTCCTGCTTGTGTCGCTCTAGTAACGGCCATGTTTCACTGCCATATAAAAGGACAGGCCTAATGATGGTTTTATAGACCGCCCCTTCAGCTTGATCGGCATTTTGGGGTCAGAAATAACACCAGTCAACTCACGCCATTTGGCCCAACCCAAGCCGCGGAAATTCGGGTTCTGACGTCGCGGTCGATGGCATGTATCAATGACGAAAGGTAAAACCTTACTCGAGGCCAAGTTATCCCACGCGATGTAGTTGTATTCTGTTCAAAAGTCATAAAATAGCTTAAAATTTACTCAACCTGAAAAAAAATATCAAGTGTGCGATTACTGAGCATCATTGAAATCATCGTCAGCTTAGTGAGTAAATAACTTATTTATCACAGAGAACGCGACCCCGCCTTGATACAGACATTCTTTGCTATCAGAAAATAAACATGCCAAAATCTACAACTCGTGTACAAAACTAACCCGTTACTTTAGGGCAAGTCGACCGTAAGTTCAAGGTGAGGATGGCCAGCCCAGTGTATGTTTGCATGACTTGGCTTGTCATTGCAGCCTTATATCTGGACCTCACGACCACTTTCCATCAGTTGGAGTGAGGTCATCTTTACGGGAAATGTAAAAATAGTAATGTAATTTATAAATTATGGGTAAGTATCTCTTGTGTAACGCTTGAAAACAAGGCAGCCAGGTATTTACTAATTGACTTATCTTCACAAATATCTGGGACATTCAACAACTAAAAATGGTACAGAAGGCAAACTTAATGCTTCCTGCCAACCATACCATATTTTACATCTAACACCGAGACTATTTTATAGCAGAGCTCGTATGTACTCTATTGTTGATAGCCATGATCACCTGGAATTTGCGCCAAATTCCAGGTGATTATGGTTACCATATGATGATACCATTTCTTAAAACATGGATAAATAGATAAGACATACTACTTAGCAATGTAGTAGATACTTAAGCAAATTCACAGTTGGATCTCGAACTATACTATAGCTACTTTAGTAATAAATTCCAATAGTTTCATCGTTTGCTGATTTAGGAAACCCGATTATGGCATCATTATCGTGAATGAGGCAACTTGGGCAGAGGCTTACGTAGTTTCTTCCTTTTCAAATACCTACTTTAAGTACGAACTAGCTTTATTTATTGCTAAAAACGAAAAATACCCAACTAGTTGGATCCACCTTTTTTTTTTGATAAGGACGCCGCTTTTTGGCCTCAGCAGCTTCACCCGTCTGTAGGGTGAGCGCAGAAGGCTCTCAGCCCTAATATTTAAAGTTCGATCCACCAAAAATGTTATATCTTGGTTGTGGATTTGATGTAAAAGGCCTGTAAATTTAGCTAAACGTTTGTAGCTGACTGTATTTTCTAGTGTGGCCTTTCTTCATCTGTCTCTTCCTCTTTTACGTACCTACTTGGCTTTGGTCTTTTTCAATTGGCTGTCTTACAGATTAAATTTTAGTTTGAAAAACTTACCGATAAGTAAATTTAGGGACTCGTCTAACCAGCATTGACGCACCACACCACGTTTTCATTGCGTCATTTTTAAAAAAATATATGAATCCAATATCCATCCATTAATAGTAGCGATGACTTGATTTCAATGACGGAGGCCTTTGCAGAGCAGTGGGACAGTCTATAGACTAAATACTTTACTTCATGTGTGCGTGCATACGGTGGAGGTGCGCGTCATTTTAGTCTAGACAAGCTCTACAAAGTTACAATAGATAGGATGTTAAAAGTGAGATGTAGCTTACTAAAGGAACATTGTTTCTAATGTCGGTATATCCTACTGAAAAGTAATTAAACTATTTAAATGAGATGATGATGATGATTTTGTATAAGACACAAGTTTTTATGTCTTATACAAAATCATCATTCGACGAGTATTCAGTCGACGAGCAAACGCTCGTGTGTCGAATACTGCTCTCATCTTTGGGACGGTTCCGCAAAGTCCTTACTCGAAGCTCTCGACAGGTTGCAGCGGCGTGCTATCCGTATCATCGGCAACCCAGAGGCGTCTTTGACTCTTAAACCTCTCCAATTGCGTAGAGACATTGCCAGGTTAAGTGTTCTATATCGCTTTTACAATGGGGAATGCTCTGAAGAGTTATTCCAGCTTATCCCTTCCTCACCCTTCCACTCCCGCACCCCGCGTGCTGGACTACGTAGTCATCCACACACAATCCAGCATTTGTTGGCTCGCACTGAAAGGGTCTGTGACTCGTTTCTTTGTCGTAACATCCAGACATGAATTGCTCTTCCAGCGCATGTGTTTCCTTCCTCTTATAGTCCTGGGGTCTTGAAGCGGGGCGTGAAAAGGCATTTCTGCAGGCCTTCAAGGTAAGAATGGCCATCCCAGTGATTCGTTTGAATGACTGGGCTTGTCAGACTCATATCTGGGTCTTAGGTCATCTTGACGGGCATTATAAAAAAAACATAATTTAGGTATTGCATATGAACACTGTAAAAACGTTTAACAACGATTTAGCTCGGTGCATGCAAGAGTGCAATGCAGTGTTATTTTGTATTGAATACAAAGCATTATTTATTGATGTAAGTCGACTCACATCAACAATTAATGAGTTACTTACATCGTTTCCATCGAGACCTTGGTGGACCAGAGTAGGTATTAATTGCAATTTATGAACGTTCTTTGTGGCGTTCGAGAACACACATAAATATACGAAACAAATACATGACATGCTGCTCCTTACGTTTTTATTTTGTTAAGTACAGTCAAAAGCATATTTCTATTTCCAAGGCTCCAAAACTGTCTGAGCCTAACATAAGCCACAAATATCTATACGAGAGTTCGTTCAAACTCCTTGTTGACTTGTAGTTAAATAGTATATCTACCTATTGGTCGCTAATGATTTGCTTAGATATTTATGAATCCCTTCAAACGTACAGACATTTCTGCTCTTGACTGTACACCTTAACCAAGTAGTTATTCTGTCGACAAATTTTCAAAGCTGATACACTCTTGCAGTCAAAATACTATCTCATTCATAATGTCAGTGACCTTCGCAGTATTATCTTTTGATATTTGATTCAGATAAGATAGTTTGCCAACGTTATCGGTCAAGCTTTACATAAAGTTTGCAATAACTTTCAGAAAGACGATAAGCTCAACTCAACGTATTCTTAGTATGGAATACGCGGGTTCGAGTCCCGCTTGTGGCCGATTTTTTCTAGTTTCTATCTTTAGGTAGACTTCTTACTACTACATACCTATTTAGAATACTAACGGCTGCCAATGTTTTAGTTTTTTTCATAAAATTCACGAAAACGCCTGGTAGAAATACACGAGCAAAACATGGCCCCATTTCGAAGGAGATCATTTTTTGCCACCGTATTATTTTATAATCATAATAAATAATCGGCACATATCAAAAGAGCACATGTGCGTCTACTGCGTCATGTCATGTTACATGCTAGAGTTATCAGTTTTGATACAGCAAAAACATGTTTTGATTCATCCGTCGGCGTTCCCCAGTTACGACAGCGTATCGCTGATTTACCGTTCAAACTTCAAACGTGCCATTCAATCAATATTTGCATACTTAGTTTTAAATTACAGTTTTTATCAAGGGGCGCATGACGAAACCAACACCAGCGCGTTAAGTCAGCCACTGGCCAGCGAGCAGTAGATATCGTGTGTCGCCGCGCGAAAGTGCGTGATAGTGTTACAGCGTTCGAATTTTAAATCGAATTTCGAATTATCTGCTTTAAGTTATTGAGTTTTTTTATTGGGAAAATGGGTTGTCCAATGAGGTATGTTATAAAAAAGTTTTTTCAAATAATATTATAACTTTCTTTTTTATTCTACTTATTGTTTGTGTGTTTTATTTGGTTTAATAATTAGGAATAAGGATTATGGTTAAACAAATAAGAAAGACAAGTAATCAGTCGAATCTTAAGAAACATTTCAGATTGAAATGTGCATTTGCGAACAGGAGTTTTGAATGTGAAGCATCAAAAATGCAGTGCCGATGCACCAACAAATGTATTTATAAATGCGGATAGTCACGGCTGTAGTTTAACGATTCATTCTATTTTAATTCAGTCATCTACTAAATTACTTTTTTTACCCGGATAAGTACTTATAAAAGTTTATCGTTAATCTATAAATTCTCACACATTCTTAACATATAGAAACAATTTGAACTGGGCAGGTATTGTTACACGCACTACCTACCGATACAATTTTAAAAAATTGTTAGCTGTTATATCTAACACAACAACTTACTGTCAAACTGATATGATTCATATTTTTTTGAGATCAATAGGAGAACACAAAGCCATTTTTAAACTACCCTCAATTTGAATTCAGGACCGTAATATTACAAAATCATTATTATTTATCTAATTTATAGGTGATGATTTTATTAAACCTTCGATTAAAAATTACATTACATACGAAGTAGAATTTTATTAATATTTAAATCCTTCATTAAACTGTGACGAAATCAGTAAATAAACTATATTATTTAAAAAGGCTATTCTCAAGTGATAAATTAGCACTGGCACAACAAATTAACAACAAACCTACTCAAAGAATTTTAAAAAACATAAAGTTGTCGTCAAATCAACTTAATGTTTTTTATGGTCCAATGAACCACGTCTTCATTAGCACTTGTGTTGCGTGACATGTGCGCAACAAAAAAGCATTTTCTTAAATGTAAAAATTTACGTTTAGATCTGCAAGTGCAAAATCCCTTTATGATCTTGTTTCCTCACCAACCTTATAACTAAACTACAAGCACGCATTTTCAAAAGTTTATTCTAAGTCACTTTAAACCTACTTCTTTTGTGTACTGTAAAGTTTATATCTATAGAACTTGAGCCACTTACTCATTCATCATTCGCGCAATCTACCAGACGAGTTTTTACAAGACAACTGGTTAAACAGGCTGACGGATGTCAAACCTGCTAATTTCATATATTATAATATTATCTGTACCTGCTAACGTAAGTACTACGTATGTACAGTGGACCAATAACGACTGCTTGTTACATCACTTTCAGGTGTTTAGTTCACTTATGCTATATTAACACCCTTTCCCAGCCCCGTGTACCATGTGATACAAATACCTACAACCTATTGTTTTTTCTACTGTGTCAGCTGCTTAGACATGTAACATGTTAAAACAATGACTTATTATTGATAAGAAATTTTAAAGTTTGTAGGATCTTATTGACCTGCAGTCAACATTAGATTAGATAGTAACACAATTATCGCAGCTCCGAGATCTGTCTTTAACTTTTTGAATATTTTTTTCCAAAAAAACCGGTGAATTCCACTTAACTTCATTATTTTAGAACTTAGTTTTAAAATATGAACTCCATAAAATGCGATACTACAAATAATTTATGGTTTAATTGTCTGAAATCTGTTATTTGTTAATAAAATGAAACGAAAAGCCAGTTAATTAGTAGGTTTTTGAATAATAATACCTCTTTCATATCCATCTCTTTACCTTTAAATAACTCGGAAACGTGTGACACTTTAGGGTGCCATTTAATACGACATTTTTTGTTTGTTTATGTGTCTTCTTTACATACATACCATTTTCATCGTGCGCGGAGACATCGAGAAAAAAACAAAATGGCGGCTGGGTTCAAGCCACTAAGGTTCAAACCCCTTTTTCCTCTTTAAATTAGTATAGATAACTACTGGTTCTATGTCTTGGTTGGTAGTAATCTAATCATGCCTCTGAGCGATGGCACGTAGGTTTGATTCTCACTAGAAGCAATTACGTAGCGAGCATTTTATAGATGATGCGAAAAAATATACTTACATCTATAAATAGAAATAAATAACATTCGTAACCATTTCTTCTCGCCAGCTTTTGCTTAATCAAACCATAACCTAAAGTATTGTCTAGCAGTAGGTTTCCTAAGCTTCTAGGAGCCCTATACACCGCTTTTTTACCCGAATGCGCCAGAAGGAGTGTTATGTTTTTCGAGAGTATGTATGTATGTATGTATAATTGTTTGGCACGCTCTGCAGCCTGAGCGGCTCGATGGATTTTAGCTTAAGAGCTGGTGTCGTTAGATTGGTATTTACTGTGAAAGTGACACTGGGTATATCAAAATGATAAAAAAACAAAATGGCGGATTTTTGGTTTTCTACCCAGCCCCTTGAGTGGGGTATCAAAATGGAAGGCTTAAAATAGCGATTCCATAAATACAGGTTAACAAGTAAAAAGTCTGAAATAAAAACGAATTATTAAAAAAAAAACCTGACTGCAAAAAATTACCACATATTATACGGGAAAAACAAGCTTGTTCGCAACTTTTCAAATCATTGCAGGCAGGGACGAAGCAGGAAATAACTGAGTTGTTACATAAACTTCTACAAAAAGGTTTTGTTTATGTTCTATTAATGTTGATCCCCGCTGCAGAGAATTCACAGAACGCTCTTGGCGTCTTCTGTGACTTGTCCAAGGCCTTTGATTGTGTTGATCACGATACACTTATACGCAAGCTTGATTTTTACGGGGTAAGGGATAATGCTTTAGATTTGGTAATTTCGTACCTTAGTTTAAGAACTCAAAAAGTTGATGTGTACAGTGTACTGTCTACAGGATCACAAGTTAAAATGGGGGTCCCTCAAGGATCCATTCTAGGTCCATTACTATTTCTGATATATATATGTATGAATGATTTACCTTTTTACTTAAAATATATTTGTGATGTTGTATTGTTTACAGACGATACATCTTTAGTTTTTAAAACTGACAGAAATAAAAACCTTTTTTATGATGTTAATGACGCACTTTCAAAGGTTTTACAATGGTTCACAGTAAATAATCTACAGCTTAATGCAAAAAAGACTAAATGTATTAATTTTAAGTTGCCTAATGTTAAAGATAACCCCCTTAGTCTAAAAATTTATGGTAATACTATGAAGCTTGTAGATACAACAGTTTTTCTTGGAATCACACTAGATTCAAAACTGCAATGGAATCCTCATATAACAGCTCTCTCAGGCAGACTTAGTTCGGCTGCATTTGCAGTAAGAAAAATTAGGTTCAGATGTTGATACTGCTCGTTCAGTTTATTTTAGTTATTTCCACAGTGTAATGTCTTACGGCATTGTACTTTGGGGTCAAGCGGCGGATATACAAACCATCTTTATCCTCCAGAAGCGAGCGATCAGATCCATCTATAAGCTTCGTGCAGGGACTTCACTTAGAGAGATTTTTAAGGAAATTGGTATCCTCACTGTAGCGTCACAATACATTTGCAATTGCATTGTTTTGGTGAGAAAAAATATTGGTTTCTATGCTAAACACAGTGACATACATTGCAGAAATACTAGGAATAAGGATAAAATTGCACTTCCACTCTTTAGGTTACAAAAAGTTTTAGGATCTTTTATGGGGCAAGGTATACATTATTACAACAAAATTCCAAAAACCATTTGTGAGTTACCTTTACATAGATTCAAAAATCACATCAAAACAGCTTTATTAAAAAAGGGTTATTATACTACCACTACTATTATGTTATATTATGTACAAAAAACTACCTTATAGATAAAAATGCCTGGGTGTAAGCGCTCTGCTCGATGCGGGATTAAATAGCTCTATTCGAACAGATGTTTTATTGTAATTGTTAAAAGGTACCTAGTATGTACTGACTAATAATTTTTCTTTTTGAATTGTTTAAATGAATTTTTGTTATTATATTCTTTTATGGTTGGTTTTTTCTCTTTCTTTTATATTCTTTTAGGTTTATTTGTATCAAAATGACACACTGCTTGTACTTCACTAACGCCTGTTGTAAACCCAAAACAAGTTTAAAAAATTAACTGCTGAGTTTCTCGCCGGGTCTTCTCAGCAAGAAACAACTCCGACGCGGTGGTAGAGTCGCATTATGTTTGTATACTGTTTATTTACATATTCATATTATTATGGTATTTATGTCTATTATTTAGTATATTTTGCTGTAAATTTGACGATTTGAAAGTACTGATACAGTCTATTTGAATAAAGTTATTTGAGTTTGAGTTTGCAATGATTCAAAACGAACGAGCCTGTTTTTTCCTTTTGAGTGGTCAGTCGGCTTTTGATTTTTTTGAATTTATCAGTAATATCTACACGCGAGTCGGGCGGACGCAAACTTTTCAAACTGCTCTTTAGAATAAAAAACGCGGTGTGCATAGGCCCTAAGATGCAGTTCCAATAAAATAATGACTGAGGTAGGTGCATTGTTCAATTTCTTAGTACCTACCAATTTCTAATAATTACAGGAAAACAGCAAAGTAGGCAGGTAGATACCTATCATACTTAATCATATTATTATGTTATTTTATAGGAATCTGATTAATTTGAAGAATAAAAAGTTCTGAGTTGCTGGTAGTTATATAGGTAAGTACGTACTAGGTATTTTGACTAGCATGTATTTTCCTGTTAGCTTAGGTCAGTGATGCCGCGTAGGAGATTGAAGTGTCCATTTCTACCAGCGTGGAAGTATATACCTAGATGATCACTATAGAGAAAGTATAGTTGTAACGATATATTTTGGTGAAAGCCGTTTTAATCAAAGTAAAACAAAAAATAGTGCGCTGTGTAAATGGTTAAAGTTTCGCAAAAATCATGTATGAAAGAATTGTTAAACTTTAAAAGTTCTAAAAAAAGTCGGCGACAGCATATTATTATGTCTATCTTTTAAGGTTAGCTCAATATAATCTTTTATATGTTAACCAATTTTATTCTGAAATAATGCAATGTTTGCGAAGGTGCTTTTATAAACATGATAATAATCCTTATCCAAATAAATACGTTATTCATCACGAGTATTTAATTTAAAACAAAATTGTCCTATTCATCATTCGATTTCAATGAATATGTTTTAGGAGATATCGCAGTTTTGAAATAATATCGCAGCAACAGTGCAAGGCCGGCGGCAGTCATGATGGGGGGAAGGGCGGTGGCCCCAATTAGCTCTGAGGACTCTCAAATTTTGCATAGCGATAACCATTTGGAAATATTTCGTTTAAATAGGTTGAGAATTCAGGAAGCACTAAAATCAAAATGCTATTTCAGTCGCTTTTTGTTTTGTACAAATGTAATTTTCTTACAAATATTGCAGTTTTCAAAATCAACATTATTTAATTTTATTGTGAGCAGTAACCGACATCGGAAAAAGGGCGAGGTCCATCGTTTCCCGGTCAATTGTGGACCAATATTCAAAATTATTTATCTTGCAGAGCAGCAATAGACGACATAGGACAAGATGGCGAGCACCTCGACAACAATGCGGGCATGCTCTATGGCGAGTACCTGATGCTGGACAAACTCCTCAGCGCGCAGAGGATGCTCAGCGCAGAGTCCACCACGCCGGTCCACGATGAACATCTGTTCATAGTCACACATCAAGGTAAAGTGTGCAAAAAAACATCTTTTCTGGTCCGCACCGCTAGGGAGTGGAACGCTGCGTCGGTGTTTCCGGATACATACAACCTTGGTATCTTCCAGGCTAGAGTGAATGAATAGACATTTTTTGGGTAAGCGTGTACCACCAAGCGAGACTGAGGCCAAACGCAAACCCTTTAAAATGAAATAAAAAGATCTTACATTAAGATAGAGAAACGAGCAAATTTATGATAAGGATGGAACTTGTGTATTTAGCATATCATAACATACCATCCCAAACGGGGTAGTCAGAGGCAGTGACTGTTGCCGTCATGGTTAGCAGAACCCTCAGAAGCCCACTTTCACCAATGGTATTAGAACCCAACGTGGTAGGTGGTGATCGAGCCTTCCGCCGTTATGCGGGTTGATTTGTAATTATATATTTTTTTGTGTTAATTTGTTATATTTGATCTGACCTTAACCTTAAAAAAAGGTCTTATTGGTCCCAAAATTCCAAAAGGAGGTCAAGCCAAAAAACTGGCTCAAATTTTAAATAGTTTCTGGTAGACTACCTCATTTGGGATATGCGTCGAAAGGTTGCTGGAAGCCTAATATTAATGTAGTTGGGGTTTATTTCCAGCATACGAGCTGTGGTTCAAGCAGATCATCTTCGAGGTGGACTCGGTGCGCTCGCTGCTCGACGTCGAGGGTCTGGATGAGAGCCACACCATGGAGATCCTCAAAAGGCTCAACAGAATCGTCCTCATCTTGAAGGTACGGCAGAAAATTTGATGTAATTCAAGGAAGGTTAGGAATTGGCACCTAGTGATGGGCGCACAGAAATCAAATAAGGCTGCTTACATGTTTTAGGAAATGAATGGTTACAATCCCAAGCAGCATTGGAGTTGTAACTAACTATATAAATAGCCATGTTAGAAAAAATGTGCACGCCGCACAAACGAAAAAGTAATAGGTAAGTAATTAACGAGTTAAGAAAAGACCCTCAATTTGTTTGCGGAAACTACGTCATTGACCGGTTTCTGCTGAACGCAATCGTTATCTATCAGAATACTAGTCTACGAGAACCAATGTAGTTACCTATAATGTTTTACCCATTAAAAACCCATTGACACTTATTTCCTTTTATCATTGATGAAAAGCGACGAGGATTTCCACCGTCAACTAACAGAGCGACGTGAAAAAAACATTGCCACAAAGTGCGTCACGATAAACTAAAGTTTGACATTAGTGTGGGTAAATCAGTCAAAAGCATTTTGAACTTCCTGGAAGTGAGGGCCCAGGATAGATCTTACTTGTGAACCCACACAACCGAATTCGAGTATCTTCTGTTATTTGAGGCGACGTCAACACGATAACGCGAGAGCCATGACTTATGACCTAAGGTCTGGTGCCAGATAACCGCATGGAACCAGTGACGTTATACTGCTTACGCACTATTGTATAATAAATAAAATTGAAAAGGGCGTCCTCTTTCCTCCTTACCTCCGTAGAAGGAATACTCCGTTTCTAAGTGACAGACAGACAACGCACCGCCGAAACTACTACACGTAGATATTTGGCTTGTGGATTCCTTATTGGGGTGTGTTGGGGAGACCTCTAAGAGGAGGCTTTTCCAAAATTCCTAAAGGACCCGTTCCTTCAGAAAGAACGGGCGCGAGCGTACGAAAGCGCGGGCAGAAGCTGGTCTATACTAATATTATAAAGAGGAAAGATTTGATTGTTTGTATGTATTGAATAGGCTCCAAAACTACTGATCCGATCGTGGAAATTCTTTCACCAACAGAAAGCTAAACTATTCAGAAGTGATATAGGCTATATTTTATTATGTTTGAACAGAAAATTCAGAAAAAAAAAAATAGTATAAGTAAATAAAGTCGGAGAAAAGCAGGCGAGATATGATAATGGACAACAGCTGTCTCGTAGAATATAAATGTGTAGCAGCCAGATTGGGTAATAATCGTGAAGGGATGATGAAGGTGCCAAGAAGTTTAACCAGTCAAAAGCCATATAATCACGCTACAAACAAACTTTCAAGGTCGTTTTTAACCCCAGTTTCTGGAAGGTTGATCAACCGTAATAATTCGAGTATAATTGGACTCGAATCAGACTACAGGTGATCAAACGCTCGACGATCAATAAAGAAAGGATCAAGTATGTGGTCCATTTGAAGGTAAAGTATTGATTTAGTAGACACTATTGAGTCTATAGAGTCTATAGTCTTCTCCAGATTCTCTCCAGCTGACCACTTATCACCAGTGGACCACTTTTGCATGTGCCACAGCCACAGCGCGCCACATCTATCAACCTTTAAACAATTAGATACGTACCTAGGTACTTCCTTAAAGTAAGGTTCTATTTTCAATGTCCTAATCAGACTTTGGCAGTCACGGTTAGCTCAAATCAAAAGTCCATTCTTCGCCAAGCGTTTTCTGAATAGAAGGTGGCATGTCCACCGCCGACTTCTGACGGTGATGCGTCAAAATCAGAACCTTAGGGTAAAGCGGTAAACTGAATAAATATCTATATAAATATATAGGTATAATTAGGTAACTGCATTGTATAAATACACAAACATGTCCATAAATGGATCGTATACGATCTAATATCAGTCTTTCTTCATTAGTTCCACTTTCATGCGTATCCGTTACAATGATGTCTGGACTAGAATTCAAACTACCTATGATGGATAAAAATGCTATAGGTACGTAGGTAATGTATATATGAGCTGCTAGGCTTGAATATAATATCACGCGTACAACCATAAACTTGCGTTTATTATGTCGTATCAACATTACTCGCATTCTGTAACAATGTTTAAGTGATAAATCAGCTAAAAAAACGCTGATGCTGCTTTTGAAAACAGGTTTTCACACACAGGATAGGTACAGGGATTTCATCCAGTTGAATAAAACTGAAATATACTTACACGTAATTGAGCTGGCACAGTCTGGATATCCTGCCTGCAGTCGTGTGTTAGAACCTAAAATAAACTTTAATGTGACGATTCGTTGTGTTTTTTGTTCGTCCTGTGTCAGGGTGTTATTAGGTATTTATTAAAGTATGTAGTTAGAAATACGAGGGGCATGCCAAAAGAAGTTAGATCTTTACTCATTTGATTGACACTGGCAAGTTATACACCATCTTCTAAGCTGGTTTTTTGATATATTTGAAAATAGAACACACTTATTTTTTTTTGAATGAGCATCATTTTTCCGAGAATCTGGCGGGAATTCCCCTGCAGCAATGGAGCTCAGTCGACGTGATTTTCGCGCCATGATTTATTATGACTATAAAAACTGGTTTAAGTCTCAAGAATGTTCTGAACTTTTGGCTTTTGGCTACTACTTTTGGTGAGTCTGGTTGTTCACGAGGAACAGTATTTAATTGGTTTGCTGAATTCAAAAGAGGACGGGGATGTCTCGAAGATGAAGCGAAGACAGGTCGGCCGCCAACCGCGGTCACAAAAGAAAACATTCGTGCAGTCGAAAAACTTATTCGCGAGAACCGACGAATTACGTATGTAGAGCTGGAGCGAGAACTGGGAATTGTATCAGCAGCAAACAGAAATACAAACCATAATTCACGACCACCTTTATCTCCGCAAACGTTGTTAGAGATGGGTGCCGCACAAACTTACCGATGAGCAGAAAGACCGTCGGGTGGATTGGTGCCTATTCATGATAGATAAATTCGACGGTGGCGAGAAAAAAAAAGGGGTAAGTATAATAAACTGACTGGTGACGAAACATGGCTATATAACTATGATCCCGAAACAAAGCGACAGTCGACTGTATGGTGTTTTGAAGATGAACCAACTCCAACGAAATGGCGCTTAACACGAAGCACACAGAAACAAATGGTCTCCTCTTTTTTCTGCAAAACGGGCTAGAGGATCAAACAACAGTAAACTCTGAATGGTATGTGACAGTTTGTGCTCCAACAGTAATATCAGCTTGGTGTGACAAGCGACCAAAGTCAGCAATCCGGCACCTTCTCTGGCACCACGACAATGCGGCGCCGCACACGTACAACGTTTTTCAACTCAAAAATTGTGTCAATCCTTCCTCACCCACTATATTCCTCTGACCTAGCGCCTTGTGATATTTACCTGTTTCCAAAAATTAAAGAAAAACTAAAGGGGAAGAGGTTTGAAAGCAAAGAAGATGCACTGGCTGCCTAAAATTTCGAGATTTCTGAGGTGTCTAAAGAAGAGTGGTCACAGGTATTTGCCAATTGGTTCAAATGTGTGGAAAAGTGTTTACGTGCTCAGGGTGAATACTTCGAAGAGATCGATACTTGTAATGAAGTATAAAGTTTATAATTTTCGAAAATCTAATTTCCTTTGGCATGCCCCTCGTATTTGAATATGTTTACTATTTTTAAACCCCCTAATGCAAGCTTAGGTTAGTAGCCCAAATAACAAAACATGTAGTATTAAAAGGGAGCTATGGTTCTGACCAACTACGAAACTAAGAAAAAGGTACACCTCGTCACTGAAATCAAAAGTGCGTGTTTAATAACTTAGAAGAAATCGAGTAAATATCCGAGTCACATTTGACAAATACCTACACATTTATTTCCAGCTGCTAGTGGATCAAGTGATGATTCTGGAGACCATGACTCCCCTTGACTTTATGGACTTCCGGGACTACCTGCGACCGGCATCAGGCTTCCAGAGTTTGCAGTTTAGGCTGCTTGAAAATAAGGTATTGATCAATTTATATTTCTGAGTGTATCACACTTTGTGTATAGTACAACAAAACGATAAAAACCTAGTAGGTATATAAGTTATATGTAATGTAATAGATACCTAAACATATAACGTGAATACCATAGCATGGGTTTGGACTTTGGACTGACTGCAAACGAAAACGTCGCCGGTAATTTAAAAAATTAGATGTTCTAATTACACTCATGCCTAGATTATAACATAGCAGAGGTCACGCAAAGATTGACGTATTATTAATTGAATACTCGTAAACAACTCACTGCAAGAAAGAGTTTGTAAATAACTACAAACGGTGCCAAGTTTGAAAGCGGATACGATGATTCCCTTAAATCTAATCGACATGATTTTTGTAGCTTGGTCTAAAACAAGCGCTCCGTGTGAAATACAATCAAAACTACCAGACGGTGTTTGGAGACGACCCCGCAGCCATGGACTCCCTGCACAAGTGAGTTTTTTGGTTTTCTTCACTTTTTGACACCAGTCTCTTGAACAAAACAGTGAATATCGGCACACATCAACTCAGCCACACTCTCTTAAAAAATTAACCAAGTTTGCTCCAACCTTTCTTACACAACGATCTTCTCACCTGAATGCTGTCATATACCTATAAGGCCATTATTTGCAGCGACAGCTGGCCGCCACAGAATGCGGACGAGATTTTTCATAAAATTACCTAGCAACTGCGCATACCATGTATAGCCACACTATCGCACTGAGTTTAGCCTGTAAGGAGATAAAAAAATACGGATGAAAAAAACCTAGCAACTTCGCCAACTGAATGTTCGAGTGCCCACATTCGTGCCACAAGCTGCTGGTGGGCACCGGGGCCCGCCTCCCTCAAACACACGGCCACAGTCGCCGGCCACGCAATGTTCCGCGTTTAGTGGCGGCGCGGCGTCTAGTGGCAAATGTTATGCAGCAGTTAATAAATAAACCTTCACTATCGATGTTGTATGGAAGTACCTTGCAAAAAAAGTGCTTTTTTGCGCCAGATCAGAAGAAGAGCCCGCGCTCCTAGCGTTGATAGAGCGGTGGCTGGAGCGCACGCCGGGGCTCAACGCTCACGGGTTCAACTTCTGGGGCAAGTTCCAGAACGCCGTCAACATTTCCATCGAGGAAGACATTGAAAACGCAGCGGTAAGTCAACGTTGTCTTAAGCCTAATAACTACCTAATTTAAGGGAAATTATCCCGATCCGATAATGGGTAGGTTATTTTCATCAGATGAAGATACTTTATGGTATCTACAACCAAGAAAAAAAAATAACAGCACTTTAAAATCTTTAGTACAATAAAGGCGCCTTTTCGCTAGGAAGCCATCTCTTCAAGATATCTTACTTTCTTCGAGGCGATATCATGAGAGGACCTCAACTTGATCATATCTTGAGTGGTTTAGATTGAGAAAATTATAGTGCTAAAAAGTAGGTCATATGCGCTAGGTTGATTTGATCCAATCCAGAGACTGCCTTATTAACTCAGAGCTTGCCATTTTTAACCCTTCGCATCGTTCTATTCCAGCGGGAAACCAACGAGACCATTCGCCGCCACAAGACGCAAGACGCGGAGAACCGCCGCGAGATATACCGCTCCATCTTCGACCCTGAAGTCCACGACGCGCTTCGCTCAAGGGGCGAGAGGAGGTAAACCGAGTCTCAAATTAACCTCCTTTTAACTGAAACCACTCTTGGAACTGATTAAGGACACGTCAGATGATTTTTGGCACCTTGTCTTTAGACACTGGTTGGAGTTCTACCATATTCTTCAAAATACCTCTATCTTTATTTGGAGAATTCTACTACGATACATCTCCTTCCACCTAGGTAGACAGCGTGGTTACATGATAACAACTTCTATGAGCTGTATTGAGCGGTTTGGCAGCTATGCACCTGCAACGACCCTGGGGGACTAGACAAGACTTATGTCATCCCCATACATTTGAACGATTTTAAATGTCGAAATCGTCGTGGCGTGTTGCTCTTGGCTAGCCCCCCTGGTATTCAGACAGAAATTGCTCGGTGATGTCACCCGATAAAGAAGTACCAATTGCTCTTCTACGTTGTTGTGATGATCTTGTCGTTGATGAAGACTACATTAGAGCATCCTCGGAGGGAGCCACTGGCGGGGCACCAATTGTTAAATTGATAAAATGCTTACTTGTGAATGAACTTTAAATTACAAGGAATCTGCATCAGCGCTCTGTCAACTCTATACATGTCAGAAAGAGACAGAAAGCTGTATGTGACTGCCACCAGTGTGCCATGTTTGAGCTTAGCAATTGTATGACGTGCATTATCTAGCTAAGGAACATCTTACTGACTTGTCCCAAAAGTAAACTCTTGATTGTTAATTGTAGGCTGTCCCACAAAGCCCTGCAGGGCGCCATCATGATCACCATCTACCGCGACGAGCCGCGCTTCTCGCAGCCGCACCAGCTGCTGACGCTGCTGATGGACATCGACAGCCTCATCACCAAGTGGCGCTGTAAGCTCAGCATCACATCATATTCTTTTATTTTAAAAACCAATGAAATTCATGCTTCTCAGTTAATATTATTCCAACGCTCTTTACACCAGATTGCTGAGTGCGACTAGTGCGAGTTATAGCGAATGACTTCACCATCGCGTTTTGCGAAATAAAAACGCGCATTTGTATGGCATCGAGTCAGCGCCATCTAGCGGCCTTGATGTTGCACAAATTTGCCGCTAGATGGCGCTGACTCGATACTATACATTTATGTGCTTGCAAAACGCAATGGTGAAGTCATTCACTTCTTTCACTGCAACTCGCACTCAGCACTTAAGTAGTATACTTATTGGGTGACTCGGAAATACTGACAAAGCTGAAGGTCACGGTAACGTTGACGATCGTATGATCCATCGAAGTCAGGGACTGCCTCTAAATTTGAGAGAAATGCTGAAGGTCTAAAATCCGTAACTTTTGCTTTTATGGTGATACACAAAGATATGTAATATTATCTTTTTATTTATAAGAAAATCTTCATCTTTACTATCACACTTATTAAAGTCTTTGTGAAGTTTCAGACATTTCAGTTTCGTCCTTTACCGTGCGTAGGCTAATACTTAACTTTTTTTCATATACAAAAGTAACTACTTATGCATGTATGAAGAATTAAATAGTCCTAACGACTGGTATATGCATATTGTAAGTAAGCCATGCGTGTGCGCAGACAACCACGTGATCATGGTGCAGCGCATGATCGGCTCGCAGCAGCTCGGCACCGGCGGCTCCTCCGGCTACCAGTACCTGCGCTCCACACTCAGGTAACTATTCATGTCAACTTGAACAAATATAGTGGCTTCAAGCATAAATGAAGAAGTGCATCTACCAGTGGTATGAGATTTTGACAAATAGAGCCTGATTGCTGCAACCAGTCCTGGCGCGCTACACGAATTTAGATCCTAATCAACGATACGGTGTTGACAATACAACTGAACAGCTAAAGATAGTAAACAGATAATTTTTATTAATTCATTTATTTATTCAAAGTCAACAAAAGGACCATTAATACATAAAACAAAGATTCCATAAATTAAAAATTAAAAAATGAAAAGTACATGAAAAGAATTTAAAATAATATCTCTACTCTGTACCGCACATGTACCATGTTACAGTGATACACGTACTGGCAGTCAAACCGCTCGGCGAACGCGCGCAGAATGCTATTCGGGCTGCCCCGCACCCTGCGCACCAGGGAGGTGCACCGCTTGCGCATGGTTGTATAAAAACAATCAACTCGCGCCTCAGCGAACATCCCTGAGGCGCTACAGAAGCGGGGCAGCCCCAACAACACCCTGAAAGCATTATTATACTGGACGCGTAGAGAGCTGTACTGCTTTTGCGTATAGCTCACTTACAGACTACTCGTGTAGAAGGACGTCCAAAATGCCCTAAACAGGGTAATTTTGACATATCTTGAACAGCGAGCAAATCTGCGGGCTATCATATTCGCACGAACAGACAACGCTCTACGCTCCCTCTCTAAGTCAGTATCGTCTTTCAGGTCCGGGGTTAGAATGTGCCCAAGGTATTTAAATTGTTCCACTCTATTAAGAGGGCAGCCATTCAGTCATTTTTGGAATTAAATATTATTTTCAAAGAATTTTCTCTCCCATTTAGTCATCATCGAAAGTATAATTCCTTATTTTAAAAATGTAATTTATGCAAAAGATGCAGAAATTATGTCAGGTGGAATCAATCAGGCAGAGGCAGCTTAGAAACTCTCACTTTTATTATGACGAAATCTACGAAAGGGTCCTATGTTGAGCTTGAATGTGCACTTTACCTGCTAAAATTCCACGATCTCCCCCAGTGACCGCTACAAAGTGTTCCTGGACCTGTTCAACCTGTCCACATTCCTGCTGCCGCGCTCCAAGATCCCACCGCTGGACGACGGGTTCAAGAAGAGCCTGAACCTGCTCTGGGGCGAGAGGCACCTCAACGGCGAGGCTGCAGACACGAACGGCCTTGATGCTTCCTTATAGGACTTACATTTTTGTCCATCTACTTGTACAATCTATTCTAAGAAATACCGTTTGACGTTTCACATTCGTCACGCTGCAATAACTTTGAACATCGTACTTACAAAAAATTGTAACGCAAAACATAGTAATTAAGTGGTGCATGTTTTTTGTTGACGTAATTTCAATGTTGTATCGTTACTATACTTACTTATTTTACCAAACTATAATAATTACTCTTTTAAACACACATGAATTTCCTGTTCGGTTTTTCAGTTCACATGCCTAGTCCAATAAGTCTGACAGCTGTCAAAGGGTATTTTATAAATTAGTTAGACTGTAGATCAACCACTTACAGCTGAAGTGGAGACCTATTTTTCTCGAACAGGGTTGGGATCACGCTTGATTCGGTGTGTGGATAGTTTATGAACTGCATTCTGCATAACTTAGGGAGCGTTTAACACAATCAATTGAAGAATAGTGCTTTCTGGGCACTAGCTCAACATTTTTGTTTACGATTATATCCCAAAACTAATTGTGACCCCCCAAACAAAATGTACTTCAAATACTTTTAATTTTAATTACGGTTTAAGAAGTAAAAGCAAAGAATATCTTATTTTTAAATCTATGTTAAAAGCATTTTTTATGTGGAATGACATCTTAATTACGTTAAATGATTGTAATATATGACATGTTTTAACATAAGTGTATTTTTATTAAACTACGGTTTGAACAATTTGATATTTTTATGAAATAATAACAAAAATCGTTGTTATAATTTTATCGTGGAGTTCAGTCGAAGTTAAATTAGAGTTATGTTTTTTTACTTTAAGAGTTTTAAGTTTGTTAAACAAACTAGGGAAACCAGTATATTATTTTAATTAGTTATTATTAATACCTTTTATATGAATAAATTAATTGAATTAAAGATTTAGAACTATTACATTTGTTTTACTTATTGACCTAGTATATTATAAAGCAACAAGCCTTTATTAGGTCTCTTTAACCAACTACGATTTTTTCCATGTTGAAGATGAGTAACTTCTTAGGAATTTAGTTTTTTTAACTATGGAATCCTGAAGCAAGTAATAAAAACAGCAGATATGTATTTTCTTTGTATAATTTATTTTAACAGGCTTCAAAGGAAAACTTAATTCACGTAATCTCATTAGTTTTTTCGCACAAGTCGTAATATTAGCCCCGCAATCTCTACGCTGAAACAGCTCCAAATCTATATAAAACCTCATGCTTGTAGACTTCTCCTGGCGCCAGGAAGGCGCTGGGGAAGTGCTGATGATGCACGGCGTCGGGGTACTTCTGCGTTTCTAGGCAGAACGCCCCGTGACGTCTGTAGCCAACTCGGTCCTGGGAAAACAAAATGTTCAACAACGTCAAAATAGATATTGTATGATTTACCGGTGATTTTTTAACCGAAAGAAAAATGTCATTGAACACCCAGATCATTATTTCAAACAACAATATGATTGTCTCCCTAATTTTATTTTATTTTATGTTTACTAGAGCCAAGCGAAACATTTTTTTAACTTTGAATTCAAAGAAGTTGGGTAACCCGGCGAAGGAATTGTCGAAGCTTTTATTCAAGGAAATTCTCAAATCTAAGTAAAAAAACAATAAACAAAACTGTCAATAAATAAGTAGTGTTCACCTTTCAGTGATACTCTATATGCTATTCTTATAAAAATGGTGTCGTGGATATGTGACAAATAAATAAAAATGATTTTCGTTACCTTTCCTACGAGAGCCGGGTCTTCAGCCGAAGGCAGGAAGTTGGCGGTGTACAGCTGCACTCCAGGCTGGTTGCTGTGCACTTCTAGGAAGCGGCCTGATGACGGGTGGACGACACGGGCCACGAAGTTCAGCTCCTGGGAGTAATGGTTGGTAGATTGAGAATGCATCTTAATTAACTTTAGGCGTTTAAACCCTCCTGAAAGTGGTGACGTAGGGGGCAGGAGGGCAGGCTTCGGTATTTTTATTTTTAATCTGTTTCATAAAATCAATATAGGTCATTATATTATCTTTCTTTATTTTTTATTTAGGTAGGTATGAATCTTGTTTGGGCAGTTCAAAGACAGTTTGGTGTTTTCGATATTCTACGTGTTCCTTTTAAGTAGGTAATCGCAACGTATACTGACGCACTACTCGGTCTATCTTAATGAACTGTTGACGTTCATAAGACCCACCAAATCGGATTAACAGTGCATGAGTGCGAGTAAGCTATCGCATCTAGTAGGCCGCCTCAATGCGGTCCCTCGTCGCATGGCGCTTGCAGAAAAGAACCCACGTATAATCGGTCCAAACTACTACAACCACCTAACCACTGCTGAAAAATGCACAATCTGACGAAGCATTCCGACGCCAACTGAGAAACCTTTTTTTGGAAGTCTTTCTATTCTATTGACGAATATTTAAAATTGTGTATCTGGATCTTAGTTGACATTTGAATTTATTTTAATAATTGATTGTATGATTTTGAATTTGTAATTGTTTTTTTTTTAACCTTGATATTGTTTTTTATTGTTTCTATGCATGTTATTATTATTACTATATTGTTGACGATCTTAATACTAATTCTTATAACTGTCATTTAATGTAATATATATTGTAATTTTTTATAGGAGAAATAAATCTAATCTAATCTAATAAACGAATATTTTACTTTTGGAAGGTTTTATCCAGGATTAGTGCCTTGCTTCTCGAGTGTTGCTACTGCTAGCTACACAAACCTCTATTACAAAGCAGTCTGTAACTTTTGCCAACGGGCGTGCAAGTATGATCCCAATCCAAAAACTACTTCGTGACTAATAAAAGAATATGAAAAACTGCTCACATTAACATCACTAGTGGCAACACAGAAGTTGTCGTCAAAAAGGTTGTCCTTCCCCATGACGTCACCGAGTCGCCGCGGCGCGCGCAGGTCGAAAGGTGTGCCTCCAACGTCTACGAACTTGCCCGTTGGAATCGAGTCTGAGTCCGTCTCTGTGATCCTGAGGAACATTTACATTTCCGGTAAATATAGGGAGAAGATCATGTCCTATGTAATAATAGATGTAACTAGCTTTCCGCCCGCGGCTTCGCCCGCGTGAACTTCCCTGTAACATGTATACATAAAAACTTCATAAATTGTAGCCTATGTGTTATTCTGACGTATAAGCTGTATTACTGTAAAGTTTTATCTAAATCCGTTCAGTAGTTTTTGCGTGAAAAAGTAACAAACCTACACACACACACACACACACACATACATCCTCACTAACTTTCGCATTTATAATATTAGTAAGAAGTGAGATGGTGGCAAGGATGTCAGTAAGGTAGTAAGGCCAACGAAGTGAGATGAAGATTGAAGGAATCAAACTTCACCGTATTTTGTAGCGACAGCTAGACGTTCATCTGTCTCGTTTTCAAAAATATCGCTTCATTAATAAATCAGTTCAGAAAAGTTATCAGTATCTAGGTACCTATGTCTACCATGAGCTTCCGTCACGTAAACGGTGATCGTTGCGTTCAGAAATGTTATTTTGTATAGATACCATTTTTGGTTCTATTTTGAATCACTAGGGGCGCTGTACCGAAATCTCATACTAAAAGGTCAAAGTGGTTTACGAGGACGCTAGCGGCTGTCATTGGTGTAAACTCATGGTAGACTTACAGGGAGATGACTTAATAACGTATTTTTTTTTATTACCCTTTTATTCGCAAAGGAAAGACAACTTAAAAGTTTAATCATATTTTTTGTCGATCTTTGACCTTACTTCAGCTCAACTACCACTACTACAACAAAGTTACTCTGGCAATTTGTATGTTACCGCTGCACAGATTAAAAAACCACATCGAATCTGTTTTATTCAAAAAGGGGTACTAAACTACTAATGATTACCTTTTAGATAAAAAAAGCCTGGGATTAAAGCTCTCTGCTCAGTGCGGAATCAGTTACCTCATGTAATACTTATTAATTAATTACCGGACTTAAGTGTATTTAATGACTAGGTAACAATTATTATCTTTGGAATTGTTTAAATGACTTGGTACAGCCTATTGTTTTATATTCTGTAGCTTTGCTGTACTTGTTAGGTTGTTAGGCTATTAATGTTATAATTTAAGTAGTTTTTTTTCTCAACAAACAAATTGTACTCTACTAACTCGCATTGTAAAACCACAACAAGTTTAAAAGAGTAACTACTGAGTTTCTCGCCGGGTCTTCTCAGCAAGAATCAACTCCTCCGACGCGGTGGTAGAGTCGCATTATGTTTGTATACTGTTATTATATATTCATATTATTATGGTATTTATGTCTGTTATTTAGTATATTTTTTGACTATTTAAAATTACTGATTAAGTCTATTTAAATAAAGATATTTGTGTTTGAGTATGAGTTTCATCAGAAACTTTGCAAATTCCTAGAACTTTGAAAGTACTAATCTCGGGTTTTAAAAATCACTGGATAAAGGGTTTTCAAACTTACTTGTTAGCGTTCATGTTGATGACGTGGTTGTACAGCTCCTCTGCGCCCGCGTCGTGGCCGGCCAGGTTGAAGTACGCGTGATTGGTCAGGTTCACCACGGTCTTTTTTGTGGTCGTGGCCTGTCAAACAATATTTGATAGATACATTCGACCCATCCTGACTTTTGGTCGTGAATTCAAGACGCGTACTTTACGACCTAACATCTATGCTGGACTGAAAGAAGCTTAATTCTCAAACATAACCGAAACAAAAAGTAGTTATGACAGGGTCGGAATCACACACCTACAAATCCACACATTAAAAATATATATCGATTAAGTTTATCTATAATCTTCATACATAGCATTCTCTAAAAACCTTGCTGACAGTTATTTTTTTACTCTATCGAAAAGCGTTACGATTTGAATTAAACGACAGATTTAATATTTAAATTTGAATTTTTTTATCTGAAAAGTATCCTAATTACAATGAATCTGATATGTTAAACACATTCAAACCAATTTATTGCTGGTCAGTTATTAAAGAAAATCAAATGATTTTTATTTAATCATCATATTCAATAAATTATCTAACCTGGAAGATGA
Organism: Udea olivalis; assembly: GCA_947369235.1. NCBI lineage: Eukaryota > Metazoa > Arthropoda > Insecta > Lepidoptera > Crambidae > Udea > Udea olivalis. Next base: position 13,329,594 of record OX376355.1, read on the forward strand.
TACGAAGAGTGTTGTCATCAGCGACTTCGATGGAAATAGAGGTGAGCAGGTCCCCTGGGTAGCCCTCCTCGCCGTCCTTAGACAGGTACGTGAACGTCACCTTGCTGCCTTCCACGCGGCTCTTCCAGTTCACCTGAAACAATGATAAAGTATTTATTAGGACCCCATTATACTCAGCCTCTAGACGTCCACTTCTGGACAAAGGACAACTCCATTTATTATCACCGGTCAAGCTTCCTGTATCCACCGAAGCTCTGCCACCTCTATCACCGTTTTTTCTGCTTGCTCACCAATGGCCTAACCAATACCTAATTGATTTTCGGTTCTTGTCGCTATGATGAAGTTATGATATGCCACGGCTGTGGGCAAGGCATACAAGTGGCTACTTAAACATACTGATACGATGGGCTACGTTCTGCATGCTGATAATTGAAAAAGTTCAGCTGAAATTAGTGCTGCACCGACTCCAAATTTCGGAAATCAAAGGTTTGCTCATGGTCCACTACTATACTGCTAGAGGCAGAGTGTTCTTTTAGGTCTTCCGAATATTCTACCTTAGCAGTTGCAATGTAGTGAGTAATAGCTATAGAATCAGTTGCAGATATATCAGCTCACCTTGTCAAAGCCCACCAGTCCCCCATGCAGGTGGTCACCCCCCACGTTCTTAGCGAGCTGGTAGTTGACGCCGTCGATACTGAAGGTGGCGCCGGCGATGCGGTTGGCACACCTGCCGATGCTGGCGCCGAGGTACGGGCTGTTCCGGTTGAGGTAACCTTCGAAGTCTTCGAAGCCGAGGACCACGTCGGCTTCTACGCCGTTCTTGTCTGGGACCTAGAAACCATTATTCTTTTCAGCAGCTCGAAAACGACGAATGCTGAACAAAGGCATACTCAAATACATCTCCACTGAAATATATAATTCTTATACCTTTACCATGCAGTCTTCCAGAACATTGCTTGTAAAGAATCGTTAGAGATTTGTTTTACCCCTGAGAATGTAAAAGCATGTATTTGTATTAGTGCGTATTTTACATTTACAAATTGTGGAACTCCAGGTGCAGTCGCTTATTGCAGAATTCCAACCAAAGACCATTTGCAAGTAAGTTGACCAGAGCTATCATGGCATAAAAAAGTACACCAAAAAGAACAATAAATGTTACTACAGCAGTAAAAAATTATCACCACGTCCAAATAAATAACTTAAATTGCTTATAAAAAGCGAACAACAGGCGATAAGAGATGATAAATTAGGCACGATTACTTAGTTTCATCAGTACTTCAGTATGTGCGTTTAGATGTTTTCAATCCAAACCTTTGCCAACAAACGAAGGCTAATATACAGGGTGTCCCGGGTAACCTTTACTAGCGAAGGTCTGTGGCCCGGGGACCCCAAAACTTATCGATTGGACCCCAATATATGTTCCGCGATTTTTGGTATTTTTAGAGTTATGATTTTTTGGTCGAATTTTCTGAAATTTCTGTGTTGTGTCACTTTTTTGGTTACTGTGGTGCAAATAGTTGAGGTACATGCTTAATTTGTTTTTCATTGTTAGCTGAATACTAGGTCTACTTGATTCTTCTGAATTATAATAATATTATATTATTTACTGATGTGCGTGAAGATATCAACGTTACAATTGATAGCACTGAATACTAATTCAGAAAAAAAATATGAAATGGAAAAAGTGGTAAACTGTTTTCTTCCCTGTTTTCAACGCCATTAAAAAAAAAGTTACTTTCATGAACTTTTTCTTCCGAACCTTTTTCAAAAACTTTATAACTATTAAAGTAGTTATCAACAATTCATCACATAAATTTTAATGAGATACTTTCAGCGTATCATACTCAATATTGCATGCAAAGTGTCATAAGTGTCAAATTCATGACCTATGAACATTATATGAACTGTTTTACTGTCTGCTTTTGTTTACAGTGCCGTTGCCGTTGTATTACTACGAGTATTTGTTTAATTTTTTCGGTTTGTCAATGTAAGACAGGCGCGGTCCGAAGGGGGGAGTCACAGGGAACATGACCGCCCCCCCCCCCCCCCCAAAACCATTCACGTCAAATGGAAAAATCTTCAATTTTTTTTTGTATTTTGCAATTAAATCCAATTTAGGTACTCAACATATTGTATATCATTATAAGTCTGCTTTGCGTCTGGTGATCCCGATACCTGCGGCTGAAACGATCCTGGCGGGTATGGAATGATATATTCCTCACCCGCTAGTGGCTGTCGGGGGTAGAAGCCAGCCGTGGTTTCACAAGCACTGCAGAGAGGCCTTGCGCCTCAAACAATCTGCATTCAAGGCTTGGACCACGGCCTGTGCTAAAAGGGACTACTCTATACCAGATGCAAAGCGCAAACTGAATGCTGCCTCGAGATCCAGTAAAAAAGCCAGGGCAAAATTCGACTTCGTCGGCCACATTGGGGAGCGGCTCGTGGGCCACCCCTTAGGAAGTCGTGCCTTTTGGTCGCTTGCCAAGGCAGCCGAGGGAAACTTTTGCCGCTCGTCTTTGCCACCACTCCAAAAACCAGACGGAAATCTGGCCCACAGTGCTAAAGAGAAAGCCGATCTCTTGGGCAACCTCTTTGCCTCAAACTCGACTTTGGACGCTGGGAGCGCCGTGCCACCAACCATCCCTTGGTGCGGTCACATTATGCTGGAGATCCGCATAACCCAGAAAGAAGTCCGGCGAGACTTGCAAACTCTGAACGTCCACAAGTCGAGTGGGCCGGATAACATCCCAGCAGTGGTGCTCAAAGTGTGTGCTCCCGAGTTGTGCCCGGTATTAACGCGTCTTTTCGCACTTTCCTACGCAAAAAGGCAATGTCCGTCTTTGTGGAAGACCGCCCACGTGCACCCGGTGTCTTAAAAGGGTGACAGGTCGGCCCCGGCGTATTATAGACCTATTGCTATTACCTCCCTTCTTTCAAAGGTTTTAGAGCGTGTGTTGAATGCCAAGCTCCTGAGGTACCTAGAGGATCACGATTTGATAAGCGACTACCAATACGGCTTCCGTAATGGTCGGTCGACTGGCGATCTTCTGGTGTATCTCACACACCGCTGGGCTCAGGCCATTGAAAGTCAAGGTGAGGCTTTGGCTGTTAGCAGATATAGCTAAGGCATTCGACCGGGTCTGGCATCTAGGTCTTCTATCAAAGCTTCCATCTTACGGAGTGCCCGAGGGTTTATGCGAATGGATTGCCAGTTTCTTGTCTAGCAGACGCATTAAAGCCGTTGTAGACACAAGACTCTGTGCTATCTCCTACGCTATTCCTCTTGCATATCAATGATATGCTCTCCAATGATGGTATTCATTGCTATGCGGATGATATCACTGGAGATGCCTTTTACACAGGCGAGCAAATATCCCTCGTACCTTTGTGGAAGAAAGTCGAACTAAACTTGTGTTTGAAATCGAGAATACCCTAGCTTGGGTCTCCGATTGGGGTCTGAACAATTTGGTCCAGTTTAACCCCACTAAGACACAAGTTTGCGCGTTTACCGCTAAGAAAACTCCATTCACTGTAGCTCCTCAGTTCCAGAACACTACGCTTACCTAACCAAATAGTATTGGGATCCTTGGTGTTGACATATCTAGTGGCGTACAGTTTCGAAGTCATTTGGAACAAAAGGCGAAGTTGGCATCCAAAAAGCTCGGTGTGCTAAACAGGGCCAAGCAGTAAGTACTTCACTTCTAGGGAAAGACTGCTGCTGTATAAAGCGCAAGTCAGGCCACACGTGGAATAATGTTGTCACCTTCAGGAGCGCCTGGATATCAACTCAGTTCGCCTCCCTATGCGTGTTCTACCGCTTGTACAACGGGTTTTGTTCTGAAGAACTGTTCGATATGATGCCCACGGCTACTTTTTACCACCGCACCGCTCGCCACCGACAGGGCGTTTATCCTCACACTCTGAATCCGAACTCACTGCCGAGGTTTTCCCGATGAGTTATAGTATGGAGTTCTTCAAGAGGGGTTTGGAAAGGTTTTTGCAGGGTCGACAACGCTTACCATCAGGTTGTCCGCATGCTTGATTGTCACAGAAGTGGTATAAAAAAAAAAGTGACCTCATCCAAAATATCAGGCTGCGACCGCGCCTGTGTAAGATTGCCTATTTTAAATGACAATTGATGCAATGACGTCATAATTAATACGTCAAGATTGTTTGAAGAAAACATCAGAACATTACAAATTACAACACTGTAGATCTCTCGCATAGTACAGTCAAGAGCATAAATATATGTACGATTCTTAGGCTTGAAAAATATCTGAGCAAAATTTTAGCCACATATCTATACAACAAAGAGTCCGAACGAACTCTCGTATATATAGATATTTGGGGCTAATGTTTTGCTCATATATTTTTTAAGTCTTGAAAACGTATAGACAGATATTTATGATTTTCACTGTACTATAGCTAATCAGACATCCCCTTGACAATTCATACGACCACTTCAAAGTCAATGTACCTAGCAAGATAATAAAGAACTGACCATGATGGACTGGATGGTGACTCCGTACGAAATGACCGAAACGGAGAAGCCATTCTTGTTTCTCCACGTGAACTTCTTCACCGGCTCGCTGTTGAACGTGCCAAAGTCTTCCTCGGTTATATTCACCATTGTGGACATCACTGCAAACCCAAGTTTTATATGAATTAGTTGGACACCCAATAACTGTGGCAATTACTTGTTGATAAAATGATGGATTCCTTTGCCCCGTAGTGATACTAATTACTTTTTCTTTTTCGTTGGATAGCCGTTTTGTTGACATTAAATCCCCTTTTGCAGTCATGGCCCCCGGAGTGGTAACACTAGCAATATTATTTTAGTGAAATAAATTACAAATATTATCTCTGGTCTTAGAATAATTACACCTAGGATGGTTCCTTACAAAAAGGCGCGCCATTTGTGATGCCAAAATCAACTGTCAAAATAACAATTCGTTACACATGTACCACCTCATAGTTGAGGTGAGGCCTGTGCCCAGCAGTGGGACGTATAAGGCTGTATTTGTTGCATTTGTTTCACATGTAATCACAATTATCAGTATTAAACATGTATAAATACTACTTGTGCTTCCCTGTTATATTGTTGCAACCATTTACTGCGTCAATAAACATTTTGAGGAAGATCTTACCTCGAGAAATTAACATCGGTAAGTTCAGACCCAGACGTGACGTCCTGATATTTGTGGCATCAAAACGGGTGCCCCGACTCGCCTTCTATGCGTAATTATTCTAAGTCTCTGCTCATCTTTACACTTGGCCACCTGACTTAAACGTACATGAAACACCCAGCCACAGACACAGCGACAAGCGACACATTATACTTACCTACGACCTGGATGGTGTTCGAACCCCCGCGACTTGGTAGGCAACAAACGGGTGACATTCCTTACCTACATACTCGTATATCAAATAAGCAGCAAAGGCAGCAACATCCATTCCCAAACCAAAAGATGTTGCTGCCTTTGCTTTTATATGACTTAATCTTACTTTTACTCGCGTCTCTGTTCCGTAATGCTCATCAGTGAATTTGGTCGACTTTATTAGGTTAGGACAGTTTTTAAATTGTGAAACCCTATAACCAAAAACCACTGATATTAACTATGTAATGTATAATAATCATAACGACCACTTCAAGTAATCAGTTGTAAAGATACACCTACTTGAGTAATCGTAGAGTTAAGTATATATAATGTAAAGATTGAATGCTAAAAAACAAAAACTTACGGCTTATCAGTCTGTGCCAGCCGGCAACCCGCAACACACTGATTGGGTTGGGTAAATTGTTATCGCCACAGTCGATTCATAAACTGAAGTGAAGTTAGTAACACTTGTATCATCTTACACTGCTACGTCGTAACGATGCAAGTTCATAATGAGTCTAGCTTTCCGCCCGCGGCTTCGCTCGCGTTTTGTTATATATTATGGCCAAATTACATAAAATCTATAGGTATACCTAAATCGTAGCCCATGTGTTATTCTGATGTGCTGTATTACTGACGACTGGCCTGTTGGCGCAATGGCAGCGATCCTGCCTTTAGCGCCGGAGGTCGTGGGTTCGATCCCCACCCATGACAAACATTTTGTGTGACGAACATGATGTGTGTCTGGGTGTTATTATCTATATAAGCATGTATTTAGAAATATTAAGGTATGTTTATCAGTCTCTGACGCCCATAGTACAAGCTCTGCTTAGTTTAGGTTCAGATGATCTTGGTGTAAGGATAGTGTACATTCGCCCATACATTGCCGCCTATGAACCAACAGTCATGAAAAATACCTCTTAGGGTTCATAAATACATACACTTTAGTGTCAAAACGTAGTTTATGGACGGACACTTCTGAGAACCCGTTAAATATCAAAAAACTGAAAAATTTTGAGGTTATATCTAATAACATAATTTTACGTGAATTGTTCTTCAAGCAAATATTTTGTTGATCTGCCACTTCTGCCAGTATCATGAAACCACTAGCTGAGCCACAATTCACACAAAATGTTGATTCCATTGCGATGATCGTAAATCCGTAATTATTGCTGAGTTAGCTATGTGCAGGTTACGAAGTCTTTAAACGGTTAAATCTAAAAGGAGGTAAGTCACTACAGAGAGCCATCAACGTCCGTTTTTTAAGCCGAGTCGTAAGAATAAAATTATTACCTAATATAAAAAGAATAACACAGCATTGCAAATTGAAAGCGAAAAATAAAAGACACTTGACAGATGCTGGTATTTTTTTTTTGCGTTGAAGTGTCAAGTCAACCACACGTCATTAACTTCTTTTTTTTTTGGCTTCGCACAAAGCTGATTTAAGCCTATGTATAATCTGATTTAAAATTAAAAGTTGATTAAACATCTATCGCATTGACAGTAATGTATTGTTACTCATTTTGAGAGCCTTTAATGAGTTCACAACTACATTTTCTTGCACAAACAAAGTTTATTTTGTCAATACAAAGTAAATTAAAATATTGTTGCGGTGGCTAAACAACAGAGGGCACAGAAGAACGCAACATGAATGGTATTAAAAAAAAAATTTCGTACGATAAATCCTTTCAGTATTTTTAATTTTGATATCAAAAATCAGAAGTGTCCGTGACAATCTAATAAGTGATAATTATGTCTTAAATCATGGCCAGAATTATGACAAATGTCAAATGTTTGTTGGTTCATAGGTCAACTTGGACACTGTCCTTTGTCCCAGATATTTAGTAATTTATTTACTGTAAAGTTTCATCCAAATCCGTTCAGTTGTTTCTGCGTGAAAAAGTATCAAACAAACATACATACATACATACAAACATCCTCACAAACTTCCGCATTTATAATATTAGTAAGATATTGTGTGAACTTAGCTTCAGATAGCCACATATACAGGTTGATTGGGGATTCATTGGCACAAGAGGATGCCAATGAATCCCCAGTCAACCTGTATAAGTACAAATGTAATGTTATAATAATACGAGTAAAACATCTAAAAGTACAGTACGATCTACTCGATTTATCGGTGAAATGTTACATTCGACAAAATAATTAGTCGGTTAAGAATAGTATAGTTGAAATGAACATCGGTAAGTTGGTTTTCGGTGAATCGTTACATCGGGGAAATAAAGCTTGTTACTAATCAGGCATCGATCATTGGAGCTATCGATCAATGGGTTTCGTTGAAATGAAAATCGGTAATTTGAGTTTAGATTTTACGTAGGGAACCCGGTATAAGATCTTGCAATTCTTCTGAGCACTCCCCATTGTAAAGATGGTAGAAAATACAGAGAGATGCAACGTCTCTCCGTAGGGCCAAAGGATCTAATCTAAGCGGTCGGAAATCACAGGGTCGTTGACAATTCGAGCGGCTCGCCGCTGTTTAAATCTATAAACAATTCGCCAGACAATGCACATTGCATTATCAGCAAGGAACAGAAGCAATTTTTTTTAATTGTGTATTTCACAAAAACTGCAATGCGTTAATTTTTCACGTGTAGCCTACTGTAACTATTTTCTACAATGCAAATAATAACACAACTGGTATACCCAACTTAAACTCTAAAAAAGTGATTCAAAATTAAATATAAAATGGTTCGAACATTCATTATCACTTGGTTTGGGTAGGTACTCAAAAAATAGCTACATACTAATAGAACAGTTATGTAACGTAGTTTTCCCTCTGTCATTTTGACACGATGTTTAACTTGGGTAAACAAATAACATAATTGGTTGGCTCGCTCTGTGATTAGTAATCCTACTTCCTAAGCCACGGGTCGTGGGTTCGATCTCCTTTCAGAATAAACTTTGGTGTCACGATCAATTTTGATTGTTCTGTGTCTGGATGTTATTTTCTTTTTTATTGTTTTCTTTTATTTAAAACTATTTAACTATTTATAACGAGTTCAGCGTAGTTTGGGGTCTGATGGCCTTGTATAAAGCTGTCCAAAGATATTTATTCCTGTCTGTCTATGCGTTTAGTTCAAAAGCAATCATTTATTCATGGAGGTTTTTGTGTAAATTACATTTCATACCCAAGAGAAGTCCGATCACTAGAAAACTGAAAAATAACCAATAAAATAAAATGACTCACCGAATGGGACCGCCAGCAGAAAAGACAAAATTAAGGCCTTCATTATATTTTATCCACCGCTCACTTCTCTAAAACGAACAATCTCTTTTAATATTTTACTAAACTATGAAAATTATCAGATGCCTTGCAATGATGATTAACCTACCAATCTTGAGGTTCGCTTTATATTTAGCGATGTCTGTGCACTACTGCCAAGGCACTGCCAGGCAGACCGAGTGCCGGAAAATAAATGATACTCTTCGGTGTTTTGCGTCCTCGCTCGCTCACTCTCGGGTCATCATACTCCTTTGAATACTATATAGCTGTTAAGGCCTGTGCAGACGGGGGACTATGCGCGAGGTACTTTTTTGTACGACAATAAAAGATCCCTTAAGAAATGTATCGAATAACGCACAGACTGGACTAAAAGTACCCCATTTTTGAACGGGGTACTTTCGTTCTCTGTGGACAAAATCCTTTGTCTGGGCAGGCCTTTACAGCTACGGCCTGCCCAGACAAAGGACTAAAAACAAGACGTAGAGACCTGACAGCAAGCGTAACGTAATGAGGGCAAATGGACAGTACTGTACAGCAGTACAGTAGCAATCATAAGTGACACCGGGCCGCTGTAGTCGCGGTAACAAATGGCGGGCACAAGCATCGGAAAAGATTATACACAATTAGCGTGGAACTAGCACAAACTGAGCGTTTTAGTAGCCCAAGCCAACCACTAGTCGCGAGTAGCTGCGACTGGTTTTGAGACGACGATGCCTAGCACAAGCTCGATAAATCGCTAGTTTTGCGAGCAGATCGCAGGAGAAACAAAAGACATAATTTATTAGCAAGAGTTCCATATTGTTACAAAAAATAAATCATAAAAAATTACGTTAAATGAATTATAATTCGCGCAATACATAGTGCGAAAAACATTGCGAGAATAGCACAGGGGCCGTTGACCGAAGTGTGCTCTGCGAACCGGTTGCAGAATTATACAAAAATTTGGTGCTCGATCCCAGTATGTAAATTTTAATAACATTTAAATCCTATAATCCATTTTAACTTACCTGAATACCCAGCAAATCCGACTTGATATTGCCGGCTGGTTTTAAAACTTACTGTGGGATTGTATGAAAATTATAATCTTATCTTTTCGTTTTATCTTTCAATTTGCAAGAAAACTCTTGGGAAATTAGGAATAAGAGCTCTTAAAAAGACATACTTATGAAAAATAATAGATAAATATAAGATAAAATTAATTCACATTCTATAAGTTACGTACATAAAAAAAAAAACTTTTTATATTGCCCGTCTGTCAAGATGACCTCACTCCACCTGATGGAAAGCGGTCGTGAGGTCCAGATATGAGGCTGACAAGCACAGTAATGCCAAGGAATTACTAAGCTGGCCATCGTCATCTTGAAGGACTACAGAAATGGCTTCTCACGCCCCGCTTGAAGAACCCGGGATTATAAGAGGAAGGAAACACATGTGCGTTCCACGTCTGGATGGTACGATAAAGAAACGAGTCATCAAACGTTTTATTTCGGGATAACAAATGCTGAATTGTGTGTGGATGACGCCGTAGTCCAGCACGCGTGGTATAGGAGTGAAAAGGTGAGGGTGGAATAAGCGGGAATAATTCGTCGGATCATTTCCCATTGTGAAAGCGATAGAGAACACTGGTCCTGGCAATGTCTCTTCGCAATTGGAGAGGCTCAGGAGTCATAGATGCTTCTGGGTTCCCAATTATATGGATAGTACAAACTCAAATTGCGAAATCGGAATTCTGTTATAACCTCTGTAGCTGTGGGTATGTTGTATAATAGAGATTTCTATCACTGCCTGCGTATTGTTAGGAGATATGGATTTATCTCTATACCAAAACTCTTACTGGATGGTGTTAAGTTTAGAGAATGAATTTGAAGCTACAGTTCTAAAATAGCATGCTTAAAACCAGAATGCTCACTTTTCACTGAAATTAGCATGCTCATTATTAGTAGTGCTTCAACACACGTGCTACTAAGTAGCATGCCTTCGTGCTACTAATGAGCATGTGTAACTGTAGCTTTAGTCTCATGGTAGCCCCTCACCTAGAGCATCTTCTTGTTATGCAACGATTCAGATTCGCTTTTGAGCATTACATTACAATACTGCCTTACAAAACTTTAGGGAAGTTGTATCAAAATATTATAAATTGTAGCATCAAGTTACGCACTGTAATCCCTCACCAACGTAATCCTCGAATTTGTAACATTACAGTTTGCGCACTGTAATGCGCGGTTCTACTCCCTAACTTGTGTAATGCTCGACTCTGTGACGTTACATTACAGGGAAATGCTCCAGGTGAGGGAGCAGCTTTAGACATCTCCTTTCAACTTAATGACAGCCCTTACATGCACTTGATGCGCGTTTACAATTGACCGCCTCTAGACTTTAATAAATTTAACACAATATTAATTAAATCTATGTTGTGGTTAAGATTTTGTTACTAATAATACAAGAATGGTATCACGTTTTAGACGTCGTGTTCAATAAGTTGTTTGCGTTAAATTTCAATGAATAGCTATAGAATTATTAGAATAATAACGTTATAAAAGACTAGCGTGACGAGACGTAGTTTGTCTTTCTGTTGTTATGATCATATTATGTTAAATATCAATCTGTAAATTGCGATAATATACAAAATAAACACTACATAGTTATTATTACATCGTACAGTAGATAGTTATCATTAGGAGTCGAAATATCTCTGCTTGTAAAAACCAAAAACCTTACCTATAAAAGTAATAATGTCCATATCTATTTCACTCGATAAAACTGTTCACTGGTTTCATTATGAGGGTTACTCCAGGGGCTGTATTACCATCTCTCATAGCCAGTCAAGTTATTTCCTAAACTGAATGTAGTGAGCAATTTCGTCAGTAAATATCTGGCCTAGAGGATGCATTATTGACAGGTAACCGCTGACTGGCTGAAACTGGAAGATCTTGTTTAGAACTTGACTGGCTATAAGATATGGTAATAAGGCCCCAGTGATTTTATCATTAAAGGAACACGTGACGTTTTCCAACTTCAACAACAAAAAGCCTTCACTTCAAAACCTAGTATAAATATTACACGACGTCTCACTTGCACTCTCACTTTAAGCAACTGAGTGAGTGAAACCTCAGTTATTTACACAAAGCATGTCCTACGTTCCATCAGCCTTGACCCTCAATGGGAAAAAAATTGGGTAAGGCCTTTTGTATTATCTGTCCCTAATGCGCAGACAGAGAGAATATAACTTACCACTGAACAGCGAAGATATAGTTAACACAAAAAATCCGATCTTCTATGGTGGGTCAAAGAAACGCTATTAATTCATTGCCACCTGCGATCAGCTGTGCAGTAACAATTTTATGCTGTGCAGTGTGGTGCTTCGGTCAAAGAGGAAATTAATATGCATCGGTGCTCTGACACTCTCGACTGCTTCTGACAAGAACTTTGAGTGATTTTGATGTGTAAACTGACGGGACTTTGACATATCTTGTTTCAACATCATTTCGTTTTGCATACTCAAAACAAATATATTTAGAAACAAAACAACACAAGAACACGGTCGAGCATAAAAGTACTTTTTCGTCCGTGAAAAACAAAAGATTTAAGTATGATGCCGTTGGATGAAAAAGTTTAGAAAAGAGCTAATTTGGATACCTATGCATCACACTTTAAAACATTATTGACGTGCTCGCAGATCACAACTTGAACAGGTGTAGCAAAAAGGCATTTTCGTCATGACGATTTAATTGTAACAGATCATAACCAATTAATTTGCGAAGTAATGTATAACGCAGTTTCTACGTTTATCACTTGACGCTGAAGTACCCAACGTTGCTAGCCAGTCCACACATATTTTGCTGTACGGCCAGCTTCACGTACCCCTCGTCTCCGAAGTCCTCGCCCCAGCTGTTCCGAACGATGTAGTGGGGCACCTCGTCGGTCAGATCGTAACCCACTATCTGGACCACGTGGGTCAGAAGGTCCCATTCGCCCCTAAAAAAGCGAGAATAGGATCCATATAGTTTACATAATAGGTTGTTATTTCTGGAACTATGACGACACGATTGGCGTAGTGCGCTGTAGCACGGTTTCTCGCCTCTATTACCGCAGTGTTCCGGGTTCGATTCCCGGTCGGGTCAATTCAGGAAACGAACTTTTCTGAATTGACTCGGGTCTGGGTGTGCTGGGAGACGCCCCTAGCTTATTTCCTTGTGTGGTACCTCGTAACACAGGGATATTAATCCCTATTTCGAGACCATTACAAGAGGTGTGTTGTCTGGCGCATATTCATTTATTAATTGGTTCAGAAACCGAAACTGGCTCCAGGCAGACCTTTAGCCGATCTGCTTTCGTTTAAGCAACGACAGCAAATAAGACAAAATAAGTGTTTTTAACAAACCAATCTTGGATTATGTGAGTCGCCAGATGGTTACACTATCCAAAGTTACATAAAAAGTTTAGTCAACTTAACGATAATGTACTCGCTACTCAGCCCTTCAGATTGTTATAAACAGTACGTTACCCATTTTTTACCCCTGCAAGGGGGGCCCGGGGAAATGGGTGAAATGGCCCATAACAAGCGGACCGATCACCCGGCCCACTGCCAGCGTCCCCAGTTGAAATAATAAATACCCATTTTTCGGTACTTACGGGCATGCCATTTGGATGACGCCTCCGTTGTAGTGCTGCCAAAGCTGCGCGTTCACCACCACCACCACAGGCCCATGAGTTGCTATCATACTTAGGATAAGGTCTTCGTCTACGTTGCTGCAACAAACATCAGGAAATACAGTAAGTGCTGACGCAGAATGGGCCAATTTGCCGTACAAGCCGTGAGAACTGGCCTGCCTGATCTGATTTGACTTACTCCTTCGAAGGAATATAGATAGAAGATATCATTCCCATTAACCCAACTTGCATTGAAGAAGTAAAGGGGATTGGCCAAATTTACCCAGGCCCGGCGCCAAAAAAATATCTCATAATAAAGAGTAATAATAGTAGAAATATTGTATATAATAGTAGCATCAGTAGCGCTATTTCCAAATTCAGTGGCTAAATACATAGTTTTTTTGCCCGGTGAAGTTTATAGGCGCTAGATGTAAAAAATATGTTTACCGTGTTCTGTGCTCAACCTATGTTGATAACTTGGGTACGGATGTTTAGTAAAAAAAAATAAAAGAATACTCAACTCCCCATACAAAATGACCGGTCAGCTGGCCGAGTTAGTAAAGAAACATTGATTTTTAAAATTTCCCGTTTTTGACTTCGACATAACATTTATATACATAGACGTGTTAACATGTATACATAGTGCTAGCGGTACGCTAAATTTACCAATGGTGTTAAAGGCATGACAATTGGAACGATTGATCTTTAGGCCATACGGATCAATCCGACCAGCAGCACGGCAAAACATAAAAAAAAGGGGAGGAGTGATGGCGACATCTTTTTTTTTGTGAGGGAAAAACATTTTCTTGCTCTGAAACCTATCGTGGTTTCTAATGAAAGGGTTTACTGAGCCAATTTAAAAAATATATCACATCATTACATTGTCATCAAAATAAAAATCATTTTCAAAACAAACCAAGTTTAGGCTCCTCCAGATATGGTACGGTTGAATATTTTTTTGTAAAATAATCTTCAAATGGTACGTGATGATCTCATATCTAACCCTAAAAAAGGATTTTTGAAAATATTTACATTTAGTATTTCTTTATAATTTTTAAATTTTACACACGATAGGTTTAAGAGCATAAACTTTTTTTTGCCTTTACAAAAAAAAGATGACGCGATAACTCCTACCTTGTTCTTCTTTTTTTCCGTGCTACGGGTCAAATTGATACGTATGGCCTGAAGATCATCGTTCGGATTTTCATGCCTCTAACACCATTTGCAGGTTTTGACTGAATTTCGAGGTGTACCGCTAGCACTTTGTGTACGTTTCGGCTTGATAGGGTACTTACCAAAAACCCTTATATGTTTTTTTTTAAAGTTGTTTATTGGAAACAAAAATTTAAACAAACCAAACCAAATAATACTCGTAATTAGATCTCTAACTCGTAAACACTGAAACTACGCAAAACACATGGTGTTAACTTTAGTTAATGCAAGAGGATTAAGTTTTTTCTAAAAAGTGTCATTTTTACATGTAGCGTCTGAGAAGCTTTACCGGGCAAAAAAACTATCTTAGTCACCGAATCTGGCAATAGCAAACCACGGTAATATTATCTATTATTTCCGCTGCGATACTTTCCAATATTTCTTTATTCCTTTACACCTGAGATACATTTCTTTAGCGCCGAGCTTGGGGTTTTTTTGCATGGGATTTGTACGCAAATGTACTTTCTAGATATTTTCAAATTGACACCAAAAATACTGGTTCTGTTGATAAATTGATTGTCAGTTTCAGTTATTTTTTATGCGCATTCCAAAAACCGATTTTAAGGCCGAAAAATCATGTAACTAGCAGAGACATCGCTTACCAAAGGCTGGTAAACTCCATGATCTTCCTGCCCGCAGGTCTAGGATTTGGAGTCTTGCAGACCTCCTGCACCAGCATGAGCGGGTAGTCAAAGACATGCACGATCGGGTAGTCCTTTTGGCAGAGAAAGTCCAGAGCCTGGCTGATGTCGCCCCCATGGCAGCCGTTGTTGTACTCGGAGCAGTCTATTAGTTCCTGTAGATCATGGGTTCTATTTATCCTGGCTGTCGGAGCTGACATTATTTTACGCGAGCGCGGTGGTTTTGTAAATGTTTGATGTACAGCAACGCAATTGGAAGGTAAAAAAACGAATATAGCATTAGTTTACGAAAAAAAAATTACATAAGTAAACCCAGTGACCCCATATCCCGTATACTGACCCTACTGACCTATATGCTTGGGGCACATTAAAGAAGCTTTCTCGAGTGGGGCATTGAATTATTTTACGCGCCCTGCGCGCCCTGGGCATGTTGCGAGGAAAGCAAGTCGGAACACAGTTTGGTCGATCCTTTCACCACGATGATGACTGACCTGTATACTCAGCGTATGGAGCCTGTGCCCGGAGATGGCCCACATGGTCTCCATGACGCCCACGATGCTGAAAGCCCAGCATCCCATGCAGTACTTTTGGTCCAGCACTTTGCCCACCACTCCCTTTTCCCGCCTGCAAAAGCATTTTTGACTCATCTTTACTATAAGTATCTTTAAACCATAGCATGGGGTAAGCACATCACTTCAGAGATTTCATGGCGCTGTGGGTCATGAACAAAGACGAGTTATTTCGGTTTAAGATGGCCAGAGTTCCAGCATATAGGTACACTTTTTCAGTTGCCCTCGCCTTATACTCGTGTTTTCTTACGACAGCATGAACTTTGAAAACAGCATGCACTTTTTCGTTCGTGTCGAAAGCAACTCTGTATTTTATTAGACCAGTATTTTGCCACTTTTACAACAGCTGCATTGGCACATATAAGGTCGTCGTGACTGCAGCTGTTCGGACATTCGCACACATTCACCCTTCAGCATGAAGTCAAAGTTAACACATCACGGCTCTATTCTATAAAAATCTCTATTTTGTACCACACGCAACTCACCAATCAAATCTTTGAGGTATATCATCCACAGCATCAAAGAATTCGCTGGCATTATCGTTTCCCAAGTGAGGGGGGCAGCTCTTGCGTCTCAACTCCTGGCACTCCCCGACTGCAAAGCCTGTCACCCTATTTCTGAACTCTTGGAGAGACATATCCGAAAACTTTGTGACGCTAAAAACATTAGTCGATTGTACTTCGTTAAGTCTTGAGATTTCTTGCAGTGACTCCTGAAACGAAAAATACCGCAAAATTTCATTTAAATTTTTAGAGTATTTTGAATTTCACGAGTAGTTTTCCCAATGCTTATACTCGTAGTATTGAGAAACCTAGGCAAATGCTTTAATTCACAATTTGAGCGTATAAGTAGGAAAAAAACCGTAATCGAACTGCATAAGACCTTAGTTCTAAACTTCAAGAATGCCTTGTTGGGATGATGTGACTCTTGTTCAATTGTTATGTACTTACCTTAAAATACTGCTGTCTCTTCAAATACTCTGCATGTCCGTAACTCTTGTTATATTTCTTCAAATACAAAGCAAATCGTTTCGCCATCTCAACTTCAACAGTTTCAACACCATCTTCAGTTAGCAAGGGCATTTTCAAATTTAAGAAACAAATAAAAGACAACGTCGCTGAGAAAAATAGTAATATCGGAAGACAAGGATTTGCCATTTTAACGCTTTCACTTCTAAGAGATTTAAATTGAATTTTAATTAACCTAACGTAGACTACACATAATCAAAAACTGACTCGTTCTAACACACAAAATCAGGAAACCTACATTTTCCTGTTCGGGTACCTAGTATTATCAAACAGCATACATTAGTATGTAATTCGAAGATTAATTCAGGAAGACTATACAAAAAAAACATTGTGATTCATCCAGCCTTTCAAAGAGGCGACTCAAAGGATAGGGGAGTGTACCATGTGGATAGGGGTATCTACGAGTACCTAGCTATAGGTACTGTATGAGCCGTATCATTAATACGGTGCCCCTGGACTACGTGTACCGAACGTATAATATTATACAAATATCCATTTGAGGCCCCTGAAGCAAGATGAGATCCCTCTGAGGCAAGGTCGCCACTGTTTCCCCTCCCGAATCGTAGTCACACCAGATTGTCACACCAGTATGACAAACAAGATTTTTTTTCTTGTTTGTCACACTACCGATTTTTCCCACACCCTTTAGACCATCATTGCTAGTGCAGTACCTACACAATAAAGTCGATGTTATCTGAAATAGTCACCTTATTTCAATATCCTATAACCTTATCTGTATCTAGTACTGGCCGGTAGGAAACGCAATGATATAGATAATGATTAAATCATGAAATTGACTGACAAACGTCAATAGAAATCATTTGCTCAACAACAACAATTTTGCAAATTGTGCATTCATTTCACATCCGTTTTGGAGCATGGATTTTTGTATCATTAATAGAAAACGTGGACAAGTGTTGTTATGATGTATAAGCAACACCAATACTATAACAAGAAAGTTTTTAAAAAAATATCGCAATTAGGGTTTTGTCGTAACCGTCGTATCAGTATGAAGTGTCCAGGTTCGGTCACAATAAACGTAAGTACCATAATATACCTACCTATTTTTATTTACGTGGTTTTGACAATATGAATGCTTCGAACGAATAGCATAAATATGTAAGGTAATTACATTTTTATCTCATTTCTTTTTTCTTTCTAGTTATATAAACACATAATGTTCCTAAGGTTGTCTGGAAGAGATCGCTTCAAGCGATAAGACCGCCTAAATTGTACTGCTGCATTCTGGGCAATACCGTGGTACTTACAATATTATTTTTAATTACTCTTTAATTCTGTATTTTAAGACGCACCATTGAGATACAGGAAAGCTAGTAAACAAAACAATTATAAAACAATATTCATTTAATTTGAAGATATATTTATTACACCGCAAAAATAAAATCTAATTAAATTCGAATAAATGGACATTGATTGGAAAAAAATGCATATAAATTGGTCCGTTACACATGTTTTGAGGCCACCAGAACCAGAGTGCCAAAGTGCCCAAGTGCACTTTTTTTGGAGTATGAAATGTAAAATAAAACTTGAACTTTAAAACTTGAGCCACTCTGGTGCTTGCAGAAGGTATGTATGTAAAAACATAAATATTCTTTTTAATCCATGGAATATGTATTCTGCTGTGGTACTACAGTCAAAACACAGCTCAGGGCACTAGCCAAGAGCAATAGTTACGCTTCTTTCGTTTCAACATGTCGAATGTGGAAAAAAAATGTACGAGAATGACATTAGCACTCGTCTAAATCGGAATGACATTTGATGTCAGATCCATACATTTTTAAATTTAAAGATAGAATTATTTGATTTTTAAATTTGACATTTTGGAACGAAAGTAGCGCGTTGCTCTTGGCTAGTCCCCAAGGTGTGACATTGTGGACGCTCCGAAAATGTATGTTATAGGGACGAGGGGTCATTGTTAAGCTGTTGCGGGTTTAATGGTTCTAATTTCTAATGATATGTTTATTTACTTTCGCCTCCTCTAGGCGATGAAATTTTATGTTTCAAATTTACGGATATAATTCGTACATAATAAAATAAAAAAATTAAAATAAAATAAAATCAATTAATTTCAGACGAAGTCCATACAAATTACACACAATTTCGATTACATATAATTAAAATTAAATTTCAGATTGATATAAAAAAATAAAAAAACAATTTAGGTATAAAATAAAAACAATAATAATAAAAATAATCAGTTTAGGTATCTTCCACCCTCTGCGGCACCGGGAACACGCGTTTGCGCTTGTACCCAGTGCCGCAGGAGGGGGCAGTCCGGCTTGTCGCTCAGCACATTCAGGATGGTAACTTAATAATAATACATAGGAACTTTATGAACACCATCCAAATCGAAATATGAGGATCTATGGAGAAAATAGCAAAATACGTATTTTTCTGTTTGACAACCTTCAGTACTAAAATATTGAGTTATTATAACTACTAAAAGGTAAACAAACCACTTGTTTAGTTGGCACCGCGCGTGGTGAGCGGCGGCGGGCGCGCAGCCTCAACGCCCGCCCGCGCTTTATTCAGAAGTTGAAATTTAATTTTGACTTAGTAACCACGGCGCACGAATGCTCCGATCGATAAAAATATTGTAATGTGAAAGTTAGAAAGACCTACCCTTTTTTAATAAAAGCTGTTATCGATTGATGCCTAATGTCTGGGAAAATTTTGGATGGTGTTCAAAATATAACCCTGTATATAGAATGTAGTGAAGGGGGCAAAACGCCGAATCTATCTATTTTAAATATCAATTGAACTTTGAAATGCTATTGTAAAAAGAATCAAAAAATAAACCTTTGGACTATGCCGTTTGGTTGAAGCATGTCCACCCTTAACGCAACAGATCATGGACCATTTATTAGATTCTAAGCCCCCTTTGATATAAAAACCAATGAAAATTTACATTTGCTTTGTCATACAAGAGGGGCAAATATTAATATAATTTTTCAAAGGTTAGTGTTGCTAAGGTAAGGTTCAGTATTTCATCACGTCCTAAAATAGTCGAGGTAATTCTCAATATGAAGTTGTTTAAGAATATGTATACACTTCAGAGTAATGGAAAGTTAATGATATAAATTAATTTCCTGCCATCATTATATAATGGCGTTTATTAAACATTAAACTTACTATTAGAAACACAAACTCAACACTTAACTATAAATCACACATTACTTCCAAAAATTCAAAAATATTGCCTAGTTTTTTTATTATACTGATCATTATTATTGTTTTACAGTTTTTAAAGATCTACAAGAGTCACATGTTGTATATTGTATACAGTTATATAAAAAAAACCCTTATCTAAGTACCTAAATATGAATGAGCATTGATAATATCATTTTAAGGCACATCAGTAAAGCTTGACTTTTATTGAACGTTAAATTACCAGCTGCACACATCTTACTCAATAAAAACTACTCATTTTATATAAATAAATATCCCTGGACATTATTCCACACAGCGCCATCTAGCCCCAAAGTAAGCTAATTAAAGCTTGTGTTATGGGATACTAGACAACGGATAAACATACTTAAATACATTTTCTTTTGTAAATACATACTTATTATACATAGGAGACACCCAGACCAGTACAAACAGACATGTTCATGCACACAAATGTTTGTACTGTGCGGGGATCGAACCCGCGACCTCTGGTGTAGTAGCCAACTTCTTAACCATTACACCAAGTCGCTCGTCAAATATAACTCTAAGAGACCTTTTACAATATTCGATTAGCTGCAATACACTATATTGCTAACGAAATTTGTACTGTCAGCCACAGAAACTTGTAACTAAGTCTTTACATGTAGAAAACCGAAATGCATTGAAATGACATCAGAAAATGGTGAAAATCTAATTTCTAGGTTCTCGGTCACTAGCTTAAGCAAGTGATCATTGAACAAGCTCCCATTTTGGTTTTATGAATAAATCGGCCTAAAATAGTTAATTATCAGTAATCTATCACACTTACCACTTAAAATATCCATTATAATAAAGGGAATATCTTAATTATATCATTCGATGTTGAGTATTTTTAAACCCCGAAATGCACATGTCTGTAGCAGTCACGTGACAGCCAATAAAATGTATAATGTTGTACAGAGGCGTTCACATCAACCTTTACGAAACCATTGCAAATTGGTCTTATGTCAGCAGAACTTATGTCAGCAGCTTTATATAGGGGCACCTTAGCCCCTATATAAAGCTTGACGTGAACGCTTGTGTACCTGTCAAAATATTTTACACCATTTTATCAGCTTTTGCTGCAACGTGCTTGCTACTTGCATAACCGCAGCAAACAGGTGTATTGCTGGTTTGAAACTTGTATTAAAAAAAACATCTTTGGAACGCTTTTTTAACACCAAGTTCTGCTGTTGACTGTACTTATCTAAACAGCTATCTACACAACATCTACAGTGGCGACCTCATTCGCCAGTCCGCAGATGTTGGAACCAACCGCGAGGTGCAGGAACCCCCCCAGCCCAAACTCCGCCCCCCACGAGTTCTTGGCGATGAAGTAGGGCACGTCCGCTGTGAGGTCATAACCAACTAGTAGGACTGCGTGGTTGAGATCTGATGGGGCGCCGCTGGAAAGAAAAGCATAGTATCATCATTTTGACGACCGACTTGGTGTAATGGTTAAGAAGTTGGCTACTACACCAGAGGTCGCGGGTTCGATCCCCGCACAGTACAAACATTTGTGTGCATGAACATGTCTGTTTGTACTGGTCTGGGTGTCTCCCATGTATAATAAGTATGTATTTACAAAAGAAAATGTATTTAAGTATGTTTATCCGTTGTCTAGTATCCCATAACACAAGCTTTAATTAGCTTACTTTGGGGCTAGATGGCGCTGTGTGGAATAATGTCCAGGGATATTTATTATTATTATTATTATTTAGTATCAAGTAATGTATAAGCACGGAATCAAACTGTATTCTATTTTTTATTCGAAATTTTAAAGCTGGATTATTTTTATAAGATATTTGAAGATATAAAAAAAATTGTGACATAAAACCGATTAGGCAATGATTTTGTATATCCTTATCTCAAAACAATTGGTTATATTATCAAACACCAGAAAGTAATATAAACTGATTCAGGCCACTAATAACTTTTGAAATATTGATCGCGTATACTTTCAAAATTCAGTTACTTGAGATAAGTATCAATCGCAGAATAAAAATGTCTGATACGATATGTAGCTGTTTAAAACCCGATTAATAACTGTGCACCTCGATTTGTCAAAATCGTTAGGTTGGCAGCATTGAATTTCACCCGCTCGCAAGCTTCCTCACTCCGCTCACACAAGCCAAGGTGTCAATGCACAGTAATTAATCGGGTTATAATAATACAACTTTATTAATAACAGTGTATTCAAAGTCCAGAAATGTATACCTGCAATGAAACTGTATCACCCCGCCGAGGTAGTTCTGCCAGGTCAGCGCGTTCACCGCGACCGCCACCGGCCCGTGCGTCGCCAGGGCTTCTATTATCTTCTGCTCAGAGCCGACTAACCTGGAATCAGAATATCACAAGTAGAAATCAACATTATTTTAACTCTTTCGTTTCTCACTAAGTGATTGAGAGACTGACGAACAACGATGAAATTACTGGGTGTAGAATGCTGAAATTTGGTACGTAGGTTCCTTGGGAGAGTGCAGGGGACCACTGAGAAAAGATTTCAGGAAATTCTTACGTTAACGGGGAAAACGAAGTCGCCGACAAAAGCCAGTTAGGTATAGGTGAAGTAGCCAAACACTGTAGTACTTTGTTCTCATTCTTCCTGCCATCAATTATATCCCTTGTAATTGTTATGACAACATAAACAAGCAATTTTACAAGATAAGGTACTTAAAAGCTAAGCTACGTCTGTAGCTGACTGTACAAACTCTTAGTTTAGGATGGAAAAACTGAATCTGTATTTCCAATCAGGATTTCGAAAGACACTTACGCATCACAAGTGAAAGACGCAACTCGAACACCTGTAGCGTTCTTCTTCGCCTTGCAAGCGCCGTTGGAGAGCTTGAGGGGGTACTCCAGGTCTTTCTGCACGGGCGTCTTGGTGAGCGTCAGCCAGTCCAGGAGCAGGCAGATGTCGCCGCCGGAGCAGCCTTGGTTGCCCAGGGTTGCGCAGTCTATTACCTCCTGGAGAGAAGAGGTTGAGAGTTACACCACCCTTGATAACTGTCCCACTTCGGGGCAGAGGTCTCCATTATTAAAATCAAGTCATCGCTTTGTTGGTTACGATTAGGTGTCGGCCAGAGGCTTCGCCCCCGTAGACTGTCCCTCCCGTCAAAAATATCCTTTTTTTAAATCGGTCCAGTAGTTTCGGAGCCTATTCAATGCAAACAAACTAATAAACGAACAAAAAAACAAACAACCAACAAATCTTTTCTCTTTATAATATTAGTAATTAAAGAAGCGTTGGCATAATTATCGTCCGTGCCAAATGCGGGCTAATGTTTCATAACAAACACGGGCTATCATCCGAAAAATCCGTAAACAAAATTAAATGGGAGCAAACGAGCCGGAAGGTCACCTGATGGAAAGGGATCACCTCCGCCCATGGACAACTGCAACACTCAGGTGTCACCGATGCATTGCTTGCCCTTTAGATTAAATATACGCTACGCGAAGGAATACGCTCTCTTCTTGAAAGCTCCGATGTCATATCATCAAGGAAGGAATCAAGTATTTGGTGATAATTAGCATTTTACAGTGTTTCTTCTTCTAAAGACAGAAACTAACTCAGGGTTCTAGTTCTATTTGATACCAAAGGACAAGTTGTTTTTGTTTAGTTATCTCTTCACTAGTTTTCCGCTCCCGGCTTCGCCTGCGTGAACTTATCGTTATATACTATGGCCAAATCACATTAAATCTTCATAAATTGTAGCTTATGTGTTATTCTGAACTGTATTACTTTAAAGTTTCTAAATCCGTTCTTCTGTTCCGTCCGTCTGTCCATCCGTACCGAACCGTCCCTAGGGATATTCGTCGTCCGTATCCGTTTAGTACTTTTAATGAAGAGTATCTTATAAGTATCTTATGAGTATCTTAAGGCTCCAAAGTGTTCGCCAGAGATCTGTCTATCGGGCAAAGCCAATTGACGAGGCTGAAAACTGAGGCAGGTAGCATCATTTCGTCAACACCTGAAATCCTGAGGGAGATTGAGAGTTTCTATGGACAGTTATATTCCACGCAAACACCTGTTGAAAGCAAGGCTAAAGATCCTTGAGCCAAGCTTACCCGACACTATACCGAAGATATCCCGGACGTCAGCCTGTACGAGATTAGGATGGCTCTCAAGCAGCTTAAAAACAACAAGGCGGCGGGTGGTGACGGAATCACAACCGAGCTCCTGAGAGCGGGCGGTAAGCCGATACTTAAGGTCCTCCAGACGCTCTTCAGTTCTGTCATCCTCGAGGGAAAAACGCCAAAGGCATGGGGCAGAGGCGATGTGATGCTGTTCTTCAAGAAGGGTGACAAAACTCTCCTGAAGAACTACAGACCCATCTCGCTTCTGAGCCATATCTATAAGCTGTTTTCGAGAGTCATACGAATCGTCTCGCTCGCAGGTTTGACGACTTCCAACCTCCCGAACAAGCAGGGTTCCGAAAAGGCTATAGTACCGTAGACCACATTCATACGCTGCGGCAAGTTATACAGAAGACCGAAGAGTATAACTTGCCACTTTGCTTAGCGTTCGTGGACTACGAGAAAGCCTTTGATTCGATTGAGACCTGGGCAGTACTGCAGTCTCTCCAAAGGTGCCAAATAGACTACAGGTACATTGAGGTGCTAAGGTACTTATACCAGAACGCCACCATGTCGGTCCGATTACAGAACCAGAGCTCTAATCCGATCCAACTACAGCGAGGCGTGAGACAAGGAGACGTTATTTCTCCGAAACTGTTCACGGCTGCGTTGGAGGATATTTTCAAGCTTCTGGACTGGAAAGGACGCGGCATCAACATCAATGGCGAGTACCTAACACACCTGCGATTTGCCGATGATGTAGTTCTTATGGCTGAGACCTTGGAAGACCTGAACATAATGCTCGAAGATCTCGGTAATGCTTCTCAAAGAGTGGGTCTTAAGATGAACATGGACAAAACAAAAATCATGTTGAATGCCCATATTGCACCCGCTCCAGTTAACGTTGGGAACATTACACTCGAAGTTGTTGACCACTATGTTTACCTGGGACAGACAGTCCAGCTAGGTAAGTCCAACTTCGAGAAAGAGATCTCTCGTCGAATCCAGCTCGGATGGGCAGCGTTCGGGAAGCTCCGGCATATATTTGCGTCCGAAATACCTCAGTGTCTCAAGACAAAAGTCTTTGACCAGTGTGTGTTGCCAGTAATGACCTATGGGAGTGAGATGTGGTCCCTTACTATGGGTCTCATAAGAAGGCTCAAGATCACCCAGCGAGCAATGGAGAGAGCGATGCTTGGTATTTCCCTGCTCGATCGAATCAGAAATGATGAGATCCGCAGGAGAACAAAAACAACCGACATCGCTCGAAGGATTGCATCGCTGAAGTGGCAGTGGGCGGGACACATAGCGCGGAGAACCGATGGCCGTTGGGGCGGAAAGGCGACCGCGTACCGGACGACGTTCCGTGGGCAGGCCCTCTACAAGGTGGACCGACGATCTGGTCAAGGTCGCGGGAAGCCACTGGATGCGGACAGCGCAGGACCGATCGTTGTGGAGATCCTTGGGGGAGGCCTATGCCCAGCAGTGGGCGTCGTTCGGCTGAAATGATGATGATGATGATGATCTTATCTTATCTTGGTTTTTTGCGTGAAAGAGTAACAAACATACTTACACACATACTCACAAACTTTATTATTACTACTTTATTATCGCATTTATAATATTAGTAAGGTAAGATAGTAAGAAGTAAGATTGTGTGTTTTGTTTTGTATAATTTATTTAAGTCATGGTTAGTAGGTATTAGGCATGATGGTATTTCTTTTTAGTCATTGATAGTACAATATTCCTACGCTGTGGTCTGAATGATAAAATCATTCTACTTACTAAGATGACATGACACTTACAGGCTCAATTTTCACCTAACAGAAGAGAAGATGTTTCGTGAACGCCAATCAAAAATCATTACCATTATTTTTTACTCGCCCTTTTACTGTGAAACATGGCTCACATTACACATACCTGCACACTGAGTGGCTGCAGCTTGCCGGTGTTGATGGCGGCCATCGCTTCCATCGCCCCGATGGTGCTGAAGGCCCAGCACGCGCCGCAGAGACCCTGGTTTCTAACCGGCCCGATTACGCCTTTCGAACGCCTAGAAGGAATAGTAAATAATATTTACGGAACGTCGTTATGCACTATCTACATTAACCGTCGCATTTAGTTCACTATTCGCAACCTTATATGAGATTGGACAGGGCTGCTTTTTGTAATGAACCCAGGACCACTGGAGGTCGGGCTCAGCGCTTTTACCATGCGCAAATAAAGCGAACCTATTTCATTTAGTAAAGTAAAATTATTCGGTGTAAGTAAGTTCCTCATAGTACTAAGTATCAGGATGAAGCCTTTATATTTGACTGGCCTGTTGGCGCAATGGCAGCTATCCTGCCTTTAGCGCCGGAGGTCGTGGGTTCGATCCCCACCCATGACAAATATTTGTGTGACGAACATTTATATTTGTTGTGTGTCTGGGTGTTATTATTTATTTAAGTATGTATTTAGAAATATTTAAGTATTACAAGCTCTGCTTAGTTTGGGGTCAGATGATCTTGGTGTGAATTGTCCCAGATATTTATTAGATATTTATTTATTTATTGATATCGACAAAAAGGCGACTTTCATAGATAAAAATCATAAAAATGCCAAAATCCTAATCAGTAAATAAAAAATCTAAAATAAACATTGGCCAAAGGACCGCATCATCTAGGGAACGATGAAGAGTCACATAAATGTTGAATAAATAAACCAGTATCTGGAAAACAACGTTGACTGCTTTTATGCAACATACAAAGTCTCTATATCAATGCGATAAGGTATAAACTTGTATGAATCTCTGGCTTAATTACATTCTACCAAAACAGGCATAGAACTAGTTTATGGACTCTGATTAGCCTTGATATGAGAGAAGTAAAAAGTTACAAATAATTAGACCCGCTTTTGTGGTCGTCTATATTTAGGAATTTTCCGAACCAGTTTTACCACTTTATTTTGGCTTAGGTATTTTGACGTACCTAATTTAACATCATCACCAAATTCAATTATTGTGAATAGATCCGAGTTATTTGTATGAACTCACGTTTTTACCCTTGCTTGAATAATCCTAGAATACCACCTTGGAATGGAATTTTATGTTAGTACGACTGGGGCCTTAAGAGTAACAACGCACTAGTACACGGGCTTGAGGCAATCCGTTTGCTGTGGTGTCTGTCGGCAGGCCCCAACGGCGGTGACCAGCGACGACGGCACGCTACTACCGCACTGGTGCGGTCGGCTGTACCTTCAAAACGATCGGAGAGTTCACGGCCAGCAGAACAGTACTTACAAAATTAAAGTGCGGTTATCATAAAATGTCCACGCTTAATTTTTATACAGAGGGATAATCGTTATTTATTCCGCCTAAATTGTACTAGACTGAGTTTTTTTTAGTTTTTAAGCACTGTTATAATAATTTTCTTTCCATAAAGTAATTATCTTATCTTAGCTATCTTATCTTTAAGGAATTACTTGATTCTGACATTTCATTCTGACTTTGTTTTATTCGGTTGACATTGATTGTTTTGTTTAATTGATATTTTACTATGTTTTATTTGCTTTGATTTAATTTATTTATAGTTTACTTTTAATTTACATTGTTTTTTTCGTCCTACATGAAGGGTTGTATGTATATTTGCATGCTAACAATCCTGGCAAGACATGTGCACTTTGAAACTGTAATTGAAAACGTTATCCCACCAAAAACATTCTGTAAAAAAACTAGCCAAGTCTCGATGGAGCTGCTTGTTTATCTCTAAAAAGTAATGAAATCTAGACAAAGTCGTGCCAAGTCTAAGGTTCCTTACTGCGATTTCTTTATTATTATAGTTAATGTTGTGTGACTTGGCCGTTGAAGGGTACACAAGGGTACAAAACCTGGTGCTTCATGACACCATTGCACCAATCTGTCGCCAGAACCGCTACCCATTGACGATGGAAAACGTTGATTGAATAACCAGTCAATTGTAGGCTTGATAAAGCTGCATTTACACGTAATGTTATATCTGTTGTAACTACCTATGTTTGTTGAGCAAGATAATAGTCCATACTGGTATTGGTAATGCCAAGGCCAATGGCCATGCCGCCCAAGCCAGGTACCGGTAGAAGAGGTCGACCAAAGAAGCGGTGGCTCGACGTCGTCAAGGGTGACATGCGTGCCAACAGACTCACCACTGAGGATGCACAAGACCGTGCGTAGTGGGCCAATAAAATAAGAAAACCACCGAGGATGCACAAGACCGTGCGTAGTGGGCCAAGAAAATAAGAAAGGCGGACCCTGGGACCTCACACAAAAGTATGGGTTTACTACCGGGATAGACCGCACGTATGATGATGATGATGATGTACCCTTCAACGGCCAAGTCATACAACTTTAACTATAATAATAAAGAAATCGCAGTAAGGAACCTTAGACTTGGCACGACTTTGTCTAGATTTCATTACTTTTTAGAGATAAACAAGCAGCTCCATCGTGACTTGGCTAGTTTTTTACAGAATGTTCTTGGTGGGATTTCACTTCTTTTTGTAGAAACGTGGGCATATTGATTTATTATATAAAGCTGCGTACGGATAGCGCTTACCCGGGTACGCGTAGCCGGTTTGTGTTTTCTAATCAGGGTCACCAGGTACTCCAGATCTTCGATTATCCTAGTTTTTATAGTTTTCCCTTAATGTGCCCATTAAACCCTAACTCTGTACCAAATTTCAGCTCTCTGAGTTTATGGGAAGTACTAGTTCTATTTTGATGATCATGAGTGAGTGAGTGTCATAAATGCGAAACTTTGCTTTCGCTTTACTTCGGAACTAAATGACCTACAGACTTGAAATTTTAGATTTTATGTATGTGATTATAGCTTACTGGATGACGAAAACTTCTGCGTTCTGGTCTTATCCAGAGGTTCTCAAATAGGGGCCTGAAAATGCGGCGAAATGGTTCCAGTAAAGGATGGTACGTCAGTGTTTGCTTCGCGCTCGACTTGGCGGGGGCACTGCCGTGCCCCCCGATACCGTGTTCTTATGCAAATAAAGAATTATGAATTATCTTAAGTCTGAGGTTGAATGTCTGTTGGAAGTACAGCAGAGTCTCGCGTTCTGTCTCCGCTCCAGAAAATGTACATTTATTGAATATCTGTTCATATCATAATAGTATGTTTGTGTTTCCTGGCAAGCCCTAAAATATGTGAATATACTTACATACACATATCATTAACAGTTGGCAAATATGACACAACAATCTAGAAACAACATATTACATAATATTTGTAAATGATAGATCTCTCCTGGTAATTTGATTATAATAAGTTGATGTTGAAGGTCATCAATACTCCATTTGTAAATTCATTACGTGAATATCCTTTATCTAGCTGTAATATTAATAACGAGCCCTTTACACATGAATCAGCTTTTTCCCCAAATGTTAGGGTTGTATTTTCATCCTTTTCAAAGGTATTAAAATATAGAATTGTTAATATGGAGAAATACAAGTGACAAGTGGGCATATTAACTTGCCAGCACCAGAAACATTAATTTTGCAACCATGCAGTTTATCTTTATGTTAAATCTTGACTTAGCAGGAATTGCTGTTTTACAAAGAGCAACTAATTAAAAAGATTGGTGTAGTACCTACTGTGATGTCAATAAACCTTTTTAGGGAACATGTAAGTTGAAACTGTGTTCATTATGTGCCTGGGTGTGTGTGAAATAGATTACATATATACCATTCTGTAAGTCAGTCAGTATTCTTAGGCCCGTATTCTAGAATCATACTCAAGCAGTGATTTGTACTTGAGTAGAGATTTCAAACGTCAGTTCACCTAAACGTCACTCAGATCTATACTCAAGTAGAGATTTTGTTTTAGAATACAGGCCTTAGTTTAGTGTCAGGTGGCCATGCATAAAGAAACATATATTTATTTATATCTCATTCTCTATCTATAGCACAGATTATATAGGTAATAGTACTCTATACCTATAGTTGAATGGTTCTTAGAAGATTTTGGCCAAACTCAAGTATGTCAGTGATAAAGTGAGTTTACTTGGGTACAATATTGTTATCTCATATGCAAGTACTCATAACAGAACTTATCTACACTAATTTTGCACACTTAAGGGTAACAGCATTTTGTAGTGAAAAATTTAATTATTAAAAGTAAAGAGAAATAATAAACTGAGCAACTAAAAATACTGAAATGAGCCTCCGGCCACAAAACACTGATTTTAGAATATTTAGAAGCTCAGATAGTATTTTTGGTGGTTAGGTTAAGTTAGTTTGTAGCTACATTAAATACAATCCAAAAGTAAATTCTTACATTTCCTCAGAGTGTGTATTAATAATAGTGATGGTGTACATCACTGTCACCGTCAACAGAGTCCGAACTGAGTGGAGCTTTTAGTATGGTTAAACGAGTCTGTTATAGATACTTTAGATATTTTTGAATTGTTTTTCTCAAAATAGAATGCAATATTATTAATAAGCTTTTGAACAGGGTTGTTATAATTTCTCTGATTTTAAATTAGATAGGTAGTCATGATAAAAAAAGAACAACTTACCAGTCAACTTGCATTGGCAATACAGCTCTTTTCCTCCGAGTTGTAATGATAACACTGTCTTCAACATTATGGTAATTGCTATAGGCTTCATTGTTATACCGATCCCGGTCCCTGCTCCAACTCTTTTTGTACAAGTCCGGAGATTTGGTCAGTTTCTCATCAGACAAATGTATATCTTTGAATTCAGCTGCAGACATGTCTGAGAGCCTTGTAGGACCGTATCTGGCCCTGTACTGCTCCGGCCCTCGAGTCTCTAAGTTCAAACGTTCAATCTCATTCATTGAAGCCTAACAACAAACAAAATAGAAATAGTATTACAGTTCCATTTAAAGGTGTCTTATTTCATTCACGGCACGGCATATCAAATTATAGCCAATTTATGAACTGATTCCTGACTATTATCGTGAGAGATACATACCACAAAGTGTTGGAACCTCAATTCGTACTCGTCCGGTTTGTTTTTGTAACTTTTATTGAACCTAACAATGTAATCGTCGAACATGGGCACGTATTGTTCCTTCGTTTTCTTCCCTGAGTATGTTAAAGGAATAGCTAGGAACAGTAAACAAAACAACGCAATTCCTAGCACCCAGTTCCACCATTTCGCCATTTTAAATTAACTTAAAATTATTTCAAAAACTTTATTTGAAATAATGTAAACAATCACACGTCCACCCGCCGCGATAAAGTTTCGAAAACTCATTTGACGTTGTCATTGTCATGTCAATGTCATTTAGCTCATGACTTTCATTGTCAAGAACACTTGGGCTGCGTTCCGAAATCATAAAAGCTGGATTAAAATACAATCTACTTAAGATTCAATTATTAAGTGAAGAGATTCAAGAGCTGAGTCAAAGCTTAGTCAAGCAAAAAAAGCAAACGCAAACTATAAATCGTATTAACAACGACGTCTTATAAAGGTTACGTCATGTTGCTAATACCATAGATTAAATGCAATACATTATGATTATTATTTTTTAACATATTACTATGTTATTTATAGACAGGCCCGCCGTAAGCCGTAAGCGGGCGTACAAGGCGTGCACCGCACGCGGGTGGCACGTCCAAGGCCAAGGGGGCAGCAAATCGAGTGACGCAGCACGTAATAATCAAAGTCATTGTCATCATAAAATAGTCACCCCACCTACAGCAGCCTAAGAAATGTCATCGTATGACCGGCGCGTGGTGTGGAAATCATAGCACTAAAGTGGCATTTTGCAGAAAACAATATCTTTTTACCAATACCTTAATTTCAACATTTCTGTATACAGCAAAGCGCTGAGATTATTAATTACACTTCCGGTTTCAGTTACATCTGGTGAAAGATCCTTCTATTTTTTTTTAAAACAACCTATTTAAGATCAACAATGTTCCAGTAAAGACTAAGTGATTTAGCTATTTTTAGACAGCTTGGATACAAGAAAGTTGGTAGAAGATTTCGTAAATATAAAGGCAACAAGAGTTACATTTTTATAGATAAATGTCTAAGTAGGTATATGGTTTAACACTTCAGTACACAAAAATAACTAAGGGTGCGTATAATAATACCGAACTACAAAATACTGAATTTCATTAAATCGATGAACGGAACAACGTATACTAAAATGCCGAATAGTTATTTGACCGAATGTTCAAAATTCTGAGAGTTTACTTACCGAAAGACTAAAATCCCGAAATCTGTAATAACGAAGTTTAAAATCGCTAATTAACAATAATTTAAACAAGGGTAAATAGCTAATGAAAAATATATTGTAATTATATCTTCATCGGTCAAAATGAATAATGATTTTTATTTTGTTTATTTTAGCATTTTACAACAGTGCTTGTTTTTCAGAAACAAAAATTTTATGTCATAGAATCAAAATCGAATGCAATTGAAAATCGTCACATTTTGTAATTTGAAAAAATGAAGCACCCAATAGATGCGTTCTAAAATTTATCCTTTTCTTATGAGTGCGTTTAAATCTTACTTAATTATTTGAATTTGTATACTTGGTCTTTAATTGTATATCCGACTAACTCTCCAGTGACGGTAAACATCGATAACAAACCAAATCAACCCGGATAACGGCGGAAGGCTCACCAACTACCACGTTGGGTTCTAATACCATTTGTGAAAATTGGGTTTCTGAGTGTTACGTTCACCATGAGTCACTTGCCTCTGACTAGTCCGCTTGGGATAAAGTCGTGATGGCATGTATGTGTATAGTCTTTGGATGTGTATAACTTTAATTGATTTTATTTTGTTTAGTAATGTAAAGGTTTCTAATTTTGTTTTCTTTTTCTTTAAGTTAATTGGGTTTCATTTACCGTTCTGTTAAATCCAGTGTTTCGAACAAAAAATTTAACTTGTGTAATGTTAATCCTCGTGTTCAGATTGCGGCGATTAGCTCGAGAGCTTAAGGCAGTAATCATTGATAAATATAAATTGTATGTATTGTTTTTGGTAAATAAATATTTATGTTAATAAAGTTTATATTTAAACCAAAATTTTGTTAAAAACGAGAGGTCCCTTCCAAACTTGCAGCCTCTCTGGCCGGGGGTTCGTGGCATTTTGCCAGTCCCACCCTATAGTTACGCCACTGACCCTATTCCTGGAGTGTATTTCAGAGCCGCGAGGCGGACCGCGAGTCGACGTTGCGGAGGCTGGGCGCCAACATGCCGAAACTGCGGCGGTGAGCGAACGCAATCTGCGATGATTAGCACGCGTGAGCCATGGCCGAAGCATTGCGATAATCGAAATCTTTCGGGATTTTGAACTTTCAGTCACTTGATTTTCGGTACATCAGATATCGCGATTTTGAACTTTCAGTATTTCAAACATCGGTACTCTAACTGTAGGTCTTATGAATTTTCGGTATATCAATACGTACCCTTAACTAAGTAGCTAATCAAAATAAATGTTAAAATTTTCTTATTTTTTCCACCATAATGTAAAAGACAAACGAATGCTTCTAACAAAACTTAACATATTAGGTACGTCTTAGGACGCACAGTGGAACGTTCCCAATGTTCCCATACAACGGACGGACTAAGACGTGCGGAACTATTTTCATATTAACTGAAGAAAGCTTTGACATAAATCCATTATTTTATTACAGTAGTCTAACAAAGGATACAGAAATAGAATTAAATTTATTTTGACACTTAAAATATACACAGGTTACAAAGACAAAATGTACATGTCTTTCATAACATAGGAAAAAAACTAGTAACAAGTAAATCTATTTCCTAATAAAAAAATCTGTAATGTACTGTTTATTATGTACATTTTTTTGTTCTCAAATATTCACGTAAGTATTCGTCTCTTACATTTTACCTCATCATGTAATTTTAGAAACTACTTAAATGAATCAGTCGTAATTTACAAACACACAGTTACAAATATATTTTTTTTAACATTTCTTATATTTTTTTATGAGCAAAATCATCGAAGTAAATTTTTATTTTTATTTCGATGATTTTGCTCATTCTTTACTTGTAGGCGTTCATTTTAAGTCTGCTAAGTATTTTCTTCAGTTAACAGTTTTTTAACCGATCCGTTAAACAATAAATCGGGCATGGTAAGTTTGATTCAAATTAATGAAGTTTCCACTAACAGAATACACAGATAACTCAAAAAAATTACAACATCGCGGAAATGTTGCTATGAAAATTGGACAAGATTTGGTTGGCATTTTTTGCAATTTCAATTAATTAAAAAAAGTAGAAACACCCAAAATACGGATGAGTGCTGTTCAATTCTCTTTTGAGGAACTGATAGGCTATTGTGCATTTGCTAGTTTATGCCTAAATAACGTGGGGTTTTTAGGGGTTTCGACTATAATGCTATTTTTATCCAATATTTTTATTTCTTTCTTAATTACTTGATAACATCGCAACAGATTGATTTTAATTCTGAATAAAATATTTCATGTCCCATTCACAACCTTGTGCATAAATTCAAATGATAATTAATGTTCTAAATACGGTTTCTCGGGTAAAAAATCCTTTTCAGAAAATGTTCTTTCAAGCCTCTTGAAGTTGAACTTTGGAGGTATTTTTACCACGGTTTCACGTGGCTTATTAAAAAAAGAATAATAGCACAGTGTACCCTTCAATATGGTGGGCTTTTTTTATTTCTTCACGATGATCTGTAGTTTGTCGATGTCACAAGCTTTTTATGAGAGCGTTTCAGTGGGGCCGCATTATCGATATTGCACGCGGGCGATTAACAGCCAGTGGCGGGCCTGGTTATAGATATTCTTTGGTAATACTATTGTTCCAACACTACTTCGATATAGGTTTTGGTAAGGCTCAAAATGTACATCGCAAATTCTACGATTTCGGATTACAGGAAAGTGAAAAAATAAAAAAAAGGTACTTTTTTTTCAAAAATGTATACTCCTGAATGCACAACGTAAAATAAGTCTTAAAACTACAGTCGTATATGTTAGTGCTCATGCTTGATCAGCGAGAACAGCGCGTACTCCCAGCGGTGCTCCGTGGAGTGTCCGTAGCCCTTGCTCTTGCGGCGGAAGACGTCGCCGTGGCGCTGCAAGACTTGCTGCACGGCGTGCTGCGAGACGTTGGGCACCATTGAGCGCACGTACGATACTAAGTAGTCTTGCGTTGCTCCTGAAGGAAGAGAAAGGAAGAATTGTATTATTGAATCAGTAAGTTGTCCCTCTGGGCAAAGGCCTGCGGGTTGGTGATGATCACAAACCAAAGAGGTCGAAAACACGCTTTGCCCGACCTGGGATTTGAACCCAGGAAGAAAAGAAAGTGAAGACAAGATTCTGACTATCTGAGAACCTCCTCTTTTTTGAAATATGTTAATATTGTTATAATGCAGAATAAACATTAATAGGTAATATAGTTACGAGGATGGATTGAAAAGTACTCTGCCTATTTCAATTCCTCAAATCAAAACTACCCAAATTATTTACCTCAGTTCAGTCTAGTTAACTGTGCGAAGTTTGAAACGTGTGCGACAATTAGTTGTGATTTAAAAAAAAATATAATCAAGCAATCCGCCATAATTTCCGCAAAGGTAGCAAATTTAGCAGCGTGCTGTGATTAAGTACCTCCCTAAGAAGGGAAAAAAAGAAAGACAGAAAGAAAAACAATTTATTGACCCAAACACAAATTAAAGTTAGCTTAAACTAGAGGGTACAAAATAAATACAAATAAGACAAGAAATAAAAACTAACGATGATGTAGTGGGCCAATCAGGACCCTGCCTCAGCATGTGCCACTGCAGTGCAAGCACGGCAGAGACGCTGGTATTCTGGCAGGGCCTGCTGATGTGGTCGTCCAGCCTTGAAGTATTAAAAACTAACTAAACTGTAATTAAAAACATAGTGTACAGTGTGCAAAAAAATAATTAAATTCGAGTGTAGTGGAATGTAGTGTGTAATCTGTGGTAAGTCTGCAGCTTTCTGTCACAGTGACAGTGACAGGACAGATACCAAATCAAATACCAATTACAGCATTACTTTTGATGATTGCCACGTTGAATGCTAACCGCGTGCAACCACACAAAAAACAAAATAACAGTTGCAAATCCCTGGCAGAGTTAAAAAAGAAGATAAAAAGCAGGAAAACATGTCAAGAAAACCATGATATTGATCACATTAGAGCTCCCCAGCGTATCGCCTCGTGAACAAACTGGAGGTGAGACATTGGCTATACTGTGGGTCTGAAATTTGCTTTGATAAGAGATGCTTTTTCAAAGCTTTTCTAAATGAGTAGACTGTTTTCAGGTCGCGCATTGGTGGGGGGAGGGCATTCCATTGGTGGGGGGAGGGGATCACCAAAGGCCATCCATGATGATATGGTCAATACATTAGGGGATTCTGCTCTGTCAATCTTAAAAACACAAACAGCTGCTCCACTTGTATCAAGCACAAGTTCGGTCGTGTATGGAGTACTGCTGCCACCTGTGGGATGGCTCTGCCAAGTACCAGTTGGATACAATGAACTCAGTAGACCGAAAGGCTAGGAGACTCATAGGCGACGATGCGCTCGTTGGAACCAAACTTCAGAGTTTGGAGCATCGGCGTAAAGTCGCCTGTCTATCGGTTTTCTATAAGGTGTATTTTGGAGAGTGTGCGCAGGAACTACACAACCTGATACCACCGTCTACTTTCTACCACCGGACCACTAGACGCCGGGAGAGCTTCCACCCCTATGTGGTTGACTTTCCGACAGTCCGTACCCAACGGTTTGCTGCGTCTTTTCTGGTACGCACCGCTAGGGAGTGGAACGCTCTCCCTGCGTCTGTGTTTGCGGATACTTACAACCTTGGTGTCTTCAAGGCCAGAGTGAATAGGCATTTTCTGGGTAAGCGTGTACAACCATCGGCCTCGTCATCGCTTACCACCAGGCGAGACTAAGGCCAAACGCAAACCTATTTTAAATATAAAAAAAAAAATTAGAAGCAGAATTCAAACGTGGCAGAGAGAGCGTGAAAGACGACCCCGCACTGGAAGGCCCTCAACGTCGACTACTGGCGAAAATAAAGAAAAGGTACTTGATGTAGTTTTGCAAGACCGCAGATTAAAAATGAGAGAGATAGCCGAGATTATAGGCAACTCTTATGAACGACCACAAAACAAAGTCAACGAAATGGGTTTTCACAAAGTGTCAGAGAGGTAGGTGCCACGGCTCCTTTCAGTCGAACAAAAAAGAACGCGATTGTCAATTTCACGCGACTGTTTGGAATTATTTGAAGCCCATCCAGATAATTTTTTTAAGTCTATTTGTTACTATGGACGAAACCTGAGTTCATCACAGTACACCAAAAACAAAGCAACTAAAGCAACAATCAAAACAGGGGAGAAGACCTGGATCATTACCCCCTAAAAAGGCTAAGACGATTTTGTCGCCCAATAAAGTGATGGCTTCAGTATTCTGGGACTCGAAGGGCGTGGTTATGGTTGATTAGCTTGAAAAAGGTCAGAATATGAACTCTGATTGCTATTGCACCGTACTACGTCGTTTGCGTGAGGAAATAAAAGAAAAACGCCCAGCAATGCTTAGAATAAAAGTCCCCTTTCATCAAAGCAATGCCTGTGTTCACACATCTGTACAATCAATAGCTGAAACTTGAACTGCTGCAGCATTCGCCTTATTCACCTGACCTGGCACCATCAGGCTTCTTGCTGTTTCCTAACTTAAAAAAACACTCAAGAGGTCAGAAATTTTCGGAGGTCAAAGCAGCAGTATTTAGATGCGTATTTTGACTCTCAGGATGATCTTTTTTCATGGTATAAACGCTTTCAAGGAGACCTCTCCTTGGCAGGAGTGCATTCAACTTGATGGTGATGGTGAAAAATAAAATATTATTGTTTTTGTGTGTGTCTATTTTCTTAGTTTGGCCGAATACTTTTCAATCGACCCTCTCATTTATTGATGGTGATGATGATATTTATTTAGCGAGGAACAAGTTTTTAAGTCGAAAGTATTTACTGAAAATGCAAGGAAGCCACCTCAATGTGTTGATATAAAAACCAGCTAGCTATACCACCGGAATCGGGGTTTGTTTGACCACCCGGCAGGAAGCTTAGTAGATTTATTTTCACAAAGGTGCTTTTCATGGTTACCTAGTGGATGCACCAGCAGGAAGGCAGTCAGCAGGCTGATGAGCTTGGCGTCGGCCTGGCCGGCGAGGCCGCCGCGCATCAGCTTGAGGTCGTCGGGCGTGGGCGGCGGCGGCTCCGGCTTGGCCGGCGCGTGCTCTATGATCGGTGTCGGCGGCGGCGGTAAAGGTGGGTAGATCTATGAAGAAAAGTATACCAAATTTTAACTGTTTAGTAACTTTAGAAGTGATGAGCACAAAATAAAGAGTTTACAGAAGAACCGCTCGCACCTTTTTCCAAAACTTGCGTGAACCGCCTAGGGTTATTACTATATTCGCTCTGAATTTTTAAAATGAAGTAAGTAAGTTATACCTACTTGACAGAACCGGCCAAAAACAAAATTCATCATGTGAAAAATTGCACCAAGTTCGACAAAAACAAAAACACTCGCTACAGTGCGACTTTCCGACTCACCGAAGCTCACTGACTTCGCTTGTAAACTCATGTGTCTGTGCGTTTGCGTCACAAATTATAGCAAATGCAGTATGGGTTGCAGGATTTTGGTCGGGAGCCGCTTGTAATCGGCATTTTTGAGTTCAATAGGCGTAAATGATGATCATCACAAAATTTTGATAAGATATAAGAAACGAGCTTTATGAAGGCTTCGGGGCATAATATACGAGACTTTATAGCGTAATAAAAGACATAAACAAAACTTGTCTTATTAATAGTTTTTTTTTTTTTCAAATTAAGATGTTGATGATTAGTTTAGATTAGACGATCTTCTTTGCGTATCAGAAAGTCAGTATATCCCATAAAATTTAGCAGAAACCAACAAAGACCTTTCGCCTTTAAGACCAACTGATCTATCAGCGCTTCATAACTTCAACTACCGTGTCTAACGTTTTTAAAGACCTTTAAAATATCATAGCAGCTGAACAGCTGCACCTCACCTGCTTGCCAGGGTTCTGCAGAGCTTGCTGAGCAATAAACTGTGCCTTGAACTTTTCAAACTTCCTCTCAGCCTCGTCTTTGGCCAGGTGCAGCTCGTTGCGGTAACCTTCTAGCTCATACGTCAAGTTCTCATGCTCTTGCTGTAAAAATAAATAATTCAATTAATGTCATGCCAGTTCTAAAGATATTGTAGGGTATTTAAAGTCTATTTTTGAGTTTAAACTGTGATCGATTGTACTCTATGCGTTCACATAAATGTTTACATAGGTGCCCCTTAAGCGGCTGACAAAGACCCATTTTGCAATGGTTTTAATGAGGTTGAAGTGAACGCATCTGTACCTAAATTACAAGTAGCTTTACAATAATATATTGTCTGGTTCTGAGTGGTCGTGGTATGACACTATACATTTGTGCTTGACCGTTTTGCAAAGTGGAATAAATTTGATATCAATGGAACCTCGTCTATCTCACCTTCAGTTCTTCATATTTCTCTTGCAAGGCAGTGCCTTTGGCGGGCTTGTCACCGTCTTCCTCATCAAAGTAGAGAGCGAATTCTTCTTTTATGTTTTCCACCTCCTGAAAAAACAATAACGCTGTAGGTCAAACTGTTTGATGAAATATCTTCGGATTTAGTCACGAGTGTCTCCCGATTAAATTTATTTTTGAAAATTATCATGAAGAGCTATTTTACTATTAGGATTTCAGGTAATTTTATGGTCTCAAATAAATTAAAATTTTATTTGCAAGCTATCTTCACTTTAGAACATACCATGTATAGGCTCGTATGTAAGCAAGTGTAGGACCAATAATCGGGATACCCTGATTTCCAATTTATAACACGGAAAAAAATATCCTATTTCAATTAGGCCTGCATATCATTTCTCATTAAAACACCGCCTAGAACGATTATTCACAGAAATCATTCTTATTTCCACTACTACACTAGACTTAGCACGTCCATCTACATTAGTAGATGAACCCTTTCGTACATAACTTTGTCGTAGTTAGCATAAGCAATAACTTATGAGGTGTAACAAGTAATGCATCTAGTATGATGGCACGGTGGCGCGAGGCTGCTTCGATGTGAGGAAGGGTCGTTGCTCCGATGCGAGGAACGGTTGTTGCTGCGGTGTCGAATGCCGTTGCTGGATAGTGGATTCGCGGGGACTTGAAGACGAGACGCTGGGGTCGTAAAATATCAGAGAGATTACATTGCTACACCTTCAAGTAAGTGCCCTGCTGTATGCAGCCTTATTAGTAGAAACATCATTGCAGTCAGCTTCATGCTCCATTTTTCTTCCAACTCGCAGTAAAAACAGCCATGTATATACTGTCGCGTTCATAATCTCGTAGTATACCTAAAGGCAGAACTAGACGAAGAGCTGAAATAGCCAATTTACAAACCAGTAAACAATCGTCGATCAGGTAGTAAGCTCTGAAGTATTTATCACAAGGTTCGCAAATTAGTAGACGACATAGCCACAAAGTAGATAAATACAGAGAAACAGCAAAGTTGAGAGAAATCCTCTGAATGATGGTGCAAAATCCACTGGGTACCTACTTAGCAATGTAATACTGTGAAATATTTCGGAGTGAAGCGTGCAGAACAGCGGCAACTGGTTGTAAAGCACTTACGTCCACCGTAGATGCATCGCCTTCCGACACTCAGCTCAGTTTCTTTCCGTAGATTTCGCTCGTAAATAACCGCCCACCGATACCTTGCTTGAATCTGTGTTACCGATCGAAGCTGTTTTTCTGTATTATCATGAACTTACATTGGTATGAAGATGGAATTCTTGGGCTCAGTGTTCAGCAACTTCGCCGTGTTGTGCAAGACCTAGGACCTTCTTGGATGTAATACTGTTGCCCGCCCATCTTTCATGTGCCACTGATAATTCGCTAACTACAGGCTGCCTATAAGCGCCACTAATGCCCTCCCTTGATAAATACTCCAAAGCTATAACCATTAACTGCTCGAACTCCCATAACCACATCGAAGTGATTGTAAAACAGCACTCCAGGAATATTTCAGGTCCCAGGATACAATCTTCAATTGCCAATTTACACTTTGAAGCCGGAACTAAACAGCAAGCAGGAGTTAGCCGTCAGCAATTTTACA
This sequence comes from Udea olivalis, assembly GCA_947369235.1. Classification (NCBI taxonomy): domain Eukaryota; kingdom Metazoa; phylum Arthropoda; class Insecta; order Lepidoptera; family Crambidae; genus Udea; species Udea olivalis. The sequence goes on from OX376355.1 coordinate 13,370,775, forward strand.
ATAAGGTTTCGTCCATTCTTGCCCCAAAAACTAGTCTGCGAATTTTATCCATCAAAAGATGACAATATCAGCAATGAAAGCGTTACTGCCAATTCCAAGTCACAGGCATATTTGGGAGCTTCTTCAGGGAGTCCTCAGCAGCAGCAGCAGGGGCAGCTGGAGGTCACACAAAGAACTGCATCCTTAGCAAACAGGATATCTTCAGGGTACGAGAGTCAAGAATGCCTTGACATGGCCAATGCCTTTTTACGTGAAGTTGAAGTCATTTCGTACATATATTTGGGCTTGACTCCGTAGAATCCTTCGTCGCGAGTGACTTACCATTTTTATTTGGGGTAACACATTTACCATAGGCTCTTTTTTGGTTGAACTTACTTCATATACTTATTATATGATTATATCAATTGCAAAGACAAAATTGTTCACAATGTGAAGTTCAGAAAATAAGAACAGATTTAAGTAACTCTTTATCAACAATCTTTACAATTTTATTGTAAGTTAACCCTTCATAAAGCACAGAACGACAGACTTAAAATATCTGCTTAAAATCTGGGCTTAAATTGAATTTTACAGTACGGTAATCATAAACTGTTTTATATGTATCAGTAGATGGTCCTGAATCGTTTGGAGCCGGACCGCTTTACACTATTGCTTCTCCACTTTTATGGTAAACGATAGAGAAGTAGTAAACGATAGTTCACCAACATTCCACTTTAATAAAGGGAGCCAAGAGATGTGATTAAGGCCGAAGTTATGAGTCACTGCTTTATGAAAGTTTAACCAGTTCTTTAGTTCCCGTCATCTAAAAAGACTGCTGGCTAAGACCTGCGCAGTCAGCTAATTTAGCGCCAAATTGGTGGTTTAAAACCCCGCTTCATACTGTATTTGTGCGCAGAATCATCCCTTCCACTGCCGAAGCGTTCTTTTTACGTGACGGGATCTGTACGTACCTCTGTCATCTTGAGCCACATCTCGATGTTCCGGCGCTGCTGCTTCGTGAAGTGGTCCGAGACTCGCTGGTGCTTGGCCACCGTCAGGATTTTCGCTACCTGCTCGACTGGTGTTAACATACATCGTGAATAAAGTTCACATGGACACTTTATATTTAGACATAGGGAGAGCACCTGAGTGAATGACCTATAGTGGAACAGGTTCATACGAGCTCGTGTTGGCAGGACCTTGCCTTGTGTTGGCCTGTAGCGAAGATGACGCACGGTGAAGCTGCATCGTAATCCTCAATGATGATGAGATGTCCTTGAGCAGTCAGGTAGATGGGTCATTCTTGACACTCGTGCATGGTGAACATTTTAAGCAACCTCCACGAGCGAGTGCTGCGCGGCGAAATTATATCGTCGTGTATCATATTTCTATACACTTTTAAAGAACCTCTCCACGTGGCGATGTTTTCGCGGCAATACGATTGCGAAGCAGCGTCCTCGGAGCGGAGAGTAGTTGTCAGTCACCTAACTGAACTCTGTTCAATAAAGCAACTGTAGAACGAGTCGTCGCGATGACGCAGCGATACTGTAGCAGGTCGTCGCGGTCACACGGCGATTCGTTGGCAATGCACTGTCGGGAAAATCGTCGTCTCGTGGAGGGTGTACGATAGAAGTGTCAAATCGTGGCGATTCACTCGATCGTGCAGGTGATGCTTAAAAGAACGGCACCGCCTCCTCTCGTACGTGGACTCGCTGATAACGAACCCACAGTCACGTAGTATATAGCGGCGCTACGTATGAACCTGTTCCTCTGTAGTTGTTCACTTGGTGTCCGTCCACAGTACTCACTGGTATGTATCAGTTGTACAAAGTTTGGGACATAAGTAATGATCAGCACGGAGTGGCACGTTAAAAAACAATAGATAAAATGAAGTATCTTTATAATTATTGAATTGAAACATGATACTTTTTACCACTAGACAAATAGAAAATATAAGTGCCACGATTTCTGAAATGCAGTTCAGTTAATTAGGTCTCATAATTACTTTTTTGTCGGTTGAAACTGTGACGGTGATAACTTTGAAAATACTGCAAAAAACTAAATAAACCCAAAAATTGTCGTTAATAGTTTTCTGTTTAAATAATCTCGTAAAAGACACCACAATTGATTATGATAATCCTATGAATTATGTACCTAATTACTAAAATAGCAAGTAAGTTTTATTGTTACTAACACTCTGGACTCTGCTTCCGAAATAAATTCGTTTTATTTTATTTTATTTTTATAATATACAGCATGAATAAGTAGTACATTTAGGTGATTGCTCGCTGCATTATTGGTTTTTTTACCATTATCACCTTTTAATTCAAGTTCTTCTATATATATTCATTTCTATCTTCTTTCAACACAAATAAAGGAAAAACGTTTTGTTTATTTTTCTTATTTGCTTTTATTGCCTTTACCACATTGATTAGTTCCCACAAAAAACATGCATTACTTGCCATCTGAAAAAGTTGCACGAAACCTCGTCGTCCCTTGGAAACCTTAACAGGAAGCCAATGTTCAACAGTGGACGTCTTGTGGCATTTAATCTCTAACGCCTTATCTAAATAATTGTCTATCGGGTCTTAATTGTAGCGTTTGGCAGTCGCTGAGTCCTGTGCTCCAGAATTCAAAGTAATTACGATGGTTCTGATAACTGGCTTGTTATATCTGTAATGTGCGATGACCTGCTCTGCTAGCTTTGCAACCACAGACGCAAATTCTAATAGATGACGTAAGTGTACGTAGGTACTGAATATGTCAAACATAAATGAATGCAGTGCTCCTATCAAGTCCACGCTTTACCGTTATGACAACGGATACCAAGTGTATTTTACCTTTATATTTGAGAAACAGCAGATTACTAGCTTCTAGACGTCACAATAAGCGTCAAAATTCAAGTAAGCTTATTTCTCATTCAGACGGAGGGCCTAGCGTTATCTGTTCAGATTTACGTCTGTGTTAAGAACGCGTACCGCTTTTATAGAAGGCAGGCCATCAGGGTCATTCGGATCGAAGTTGCTAGAACACTGACGAGAATAATCCCACCTGTGTGTGTGTGTTGAGGTGTCGCTTCAAGCATAAGTTTAAATCGGTGTCGTCCATGCTGGAACTGTAGCGCCGGTAGACCATATAAAATACGCCACTGGATACCACTGCTACTGATCGTTGAAAGTATTAACCCAAATCAATATATTCCCACCAGCTAGATTCTGTAGCGCCGCACTGCCCTAAGAGCATGCCCTAGGACGCCCTTAAAGCTCTAAAATTCAATGTGCTAAGAAGTCGTCCATCGTCAGCTCGCAGCCAGGAGCCGAGGAGGCCATGTTGCTCTCAGCTAGGAACGCTCTGCATTACAGGTGAACACAAGAACAGATGTGCCAAGATTAAACAGGCGTCCAGCAACCTCGTCGCGAAGGCAGGTAGTTGAAATCAGACTTTTTGCGTCAGGAAATCCATTAAGGCATTTCCAGATACTGGGTATGGGCTCTGGGAATGCCTAAATTCACCCAGGTGCAGGACTTCTGGGATGTGACGGACTCGGAACTCCTGGGAAATAGAGACCCTTACCTACTAAAATCTAACGGTGGTCTTCGTCGCAAAATGGAAGGGACCCGGGTCCCCGAAACGGTAAGCTACTTGGGGGGACCCATCGGCGCGCACGGCCGCCTGGCAGCCAACCTCGGTAGAAGCACGCTCGATTATAGTATACGATAACACAGACCATTGTGTCGGAAGACATTCGTTAACTTCTTCTTCGGGTTCGTAAACCGAAACACCCCAGGCGCGTGCGTTTGAAGTGAGTCTATCCCAACCGAACACTCGCGAGAGAGTTACCTTAAGACCGGCAGTTTAGTTGTTACTCAGGTTACTCAGGTAATTATGAGATTTATCAGGAGATGCTCTAGCAGACACTGCTTTGTCCATAGTATTTTACAATTTCTAGCTTACCAATCCGTGCTCCATTTCGTTCACGGGGATGTTCTGGTCCGCACATTTAAATTATTCTTGAAACTTCATCTACTACTCCCCGTTCGCCATCTGCTTGGTGGCTCTTCTAGCATGTGTACTTACCTGAGACACCCTTACAAACTAATATCTTGAATCCATTTCGCCTATAAGCATGTCAAAAACCAAACATTTTTCAAAGCAAGCTTTCAAAATTTTTAAATTCTTACAGTCCTCACTCTTGCAAATCAAGGCATTTCAAGAGCGTTTCCAAACTGTCATGGTTGACCTATTTGCTAACCGCATTATAAAAGAAAATCACTTACATTGCTGAATGACTTTCGCGAATTTCTCTCTCAACTCATTCTTGAGGGATTGTAACTCATCATCAAGGGTCATCTTCTCGTTGTAAAGTCTTCGGACCTGGTGGTTGGCCGCTTGGATCAGGGAGTAGAATTGGTTTGCGTTCTTCTTGTTGCATTCGCCTCGCTCCAGCCAATTTAGCAGAATCTGGTGAGAATAGGAAAATTAAAAATGGGGTCATATTTATTATTCATAGTTTTTACACTAAATTATAGTTATAAAGATACTATTGAGGAAAATAAAAGTACAGGTGAGCTTATTTCTTAAAATCTCTCTTCAGAGATAAGCTTTCTCAGACCGTCTGCTGGAAGAAATCTCTCTTTACTTTTATTTTTCTCAGTTGTATCTATTCTTGAGGTTACAGGAAAATGCTAACAAAAAAGTGATGGATAGACAATTGTGCCCAAATCGTTGTGGACACAGAAATGGTGTGTAACAAGCATACTCACAGGGGCTACTCCGATGAACTCTTCATCAAGCTTGATCTTCTCGGTGACGGACGAAAGTGTGGCGGGGGTGAAGGGTTCAATCCGCGGGGGGGTCTTTTCACGCATGCGCTTCATACGCTCAAACTCATTTTGGTCGTCCCGATTCTATAAAAACAATAGAAGTTTGAACGGAAGAGATCTCCTTCAACCAAGGTTATATTTTATATCCATAAAAAACCACAAAAAAACGAATGCAGAACTTACCAGAGCATAATCAATGAAAATAGTGGTAGCTTCATTGTCAGACTGGTCTGGCACTTTGAATCGGTATCCAGACAAGAGGAATGACTGCTCAACACTCGGGTGGTTCTCGAAACGGACATGACACACTCCTTGTCTGTGGAGTTTGATGTCATCAACACCTCCAAATCTCTGGAATATTTCATGAACAATGTCTTCTGGGATCCCTGTGGGCAGACCTCCCACAAATATAGTTCGGCAACCCGGAGGCATCTCTCTCCTCTTTGGCAAGGAAGTTCCAGGGATTGGAGGCAAAAGCATACATGAATTCAAATAGATCGGCTGGTTCGGAATAAGTGCAGACTGGGCTGGAATCACGGCTTGCTGATTCATCATCATCATTGGATCCATTATTGCATTATTTTGCATCATGTTCATATTATTCATGCCTGGCATATTATTTGGCATCATGTTTGGCAAATTTTGCATGTTTTGAATGTTAGCCATGTTTTGAATGTTACCCATGTTTTGCATATTACCCATGTTTTGCATGTTTCCCATCTCCATTGGCTGCTGCCCCATCATGTTGTTGTTCATCATGTTGAAAGGCATCATGCCTGAAAATGCGAAAATTATCACAGCACATCAATAAAAATAAGTATCTCCAGGACATCCCTGCATATGTCCATAAAGTACCCTAAATAAGTTGTGCTTGTACATATTGTGCAGGTGGGTAATGGGGTGATAAACTTTAAACTTAAGTACTTATATTTTTTTGAACAAAAACATACTACAGAGGCTCAGGCACAAGAAAATTTTGTTTATAATACTTATTTTCATCCAGGGTGAAAAGGCATTTGGCAGCTTAGGCAGGAAAGACCTTTGCGTCATGGGCCAGTCAAATTAAATAATGTAATAATGCTAGAATAAACTTACCTTGCATCATCATATTATTGCCCATTCCCATGTTTCCTGGCCTGGGTACCTCGAGGTCCTCATTCTTGCTCCACTTGGAAGGGCGGTCACGCCTAGGTCGGTCGCTGCGGTCATTGCGACCCCTGCTTCCTCTGCCCTGGTCATTTCTGTTCCTGTCAGAAGATCGGTCGTAACGACCAGGAGATCGCGACCGTCGGCGGTTATGATCTGTTGGGAAGAAAAAGATATTAATATTTAGCATCGTTGTTCATGAATTAATCAAAATGAAAATGTATTTGCTTATGTAGCCTTTATAAACCACGTAATTATGACATTTACAACACTAATATAACAAATAAAATAACACTATGATAATAGTGAGAGGGGTGGGCGAGACAGTCAGCTAGACTGTGCTGGCTCGGCCCCTTTGAAAGGATGGAATCGGATCGGGCTGTGAAGAGAGCATATCTTGGCCGTCCAATCAGGAAGCTTCCGGTGGGCCGGCCCAGGTATCCAGGATAGACCAGGTCGAGAAGGAACTCAGTCACTTGCAACGGCCCAATTGGCGACGGGTGGCTGGAGATAGAGCAGAGTGGCGAAATCTCGTGTCGGAGGCCACGATCCACTTCGGGTCTCTGAGCCAGCGCAGTAAGTATGTAAGTATGATAATAAATAAATATCATACATAATGCAACTGGGGCGATTACTCAACCTCCAACCTTGATTTTGACATTTTGCCATTTATAAGGGTGGATGTGGATCATATGACGCGCATCAATAGATGCACTGGTTTGTTAGACAGATTTCGCGAACGCATAATTTACACGTAGCAATTTTTGGCGTCTCATTTTTCATCCATCTATAATTTTACGATCGACTTATTTATCGATAGTTTCTTTTATTAATCGCCAACTTTACTAGTCGCATTTTTCCGCGATTTGTTTAATTCTAGGTAGAATGTTTCATTTGAATCATATATTATAGAGCTCATTATTTATTACAAGCGAGTTTCAGCGGTCGGCAGGTTTTTCAATTATTTATTTTTGACCGCTAAAACTCGCGTGTATTAAATTATGCGACCTATAATATATGATTAAAATAAAACATCCTACCAAGAATTGAACAAATCGCGGAAAAATGCGATTAGTAAAGTTGGCGACTAATAAAAGAAACTATTAATAAATAGGTTAATCGTAAAATTAGAGATGGATGAAAAATGAGACCCGAAAATACAGACCGCGAAAAATTGTTATGTGTAAATTATGCGTTCGAGAAATATGTCTAACAAACCGATGCACTGCACTTGTTTTTGACACATTTATGTAGATTTGAGTCATTAATGTCTGCATGTACATCAACATGGTCTAGGGATATTTCAACTAAACCTAAATAACTAAAATTCTATTAACTTTTTGTTAAGACACCTACACATTAAAATAACCTTGTTTAATAGCCTATCTAATCTGATAAATAAACTTTTAGATAAAGTTAAATTTAAAAAAAACTTAGAAGAAGAAGAAAAACTCAGACAAAATTTCAATCTTAACTTTATTTTTGAAACATCAAAACCTAAACAAAACAACTATTTTTTTTATAAAAATTGTTGAAAACTTAAAATTAATAATCTGTGGATCCACCTAAGACGCTCCTGGCACATCTGCAGCGGTTCTGCATACTCAAAACAAGGGTGTCCATATCCAGTTGTGGAATACTGTCCCAAGTCCTGCTAAGATGCAAGAAAAGCTGGTTTGCATGCATAATATCTTCAGGGAAATTCCTAACAGCTCTTCTCTGAAGCATATCCCAGGCATGCTCAATAGGATTTAAGTCAGGGGATTGTGCAGGCCAGTCTGAAGCTCGGATATCATGCTGTTGTAACCAACTTGAAACGATACGCGCCGTATGTGGACTGGCATTGTCGTGCATTAGCTGGAAATTTTGTCCCATTTGCTGTCTGTGTGGTAAGATAACAGACCCTAGCACCTCATCTCGGTATTTTAGAGCAGTCATATTGCCTTGTATCCAAACGAGGTCCGTTCTAGCGCCGAGACGAATTCCTGCCCAAACCATAATCGTGCCACCTTAATATGCATGAACTTGTTGTGGGTGCTGCAGTCGATTCCAACGTTCAGGTTCTCTCCAAACGCGTACTTTTCGCGAATCAGGGTGAAATCCAAACCAGGATTCATCAGTGAAAAGCACAAGTGACCATTGAGAATGGTTCCAGTTTTCGTGTGCAATAGCCCATTGTAATCTTCTTCCTCGATTGCCTCTCCTTAGCGCTGGTACACGATGTGGCCTACGAGCACGTAGGTTGACTTCATGCAGTCGTCTTCTCAAAGTTTGACCGCTTACCAGCAAACCATACTCACTCTGTAGCCTTTGAACCAATTGCATCGCCGTTACATTTGGTTGACTTCGTGCAGCATTTACTATGAATCGGTCCTGTACATGTGTTGTAATGCATTGAGGTCCTCGGTGCCGTTCCACTACTTCCCCCGTGACACGATAACGTGACCAAAGCCTGGATATAACGCTCTGACTGGTCCTCATGGCTTCAGAAACCGCAATATGGGTAGCGCCAGCTTGAATCATGCCCGCTGCTCTTAACATTTCGTTCCTGGTCAAGTGTCGACGTGGCATGATGATGAAATGAACACCGGAGATGCGTTTGATGAAGATTTATAGAAATTTATGGAGTTTTAACCAAGTTAGAAGTCGGGAAGATTTACTTCTTTGGAAGAAATTCAATGAATGCGAATTTCACCTTAAAACAAAACCTTGTATATACAAATTTGAATTTAAAAAAGGAACTTCATAATGTTTTTATAATCTGTCATTAATAGTTTTTTTTTGTAACGCCAGTAATTTTTAATTTATTCAAAAAAGTTATATACAGGGTGGTCCAAAATTTTCGAGTACCCCCAGATGTCAGCTACCCAAAAAAAATTTTGGACGTCACCTTTTGGACCACCCTGTATGTATATCCCTAGACCATGTTGATGTGTGTATTTGTGACGATTGGCGTAGTGTGCTGTAGCATGGTTTCCCGCCTTGAATTCCGTAGAATCCCGGGTTCGGTCCCCGGTCGGGTCAACTCAAGAAACGATCTTTTCTGAATTGACTCAGGTCTGAGTGTGCTGGGAGACGCCCCTGGCTTATTTCCTTGTGTGGTAACTCATAACACAGGGATATATTTATATTTATTTTTTTATGTCTGGGATATACTCCGAGCCCTGAGCTGTCTATGTCAAGGGTAGAATCAGAGGAAGACAACCACTGTAAATCCAGTTCTTACATCATAATTAATGGTCTATTTGTTTCACGTAGGTACACTTAAATTGATAACCAATTATTGAATACCCTACCTCTATCATGATCCTGATCTCGCCGGTTCCTGCGATCTCTGCTGCCACTGTGGTTGTTAGACTTTGAAGGCTGAAGCTCCTTAGATCCTGGATCATTTAGGTTTTGGCCGTCTCCATCACTTATGATCTGGACATCGTCATTCTTTGATTCTCCTGGGGGAGCTTGGCCATCTGGAAGGACAGGGCCTATCAGCCCCTGTGGACCTACAAAGGGTTTACAAATTATTATTATTATTATGTGAAACAAAGAATGTCCCATAAGTACCTAGACCAGAGCACAAACTTGCCTCTCCTGATTGTCGTGGAGTCATGGCAGACACAAAATAATACAAAAAATTATCATGGATTGGTTTTCAGTGCGCCTAGTGAGCACGCAGGGACTCATTTTGTTCATATTTCTACCATTTTTAGATACAAAGAAATACTAAGGTAAATACCTAATTTATATTGCAAAACAAACAAATATAATAAAAGTAGGTATAAGTAAATTAATTGTCCCAGATATTTATTTTTATTTTATTTATATACATTGGAAAACATACTAGTTATCAATTGAAGTAATGTTATCGCTTTTACAAACAACTCAGATAGGCTTTGCAAAAGCTATGCAAAAGTTATGATTTTTTTTTTTTTTTTTTTTATATTGCCCGTCAAGATGACCTCACTCCACCTGATGGAAAGCGGTCGTGAGGTCCAGATATGAGGTTGACAAGCCCAGTCATTCAAACGAATCACTGGGCTGGCCATCCTCACCTTGAAGGCCTGCAGAAATGCCTTTTCACGCCCCGCTTGAAGAACCCGGGACTATACGAGGAAGGAAACACATGTGCTGGAAGAGCGTTCCACGTCTGGATGGTACGACAAAGAAACGAGTCACCGAACCTTTTAGTAAAGATGTTACCGGCAATGTGTATATTCTGGCATTGTATACAATGCCTAAACCGTTCAGGCAATGTATGAGATATTCTTCATTTCATACTTTGCCTAGGCATTGTATACAACGCCAGATGCGTAGCCGTCAATGTGTATAAAAGAGTTCACTCAAAACAAAATTCAGTCAGACTCGTCTTTTGGCATACATTTTGGATCGGAATGATTAACCGAATTGTTTGTTTTCATTTTCTAAATATCCTTAGTAGTAATATCAAAGTATAAAACGGCAAAAAAGAAAATGAAGCCAGTTCTGGCACTCGCTGGCCGCTGCAGCGGCGCGCACGCTTCACTCGTTCAGCTCGTGCGGCTGGTTCATGTCAACCTAACATGCTCGTTGCTTCGCTCCTCGTAACCTAATAAACCCACGTCTTACAGAGCAATACACTTTCACTAAAAAGGTTTTCTGAATATAAAATTGAACAAAAAGAATAACCAAGCTATGCATTTTGCCAAACGTTATTTATGCTTTGTTGTTTGACTTTAAGTATCTTCTTAAATCTTTAAAGCCCTGTTGCTCTCTTGCTCTCTCTGCTTTCTCTTTAATGCCTAGGCATTGTATAAATTGCCTAGGCAAAGTATGCAATGGACATTGTCCATTGGACAATCAAATTCGTAATATTTCATACATTGCCGAAACGCACCCGGCACTGTGTACATTGCCTAGGCATTGTATACAATGCCTGAATTATACACATTGCCGGTGACAAAGACACAGTATTGGTGCGACCTTGAGACTACAAAAAAGGGACAAGTACCTAGTGTTTTGCAATACAAGTGCCTAAGCGTCGGAATATGTGGTTCAAGATGCTTTTATCTATGATTAGAGAATGCAATTACGACAGTTCTTACCTACGGCCGGGGCTGGATTAACGTGACCCATCTCCCCTATCATGCACAGGGGAGGTATGAGTGGCTGTATCATGTTGGGAGCCATCATCTGATTCATCGCTGGTATGCCGAATTGGTTTTGCATACCGTAGTCATTGCCCCAGTTATTCATCTTATCACCAACTTGAAATACAATCACTTCTTTATCTGTGCAGATTGTTCCTTTTTCCGTGGACACATAACACGCACGACAAATTTCTACACAAAGTGGTGAAAAATGGAAAAGCTTTTGTATTCCGTAAATGTGAAACACACCACAGATCAGCAAAGAGGATTTATTACTAGCGTTATTATAAGACGGGACGGACGGACTCCCAAACCAAGAAAAAAAAATTAACATGTATGAAACGCATGGACTGCTCAGTGACAACCTTACAAAAACTATGACAAGATTGACAAGCAATGCTGCCAACATCATAACCAACATAACTAACCAAAGATTCTGTGTATTGGTGGTATCGATAAAATGAGATCGAAGATACCTGTAGGAACCTACCTATTTCACTTAGGATTATGGGGTTAAAATCAAAGTAAAAGGCCTTAATTTTAACTCTTATTTATTGACAAAGGACGTAGAACAAAATGGGCTCACTAGACATAAGCATGTTGTACCTATACAATCACTCAAGCCTTTATATATCGAGCCTATGGGTTACCTTCGTTTCATCCAAAAAAATGACCAAATCATCGCTTCCCAAACAATTTTTCGGAAAACTTCATTTCCCAAATTAATACTTCGCAAATGGACTCTTTGCAAATAATTGTAGACAGCTCTGTAAAGTGTAAAATTCATAAATAATACTTTTTTCTTAGTTTTGAATTTGTTTATGTAGTGGAAAACAGATAAATAAAGAAGAAAAAGTAAACAGAACAACGAACCATTTGAGCATTGAGGTGCTGAAGGGTGATCTTTTACAGCTTTTTTGGCTATAAGTAGTGGGAATTAACTCAAAACTTCATTACATGGCTTGGCAGCAATTTCAATATATGGGATAGCATTTCTCCATAGTTGAGTTTTTTTCTTTTTAAAAATCCAGGTCGAAAATGCTTTCCGCAAATATGCTTTAATTGGTGTAGTTTTTCTATTGGCACATATGCCATATCTTCTTTGCCTGTAACTTTTACCCATTGCCTGGAACTGGAAAGTGAATGAACATTATAGAAAAAAATATATTTTTAAGATTAAGAGACGCGGAGGGATGGAGGGTTGTAAAAGCTGATAAAATTTACTCTTAGTAATAGCATGACACGAGAACGCAAAATGTGAAATTTAAAAAGACGACTGTCGATAAAAAATGGCACTGCACTATTTGTTCACATGTAAAACGGTTATGAATTTTTTTATACAAAAATCTGCACTAAAATCCCAATAAACTACACCATACATGACCTTAAAACAAAAACAAATTATAATTAGTACTAACCGATCTTCATCCAGTGGGAATTGTGCCATAAATGTTCGTATTTTTTATTTGCAAGCAACTAGTTACTTATATTTACACAACCTTGGTACAATCTATATTAATATACTGTTTACCCGTATGGGGTGGTACTCACAAAACCAAAATGATTAAAATTGAGAGAGCACAGTGCAGCGTTCACTCCTCAATGTCATACCTTCAAAAAAATTAGATATGGAACTTCTGAACTGTATCGGGACTGCAATGTGTTAACTGTGAGGCAACTATATATTTTAAAATGTGTCTTCAAAATACCATACATACATAAAACCATACTCCCGGACCCTAAAATCTTGTCTAAGCGTAATCCCTATTCCGTCGTCTCTCAACCAAACGTAAAAACTATATTTGTTCGCACTCAGTTTAACTCATAATCTATCTACTTATAAAATTAATAGACAACTTAAATTTTACTTATAAAATAAACTTAATGAATAATAATAAAAAAATGAAGAACCAACTAATTAAAACTCAGAACTAGATAATAATAGAAGTTATAGAACTAATAATAAAACTAACTTAACTAATAATATAACTCATAGAACTTACAATAAGAAATTATAGAACTAATAATAAAACTTATACAACTAATAAAAATCATGTAACAATAAACAAGTCATAGTTATGGCTAATTTGTTTTAAGAAGAGCTGTCTCATCCTAATATAGGTTGCCAAACTTAAAAGGATGAGACCTTTAAGAAGCATTGTAATAGTGACTTGTGTTATGAATAAAGATTTATGTATTTTTTGTATTTTTTTGTACTGAATTAAAATAAAGCAAAATTACCGCTTTGTTTTAAGTGTTTAGACAATAACGTCAGATTAATTTATTATGCATGAAAATGTATTAAAACCAAGGCAATTTATAAAAATCATGTGCAATTCCGATATTAATATCGGAATTCCGATATTGCGGTCTTAAGCCGGGCGCATACATACTGATTCCTGATTAGAAATCCTGATCAGGTTTCCTAATCAAGAATTCCGTGTGGAGAGCGCACACAATCTGTTTTTTGCATTCGGAATTTAAACGATCAGTTCAATCATAGACGCTTGTGATAACGCACGAGTATGGACGACGAAGACGAATTGATGCTCATTGCTCTTTTATTGGCGCTAGACAAAAAGGGCATAAAACGTCGTTATTGGGTGCATCCACTGAATACCCAAAGATTAACTGAGAGTCAATTCCACAGTCAATTCTATGTCAAAAGAGCAAAGTTACGGGCATACCCAGAAGAATTCTTCAAATATTACAGGATGTCAATGAAATCCTTCGAAAACCACAGATTACTAATGGCGCCAACGCGATTCTGAATGAAAATTTCCGTACGTGTGCGGCGATCGAGCCAAAATGTATGCGAATGCTGCGTTCGGGATGACGTCATCAGGTTCTTTTCCGTTCTTCCAAAACGAACGCACGGAGAAATTCCGAACCGAACGTCAGGTTTTTTTCTGTCCGGAAAAAGTAAGAACGGTGTGCGCCTCGTCGAACATTTTGTAAGCACGCGGACCATTCAGGTTTCCGAATCTGAAACCCTGATACGGAAACCTGATCCGGAATCAGTATGTATGCGCCCGGCTTTATATCGCAAATCAGTATCGGAATTGGAAATCCTCCGATATCACACGCCCTAATGGTAACAAGTGATATAGAAGCTCTGGCTATTGAAGTGCTTGAGGTAGAAATCGTGTCTTTCAAACAAAAATTTAAATGCCCTATTGATTATTGATAAAAATCAATAAAACTTCAGTGTCCAAGCACAATTAATTCTGACTGTCGTAAGAATCTTACATGGTATAAATATTACTGTGCAATCTTTGACTTGTGATGTGATGTAGATACTATTCAAATGTTTTACAAATCGTAAAACATTTGAAATCTAAGGTTGCCATTTTCACCTTCCAAGGTATCAAGTTTCAAACATCCGTTGTAGGACACTTGTATACCTACATCACATTGTATATTTGTCCCACCCCACATGATTAAATTGGCTAGAAATATTTTTGCTGAGACAGAATTAACTTCTGAGGTTGGAAAAATTTATCTTAATTTTGTTAAAGAATTACACAATTTGCAAGAAAACGAAGGTTTGCGACTGGGGAACAAGATTTGTAACGCCCACATTAATTTGTTTGGTAAAAAAATGAATGTCAATTAGCGACACAACTAATAAGTGCATCTGTAGCAGATTCCCTAGACTTTTTGAGACAAAGTGGCAGTCCAATTTTTCAAAACAGTGAAGCTACTGTGGAATACATTCGATGGCTAGACAGGTTATTTAATATATTAATATCCCCCCGCACATATCAGAAAAGAAAATGTTGGTATTTATAGTACAACATTTTTTAACCAAACATAATGTTCTATTTGAACATCCAGCGCAAGAAGAATCACATGAAATTCTTCTTGGAAAATTAGTGTCTGATTCGTATTTCACCTTGCGAATATTTGATCACGCAAAGTTGAAGTCTTGGCTTGCTTAGGAAACCGTGTTGGTATGCGCCTTAGATTGCACAAGACGATTTTATTTAGTAATGTGTAATCCTGTTTTGTAAAATAGGTATATTCATTTCTGGAAGATCTGCGTAATAATAAAACAAAGTATTATAAAAACTTATCTTCTTTATTTACCGCCACCTACTTTCTGGCATCCCCAGTAGATCCTAATCTTACGCGAGTGAAACCGCGAACATGATCATCTTGCTATTTTTTTAGTCTGTTATTTTATACATTCGTGTATGTAGATGAATATTCCATTGCCATCGATTTTTTATATTATAGGTAATTGCCTAGGTTCAAATTTAGGGCCAGCTATACCTGAATCACTTTGCATCAAAACTAACAAACGCTTGCGCATTTTTCCTCCTCCTCGCGTCGGTCTCAATGCTGAGGGTCGTGATATATATAAGGATGTTATAGAGTATCTTGTCGCGAATTATTTGTCGCCATCTGCCTCTGTCCGAAGCAGAGTGAAGGGCATCGTGCAAGGTGGTTTTAAGCGTGATGCGAATCTGGTCGCTCCATCGCATTTATAAGATAGTTTGATTTAACTAATAATAAAACAAGGAAAATAATTTTTCTTTTCATACATTATGGTCACCTTATCAGGAAATTTTATACAACAATTTCATAAGGCTTCGTTTTGGACACTGTCGTCTAAATTTTCATCTCTTCCGTTTAAAAATGGTGCCCAGTTCCCACTGTGACCATCGATGACAATTTTTTTCTCACATGTTCTTTGACGGCTCATCCTTTGGCATTCAGCGGATTCAGCGCCTTGTGCTGATGGATGAGGTAGTCGTTATGGTAGTCACCTCCATCCAGGATCTTCTTGTAAATAGTTCGACGCTCATCATTTTATTTATTAAGTACAGTTGGTCAAATTTAGTTTTGTACTTTGAAGTTTTGAAGTATTGTTTTGTTTAGATTGTAATTAGTAATGTGTTGTCTATATTGTAGATACCAGAATGTGTTAAGATAACTTGGTTTTTTCAGCAAAATTGAATAATTTCGCTTTTATTGTATTGAAAATTGATTTTAGCAGAGATTGATTTGTTTGTTGACATGATTTCTAATATGATAGTGACATTTTCATGACATATGACGTCCTGTAAAAAGGACTGAACTGTAGATGTGACGATTATTGAATGAAACTGATGAATTTAACGTGGATTTATATATTTACTGAAGAAGTTATCTCATATATTTCACAAGGAAAAAAGAAACTGATGACAAGGCAGCATGGTCTCAGACCTTAGCCTGTTCCAAGTGTAACGAAGGGAAAAAAAAGAGATTATTATAATCCTCTTTGGTTCACGCTTGAAGCATTGCATTTTTTTTCGGTAACTAAAATGTACGGCCTGTGTGTCACTACGTAATTCGGTTTACTTATTTACCTACCCGCTCGGTCCACCCGTGTGCACAATTTAGTCGAGTGTCACGCACGCAGTACGCAGGACGCAACCGACGCGGCAGTTTATTTTCGCAACTTTAAAACTGTAATATCTTCGAAAATATTCATTTAAATTACATGCAAAAAAAACATATTGATCTATATTAAATACACAATGTATTTAAGGTATTAATGCTGAATTCCCTAAAATCGCTTCGTAAATAAGACATATTTCTCGTAAAAAGTAAAGGAGAAAAAATTGTTATTGTGGGTTATCCGTAAGAGCTAGATATATACCATAGGGAACTTTTTTGTAGACCTTTTTAAGGTGTACAATACTGCAGTACATTTTTTGATCTATCTCGTAGGGATTAGCCAGCGTTTGCAATGTAAGTACAAAAAAATGAGATTATTTACGACATCACATTAGAAACCTCTAAAATTATCAGTGTTTCTCTACCATATTATGCATGTAATATACATATAAACCATATAACCATAAAAAAATCGCATCAAAATTAGTTGCGTTAGTTTCGAAGATCTAAGCATACATAGGGATAGACAGACTGAAAGCGACTTTGTTTTATACTACCTATGTAGTAATTAACAAAGAAACCACGAAAAAGCGTATTTGTTTATAGTATTTATAGGTACCTACGTGGCACACGCAAGCGCTTCATATTCCAGCATTTGCAACCCTACGAGCGACACGCAGCCGGGTTACGTTATGGTCGTTCGTGAAAGCGAACGGCGAGCGCTCGTAGCGCCTAAAATATAGGATTTACTTTGGTTCGATTGTCCCGACCGTTAAAAGCTTTAGTTACGTACGAGTATGTACAGGTGCATAGTTGTTTTGGACCATATTGGCGCGCTGCAGGTTGATTTTTTTTTGTGTATTGTTTTACGGCTCTGAATGAAATCCATCAAGCCCTTCTTCCTCGGTTGTTTTGGGCTGAAGGTTGATAATAATAGGTTGCTAAGTGCGTCTTTTGTTTTTATTCTATTCTGTGGTACTACTACAGATAATATCGCACTTTATTGAAGGGGACCGCCCACTTAGTGAAGTGCCTTGCAAACGAATATCAAAAGTTGATAGAAAATTAGTTGTTAAACAAAATTAATCTAACATATAAACTTTGTGAACATCGTTTTTGAACAAGAATTATATGGCATTGTTGCAGTAAGAGGAATAGCTCACCAATGGTTTGGTGAAACAATATGTACAGATTGAAAATGTTAATTCAACATCACGAGAAATAGAGTCTGTTAGGTCATCCGAGCGATTAGTAGACGGTTCTATACCTCAAGGAAGTGTGCTTGGGTGTGCACTATTTTTAATTTATATTAATGACCTCTAGAAAGCCATAAGTAAAACCTGTGTAATGTTTGCGGATGAATTCTCCCTGGTTTTCTTATGTGAAAATAATAATTATTTAGAAATAAAAATAACAAATACAATAATTATTGTTAATTGGAAGAACGACCACAATTTAGAATTAATTTCAAGAAAACTAAAGTAATGCAATTTAGACTTTACTGAAAATCCGAATTAAACTGTAATTTTTTATATAACAATTCAAAATTAGATAACGTTTCTTCGTTCCTCTTGTTAGGTATTGTAATAGATTCAAACATTAACAGGAAAGCTAATGTGGAGAAGATTAAATCTAAAATTTCATGTTTCATATTAAGGCCTTACGAGAAAAAAAAAATCGACAAACTTGCAAACTGAGCCAGGCATAAGCGTAAGCGTACTACGATGTAGTACGCTTACGCTTATGCCTGGCTCAGTTACGGTGTGATACTCTGGGGCAATAATACAAACGCTCGGGATCAATAATACAAAAAAAGTGTTTTCGAATAGTGACTAATATAGAGCAGACTGATAGTTGTAGACCTCATTTCATTAATATAAAGATATTAACTCTGCCATGTATATAATTATTCGAAATTTGTAAATATGTTAGGAAAAATCCCCAATTTTATAGTAAAGTAGGAGACGTCCCCCACCATCTTACACCCCGCATTATGAGTAATTTAATTCAGGTGAACTCAAAATTAACATTACACAGCTCTGGGCCCCATCCCATGTCAATTAAATTATATAATAAGCTTCCTAACTTATTGAAAAACGAAAGCAATAATAGTTTGTTTTTAAAAAAGCTCAAAGAACTTCTTTTAAAAAAATCTTAATATTCAGTAAAGGAATACTTAGAGGATAAATAATAAATAAATATTAATTTATTTTATCCACAATATAACAACTTATTCTAATTATAATCTAGGAGTACAAATATATTGGAACCGTGCTGTATTGTGAGAGACTGGTGCCTGATGTAGGTTCATATCATGATCCTTTGTTACAGGTCACCAGGGCCCCACTTGCCGGGAGTGCCTGCACAGAGCATTTAATAAAAGCACAAGATGGTTATAAAAAAACGAATCTTAACTAAAAATAAAACAGTACTGCAGGACATAAGACGTGTAATTTGTGTTGAGTGTTATGAGTGAGTGTTTTTTCGTGGCTGTAGTGAATGTATAGGTACTTATACCTTAGAATGTGGGAAGTGCATGTAAGAGAAGTTGTTGTTGAATGTTGAGTGTGTGTGTGAATTTGTAGATAAGCAAAATACCTGAAGGTTACAATTTAGAATCATAATTTGCATAGCAAGTCAACTAAAAATAAATGACAAAAATAATGAAATAAATGGAGGGACATAGGACTGAAAGAAGAGAACAAAGAATAGCAGGTGTTATAACGAAGGGCTTAGAAGGTTTTCAGTCTGTTGGTAATCTAGCGATTTAAGATGTTGACAAATGGATTTTTTACAATTGTTTTTAAATAGAAGTAGAGGCGAAGTAATAGCCGTCTCCTATAGGGATTTGCCTAGATGACAGCAACCAGCATTCGCTCATCACTAAAAAGTCCCATATAACGCTCGACCTATGCAACAGAGTGGAAAAGTTAGGCATATCGCAACCAATGCTACGTATATACTGCGTTAAAATCTTAAGTGCGGGTTTCAAATTAGTCAAATAATTTTTAGCATCTTCAATGTCACAAATGACTGATTTAGACACCTGTAGGGAATCCAGATCTAACTGTAGGGTTTCAATGCTTTGTATCATAATAAACTAAGGCGACTATTCAAAAGGTGAAGTAATAAGTCACGATAACTTCGTGACCCAGAGTCGTGGTAGAACAATCCCACAAACAGACCAGGAGTAGGGGCAGGTACAATCATTTTTACATTCTTGTGATTAGCGACTTAAAGGAAGAGGAAGCTATGCGTAATTATTTTAACCAGGTTGCTTATCAGTGTTGGTGTGTTTTGTGTATTTTCTGAGTGATATTTGATTAGTAAATAATAAACTGTGATTATTAATAACATTTCAACACAAATTCAAATAAATATATTTATAGCATGGGTTGGGTAATAAGTAAGAATAAGAAATATCTGCCCCTCTCATCCACTTTGCACAAGGCACACATGTTTGTGTAGGTACTAAAAATAAGTTTTGTTTTTAGTAAGCTGCATAATATGTATAGCAAATTTAATAAATAAATCAATAAATTGAATATACTCAAGGGACAGTTCAAATATTTATGTTGACGATTATGATTATGAAAGTGATTTAGGGTGTGCACCATTATATTATTAGTAATGTTTAACTTTACCTCCTAACACCTATCTTATTTATTTCACTTGAGGGCTTTTATAGTCGTAGTATATTTATTTAAATATCTCTTTATTGCACAATAAGTTAAACTGACGATTCCAAGTTCTATGAAATAATGATACGATAATCGAATCGATTTACTAACTCTACTAAACTACCCCCTCCCTATTGTGAGCTGTCAAAATTATCATCTTGAATTGGACAAATTATAGTCTGTGGCCATCAACTCTGGTCAAGTCAATGAAAATTGAAATTGTGAATTTTTGTGGTGTGATTTGTTGGTGTTGTGTGTGTGACAGATAATTTGGGCGGCTATGCGCTAAATTATTCATTAGCTAGGCACAGATTGATCACGGTTAGGTACATTGTTGTTTTAGGATGTGGTACGTAATTACAATACTCCGCCAAGTTTTCCAATATCCTCACAATATTTATTGTACCTCATTTGTTTTATTCATGGTTTGTGGTTTGTCTGCTAAACCTTTCGATTTATTACAGCTCGGAGTCGGTGCCGAAGGAGTTTGAGAAGACAACGGAGGTGTTACCGCTGTCTGCCTATGGGCTATCCACTGTAGATAACTTCCGCAGGGCGGAGGATGATATCCTTCATCTTGAGTGGTTGACGAGAGCTGGTCTATCTAGTGAGGAGCTCAAGCTATACCAGGAGAATGAAGCTGGGCTTCTTGATCAGCGCACTAAGATCGAATCCAGCATTCTGAAAAGCAAGCTAGAAGTTATTTACAATAAGATAAATAATTTTCAGAATGAACCAGGGTGGTAAGTTTAGTTGTTGTATAAGATTTGTATTGGATTATATCCTGAAAATGTACTCTAACTTACTTTTTGATCTATTTTGGATCAGTTTGTTATGTCCACTACTAGGAAATGAGATGAACCATCAAACATATGAATAAGCACCAGAAAACACACCACTTGTCGTGGTCTAGTAGTGAGGATAAATATCCTTGTATTGCAAGGTACCAGACAAGGAATAAAGCCAGGGGCATCTCCGAGCACACCCAGTACTGAGCCAATTTAGAAAAGTTTCCTGAATTGGCTTGACCCAGAATCAAACCTGGGACACTATGGAAGTCGAGGCGAGTAACTGTGCTACAGTGCACTATGCCAATGGTGTCATCAATCAGTACATACTGTTCCCTATTTCTTTTACTAGCTCTATTGCAAAGATTTTAGGATTCTGGCAGAGCCTCCTGAGCTAAATGTCTGTTCTAGATAGTCCAAGATAATAAGCTAAGTTAGAAATAGCAGAAAATAAATTTGAATTGCATAATCTACTAAAGAAATTAAACTACAGAAGATATATGTATTGTGAATGGTACACATAACTTGCCTAACTTTTACTGTTTCCTTATTTCAGTTCCAAATATCAGAAAGAATCGCCGAACCGAAAGCAATCTGACGAGAATCTGGCCAAAATACAAAGAAAGCCTACTTTCTACCCTGAGGGCCATCCTATGAATGAGCTTAAGAAGTTAGAGGAAAGTCTTTTTAGCCATTTGAAAGGTGATGCATTACCATTGACAAAACGAAGAAAAATAATGAGACGACTTGAAAGGAAGAAAGAGCGCATAATGGCCCAAGAAAACAAAATTAATATTGAAGCAAATGCAGTTTTAGCAACAGTTCATAAGCCAGGAAGCCTGTGGGATGTTAAGGAAGTCACTGTTCGCTCAAATCAAGAGGATCCAGCAGAGCGGCCACAACTGAGTCAAGGTGACCCAATAATAGGACCCAAAAAAAAAACCATGTACACAATCAAGGAAAACAGGATTGTGCGACTGGAACCAGTAGAGAGGGAGCAGGAAGAGTACCGAGCAGTTGATATTGTGATGCCGGTAAATCCTGCTGAGGAACAGTTGTTGGAAGGGACAAAAATGCCTCTTGAGGACATAATGAAAATTGACAGGTTCAAAGATTATGAGCCAGGCATTCCATCTAAGGTATGTGAAAACTTTGGTTACTGTTGTAAATGAAGCTAGAACATGTCATTGCTTTAAAAAAATACATAATACATTTAAGTTAAGCTAGTCCTGAAGCTTTGGTCTCTTGATCGTAACACATGACACTGCAGTATGATGCAGTGCCGAACACATGTTGTATTGAACCGCTAACCCATACTGTGGCAAAACAAGAAACTATTCTAGACGTTTTTCATATGACTGTGTACAATCATGTGTCCCGCACTGCAGCATTGTACCTTACGATCAAGAGGCCAAAACTTAAGACAGACCTCCTTCCAATGTCTTCTTTTGTTGCCCATAACCTTCAGACACATTGACTCAAGCTATTTTCTATACAATAGTCTTTACAATACTTAATCGTTCTCTATGATGACGGAAACAATAATTACAGAGTTTAGTGAAAACACTATTTTTTAGTTTTTAGAGGAGTTTCAAGCTAGCGTTTTTTGCGCGTATACGGTCGCTTTGGCTACATTTCGCGCTTATTGCGGCGTGTTCGGTCGAACTGGTAGTGATGAGTCAGTATCTACATGGATAATACGAGCTAGTAGGCGCCTCAACGATCGTACGAATTACGCGTGTGGCAAAAGGAGCCTAAACGCGCCAACATGCGCTTCCCAAAACGAGCGTATACACTCGTTTTAAACGCTGGTCTTTAAGAGTGCGTTACTTCAGCAAGAAAGTAGCTTCTAGAGTGATTTGAGTGGAACGTAAAATTAGTGAGATATATGCTGTGGATGTGCGCGGCATAAAAAATTTGTGGGCGTTGTGGTTTTGGAAAAAAATGAAAAAAACGATTCCTGCTGCAGTAACGTTGTTCTAGCAGGAAAATTCTAAACGAATGATCGAAGAGAAAAATGTTGTACATTGGCAGATAGCTTACTTCTGGGGAAACATGTGCGCCAAAAATATAATATGTGGGGCTTCAGGTTTTCGAAATATTGCGTTTCCTGCTGGGGTAACGTTTTGCGGAATCGTGTTTCTCTCAAACCATGGCATGTGCGTCTCTTTAATAAACATTCACTTGTAGCTCTTGATTTGTGCTTGCGGCACATATAATAAGATTTTGAAAATTATTCTTACATTTTCAGTAATTAAGGTGTCTCTAAAATCTGAAAAAAAATCACAGCGCCTTAATGAGAAACTGTATCAACTCGCTGAAAACTGCATTCGATTCCGCTTTACACATCTAATGGTCAGAAAATGTTTCAAAAGTTTACATACATGCTTTATCGAATAAGAGATCGAAATAACAAAACCACCGGTACATAACTTTGACGTCAAAATATAAGAAATCAGTTCATCCTGAGATAAGTGAGTGTTAACCAAAAAACAGTGAGTTTCATAAAATAACACTGTGAAAATTTTCAGCCTCCAATGTTTCGTATTTATAGAGAAATAAACAAAAATCAAAACCTTTCAACAACGACTGATTATCCGACCGAATTCGAACGACTACGAAAAATGACCTTCTTAACTTACTCACAAGATAGTTTTGGCTAAGTACACTGAAGTAGAAAAACTCAACTTAAGCAAATAAACTTGTACCTAATCTATGACGTTTTATTAAATTATTGAAGATGTTTAAAACTATATTTTTTAAATATCTGTGAATAAAGACGTGTTTGTTACGAATACCTATTACAAAAATAAACCTGCAGATACAGTTTATAAATAAAAAACCAATTAACACAACAATGAAACCATACATAAAGTATATATTTTGATTTATGCTTCAAGCAAGATGAATTATTAGCATCCATCAATACCTACCATATTAATCCCTTTTTGACATCACCTTTCGCCGCTGTTTCGCACCCATTGGCCCCGCGCTACCCGCTGCTGGCGTCACGAGGAGTTGCTTTGTCTAGCTTGGAGTGAGTGAGACAGCTAGTAAGCGTGCGGCATTAGTGGAAAAGAGGCGGTAGATGAACGCCACTCTGTTATTAACAGTAATGCGAAGTGTTTTTTCAATATGAAGTGCGTCTGGGCCAGGGTTACCATTGCTACGGCGATTGCCGTTTTTAAGGGAAATTCGACCAAATTAAAGGGAAATTATTGGCGTACGGGCACATCAACTCTATCGCTAACTGACAAAGACTTTTCATGGGTTGTTTTTGTCTGAAGAACGAGTGCAGTTTGTCGCAAGCCAATCTTATTCTTTTTTGAATCGCATAGTTAAGACAATTAATTACCCCCTACCAAACACGGTAGTCAAAAATTTGGCAATGGCAACACTATTTTGCCGAGTCGGAGCTCTGTCGGACGCTTGTTAGCAACTGTGACGTCTGTGACGCTTTATTACTAAACTTGTTGTTGTTTGTTGATAAACAAACAGTTGCAGTTCTCATGGCACGTTTGTTGCGGTGATGCAACCGGCATTGATAATAAATACCAATAGTGAAATTAGAAATTAGTTGAAAGTGGTGTTATAATATTCATATTCAAATAATTGGCACTTATCAAGTTACGATGACGATCTGCAATGGTAAGTATTTAAAGGTATTGTTTGACTTATTTAATTAACACTTACCTACCAAGTACCAATACTAAAATTTAAACTACTATTAATATTTTATAGATGAAAGTTTGTTTGTTTTGATTAGGCTCCGAAAATACTAGACCGATTTTGAAAATTCTTTCACCATTATAAAGCTAAGTAAGTACATGATTATCAGGGAGTGAATGAGACTTTTTCTTAATCTAGGCTATGTTTTGGCTATGTTTTGTATGTTAAGGCTATGTTTTGATGGGAAAGACAGTCGCTGACGGACATTTAGTCTAACTTCTTACTAATATTAATTTCTAATTACTTTACTAATCTTACTTAATCCTACTAATACTATACTTATTATATTATAATGCGAAAGTTTGTAGAATGTTTGTTACTCTTTCACGCAAAAACTACAGTAAGTACGAATTTAGATGGATCTGTATAGTAATACAGCTTAGACATAAAAATAACATAAAAATAAGCTATACTTACTTTAAGAACATAAATTAAGAGGATAAAATGAGAATTTCAATTTAAAATTAAGCTCTTTCATATAGGCTCATAGGTATAAGCTTTCATTCACATTTTTAAATGTTACTCTAATCTAAGATGAGGTTCTAATTATTGCCAAAAACCGATTGAACGCGATTGTACGGGCAAGAGTTTAGTGTAATACGTCCAGTAAAGAAGGTCATCCATATGTATGAAGCCGTCGCTTTTTCGTAGTCATTCGAATTTGGTCGGATAATCAGTCGTTGTTGAAAGGTTTTGATTTTTGTTTATTTCTCTATAAATACGAAACATTGGAAGCTGAAAATTTTCACAGTGTTATTTTATGAAACTCACTGTTTTTTGGTTAACACTCACTTATCTCAGGATGAACTGATTTCTTATATTTTGACGTCAAAGTTATGTACCGGTGGTTTTGTTATTTCGATCTCTTATTCGATAAAGCATGTATGTAAACTTTTGAAACATTTTCTGACCATTAGATGTGTAAAGCGGAATCGAATGCAGTTTTCAGCGAGTTGATACAGTTTCTCATTTAGGCGCTGTGATTTTTTTTTCAGATTTTAGAGACACCTTAATTACTGAAAATGTAAGAATAATTTTCAAAATCTTATTATATGTGCCGCAAGCACAAATCAAGAGCTACAAGTGAATGTTTATTAAAGAGACGCACATGCCATGGTTTGAGAGAAACACGATTCCGCGAAACGTTACCCCAGCAGGAAACGCAATATTTCGAAAACCTGAAGCCCCACATATTATATTTTTGGCGCACATGTTTCCCCAGAAGTAAGCTATCTGCCAATGTACATTTTTCTCTTCGATCATTCGTTTAGAATTTTCCTGCTAGAACAACGTTACTGCAGCAGGAATCGTTTTTTTCATTTTTTTCCAAAACCACAACGCCCACAAATTTTTTATGCCGCGCACATCCACAGCATATATCTCACTAATTTTACGTTCCACTCAAATCACTCTAGAAGCTACTTTCCCGCTGAAGTAACGCACTCGGTCTTTAACCGTAACCGCCCTTTTCTTCTGATTATCCACAGGTGCTGTACCTAAAGAATATATCCCCATCAGTATCACAAGAGCAACTATCCTTGCTTTTCAACCAGTTTGTTCTGGACAACGGAGGCCCTATCGATGTAAGGCTGATGTCGGGCCGAATGCGGGGACAGGCGTTTGTCGCTTTCCACAGTAAGTATTTTTGAGATAGATATAAAAACCCAGAAATCGAACCACCCATTGCCCTCAAACATATCTACATACCCTTTGCGGCAGATAGAGAAGTAAAAAGGTTTTTCCAAAGTCAAGCAAAAGCAAAGATATTTGTGTTATAAATCCCATTTATTTTTCCTTTTTCCAGGTGAAAATTTGGCGATACAAGCACTGGATGAAGTCAACGGCACGATCCTCAGCGGCCAACCGATCATCGCTCAGTTCGGCCGCAACAGCAACCGAATACAGATGGAAGAGAATAGATAAATATATTGAACTATTGTAAAAAATATTTTAACTTTTAATCAAGATAAATGTGCATTTAACTTATTTATTGAATATAATGTCTAGGTCTTACAAATTGTAAATAACATTAAATGTATACCGTATTTAATATATTCCATTCTACATACTTTAGTGCTATAAATTATATATTTTAAAGTAAGGCCAATAAACAAGAGACTGAGCGTCATGATAAATTGTTATTTTTAGCGTTTTATTGATAACGCAAAACATCAATTTTATGAAGATATTTTGAATTCTTGTTTTTACTAAATGACAGGTTGTTTCTTTGATAATTGATTAATCAGCTGTCCAATTTTTGGGTGATTTCGAGGCTGGTTTATTGGCCTTATTTTACATTCATGTAACATAGCATAATTTAATCATTTTCGACGTGAAATAACAATTGAATACTATTACTTGATAT
The DNA here is from genome assembly GCA_947369235.1 of Udea olivalis. Taxonomy (NCBI): domain Eukaryota; kingdom Metazoa; phylum Arthropoda; class Insecta; order Lepidoptera; family Crambidae; genus Udea; species Udea olivalis. The sequence goes on from OX376355.1 coordinate 13,397,793, forward strand.
GATCATTTACAGAAATTATGTTTGTTGGTGTTCAAATGGGAATCTAAATTACATCTAATAAGCTAATGGAATTGTTTATAAGATTTATGTCAAGTATCTTAATTAAAACTCTCATACAAGCACGTAGTAAAATAATGTGTCCATATCACTTCACGTTTGTTTTGTTATTTACCAGTATTATTCACATACATTGTTCCTACACAGTATAATTTTATTTTGATTATGAATCCTTTCATTTCAAGTTACGGGTGACTGAATTTGCAAAGAACCGACGTGTATGCAGCTTAAATATTACAGAAGGCTAAAATTTAAAATTAAATATTTAAATCAAGCAATTTTGCATATAGTTGAGAGCATCCAGCTTCAAAGTACACTTACAGCAGGCGCTATCAACATTAATATTTGAGTAAGGCTTAATTAAGGGCGCCCCAAAGTGGGGTTCGAACTTCGGCTTAGGGCGTTACTGGAAGAGTGTAACCAGACAAAAAAAAGAGTAAGTAAAAATTGTTAAATATACGATGTGATACTCAGTGAGTGATGTACTGACCTTTCGAGTGATTTGTATGGTGAACTTGAAATGAAAGTAAGTTAAATAAATTTCATTTTCACTTAGATAGTTTCTACATCACTTAAATATCGTTTTATTAAGTTATTTGATAATCACCCGGTATAGATGATCTATTTACTGGTTATATTCATAACACGGACACTTTTTTCACTAGTCCTAGGTGTATAAGTGCGATTGTACGTAAAGTTAACACTGTTTTACAGTCTGTAGAGGCACCGAATAGCGTCCTCACTGGTTGTCCTTCGAAGAGGTCTTGCGCCGTCGCTTGACGACGCGTTTAGGTGACAATCATTCGGATTCCTTCTTAGCTGGCGGCTCTTCCTCTGTAACAATCAATTCGGGACTGTTATTTTAAACTTTATTGAAGTAAGAAGCCTTCAAAATGGTTATGTGAATGAGTTATAGTTTGTCTAATATAGGATGATAATTTCGACAAATATTTGTTCACAATAGGGATTAGTACATTATGATATAAGTGCAGAAAGTTGAAAACTACAGCCGAGGCGATATTGCGAGGGCTACAAGAAAGCAGAGGCTGTAATTATCAAAGCGCACGTATGTCAAACAACGTTTTATAACATATTTGCGAGGAAATAAATAAAACTCACGACTTTCTCAAACGAATAAATTTCTAATCACTTGTTAAAGCAGTTATAAAAACTTTTACTTGTTTGTTCACAAATTAGCGATGCGCGCGCATTTTTTTTAGGCAAAGGCATAAAAAACAGCCAGTATTACTAATAAAGTAAATTAATATTTTTGTGTTTTTGTTACAGATAAATGGTTGTAATTTATTGTCAAAATTAATTAAATAAGAGACTTAAATGTTTATTTATTATATTTTATCTTCCAAAGTTAATTTTATACATAAAATGTTGACCTCTTTTTTGACATAAAAACTTTTTGCTAAAATTTAAAGTACCGTTCGTTTTAGACGTAGCATCTTGATAAACCGTGAGTTTTACCTTAATAAAAAAACTCGTGCGTTTTACATTACAATAACGCACAAGTGCGTAATGAGATACAATACGATATTGAAATTGGTGAAATAAGAGACCCTTTACCAGAAAATATGTTATAAAAGGTAGTTAATAATCGTTAGTAAATCTATTCGATTATCGATTTATCATTTCATAGAACATGGAATCGTTAGTTTTTATAGATAAACAAAGAAAATGTGATTCAAATATTTGAATGTGCAATAAAGAGATAAATAATTAAATATAGGTATATCACGACTATGAAAGCCCCCTAGTGAATAAAATAAGGTAGGTGTTAATATTTCGAACCGATTTTCTATTGTCTAATTGTTATTCGTTTGCCAGGCACTTCACTAAGTGGGCGGTAACCGTCAATGAAGTATGATATTATCTGTAGTACACTTTCTTTACCGAAAAAAAATTAACCGTCAAAATTATCATCTTAAATTAGACAAACTAAAGCCAATACTGGGTGGAGACCTCATCTACAACAAAGATGGTCCCGAGAGCATGCATTTTTACAAGCAGTCGAGTAAGCACATTAGGACTAATCAAGGCAGACTATTGCAGAGATCTGGCTAGCGTCGAACTAACGATAACGAGCCAAAACAAGAACAAAGCAAGGGTCCTCGTCTCCGCATATCTTCCTAGCGAGAGTGAGTTTGAGCCTCCAACAAGAGAAATGGACGAAACCATCAAAAAGTACCAAGGTAAGAACATTCCTGTTATTTTAGGGTGCGACAGGAAGGGAGAAGCACTCCTAGAGTACATTAGCGCATCCGGCCTGGAGATATTAAACGTAGGTAACACACCAACGTTTGTCACCAGAGTGAGAAGTGAGGTGCTGGACATCACCATCGCATCAGAAACGATCAGCCGACACTGGAAGGTAGACGAAAATGAATCCATGTCAGATCATAGACGTATAACCTTCAGCATAGACTGCAGCATCGATAGGATCCGAGTGAGAAATGCAAAAAAGACGAGACTGGTCTACTTTTGAAAATTACCTCAAACAGTGGACACCTGGAAACCACGACTTAGCCAATCACGTAATGGAGGTAGAAAAAGAGGCGACAAGACTAGACAAGGCCCTCAGGAAAGCCTATCACAAAGCATGTCCGCTCAGAGAAATCAAACTAGGCAAGGGACAACAACCATGGTAGACCAAGTCACTAGAGTAGTCCAGAAAGAGAACCCGACGCGCTCTCAGGGTGGCCCTCAAAAGGGTGATGAAGAGAGCTGGCGCAAGTACAAAGACGAGCGAAACAAGTTCAAAGGCGAGAGCAGAAAAGAATGCAGGAACAGCTGGAGCGCGTTCTGCGAAGGGATTGAAAAACACCCAGATGCCGCGAGGCTGGTCAAAACGCTATCCAAGGACAACACCTGCAAACAAGGAAGTATCAAGAAGGAGGAAGAACTGATAACCGACCCAAAAACGATACTGGAGACTATGATGGAAACTTATTTCCCAGACTGCGAGCACGATATAGACGAAGACATGGCAACCACCCCAAACCCCACAGTGGTAAGGGCAGGCGAGGCCATCGCTATATCGGAAGAACAACTGGTATAGAGCATTTCCTCCTTCCAGCCATACAAGGCGGTAGGCCCGGATGAAATATTTCCAAAAATGCTGCAAGTAGCGACAAAGTACATTAAGGAAGATCTCTCAAAACTGTTCAACAGCAGCATAAGAATGCAGTATATACCCAAGAAATGGAGGGAAGTCAAAGTAGTTTTCCTCCCGAAACCAGGCAAGGCCACATATCAGGAGGCGAAGGCCTTCAGATGTATTAGCCTATCCTCGTTTCTACTGAAGAAAATGGAAAAGATCATGGACAGAACTATCAGAGCCCAGATAGAGAACAGTTGATCCCCGCTACATGAGAACCAACATGCATACATGGATGGAAAGTCCACAGAAACAGCTCTCCACAACCTAGTTACTAGAGTACAAACTTACTACTTCTTCGACGTAGAAGGGGCATTCGACCAGGCCAGCCATAAATCGAAGCCACCTTAGACCGCGAAGGCATACACAAAGACATATCAGGATAGGTGAAGAATATGCTTCAACAACGACTGATAAAGGCAGAGCTAGCAGGGGTCATACGGATGCCTATCCCCTCTACTATGGTGCCTACTAATAGATGAACTAGTCAACGAGATAAACAAGACACATATATACACACAGGTGTACTCTGATAACGGGGTATTGCTAGTAACTGGAAAGGTCCTCAGCGTCATGTGCAACATCATGAACAAGGGACTACAAGCGGCGCTATCATGGTGCAGAAGTAAGGGACTCAACCTCAATCTCGAAAAGACGAAACTAGTCCTATTCACCAATAAACGAAAAATTGGGAGGAAAGAAACAGTGCAGATAGACAACTCCGAACTTGAAATGGTAAAGGAGATTAAATACCTAGGAGTCACGCTGGACAGCAAATTAACTTTTAAAGCACACATAAGCAAGACCTGCTCTAAGGCCAAAATGGTCATGATGCAATGTAAGAGAGTCATAGGACGCACATGGGAAATCAAACCGGCGACTGTACTATGGATATAGAAAGCAATAATCCTGCCACGAATCCTTAACGGATCACTGGTATAGTGGCATAAGGCGGCACTAAGGACCAACAAACTAGAGCTAGACAAGGTCCAAAGACTAGTGGCACTGATGATCACTAGTGCAATGAGAACAACACCCACATCAGCGCTAGAGATGGTGCTCGCGCTAGAACCGCTGGACCTAGCGATTAACGACCGAACAAAGGTTCAAACTCAGGAGCACGAACCTCTGGATCGGTAACCATACGGACAGAGGGCATCTACGCATTGGAAGTGAAATTGAGAGCAACATGTTAATGATCTTTGCCAACAATGACCTAAAAAGGAAAGAAAAGATCTTTGACAAGAAATACAGAGTACACATAGGACAAGAGACGAATGGAACATAGACACAAGCGGAACAGTTTGCTACACGGATGGCTCCAGAATTGAGTCATTGAAGCTATCTGGCGCGGGTGTGCACATAAGGTGCGAGGATGGTACAGTGATAAACAGATCAATTTGCCTTGGCAGGTTCGCCAGCGTATTCCAAACAGAAATATACGCTATCATGGAATGCGCAGATATATTAGACAACCAGGACGTCACCAAGGCCACTATCTACAGTGACAGCAAGGCACCGCTGAAAGCACTTTGCAAAGCACAGACGACATCAGCAACTGTCAAAGAATGCAAAGAAGCTCTAGGGAAACTCGCAAACAAAATAGAAGTAGTGATTGCTTGGGTCCCTGGACACGAGGGGAACGCCGGCAACGAGCTAGCAGACGAACTAGCAAGGGGTGGTGCCGCTGAAGGCTTAGTGGGTCCGGAACCCAGGCTGCCAATACCACACAACATCACCAAGGGAGTAATCAAAAGAAAAACCACAGAAGCAACACATGACGATGGGAGGCAGCAACAGGTATGCGACAGTCCAAAATGTTTATCTACTGATACTCCATGAACATGAAGAAGACAGGTCAACTACTGAAGCTGCCAAGGAACAGTGTACGTATGGTCATAGAAATCGCCACAGGACAATCTAGACTTAACAGGCACCTAACAGTAATAGGCATCAAAGACGACCCCACATGCCCGGAGTGCATGGACAGCGAGGACACGAGTTTCCACCTACTCGCCGAATGCCCGATGTACTCACACATTCGGTGGGAACTCATGGGGTCAGAGTCGTTAGATGAAGAAGATCTGAAAGAACTGAAGGTGGACCAGATAGTAAGATTCTGCAGAGCAACAGGAAGATTCAACGGGACGCCGTGAAAATGGGATAACCTAAAGACCCCCTGCCTGGGGAAATGGGTGAAATGGCCCACAACAATCGGACCGATCACCCGGCCCACCGCCAGCGTCCCCAGTTGAAATAATAATAACTATAGCCAATACCCATGCTAAAAAAGTAAACAAGTAGGACTGGTATGACGGAACTAGTAAGTTCTTAGAACAAGCCAGTGTTCAACTACACACATCAAAAGTGTCTAGGGATCAAGCATTTTTATGCGGATTTCTTGAGATTGAGATGTGGCTTTGTAATAAATTTATGATTTTATAAATTTATATGGATCCATTTTGGTGCATTTCATAATTTGAAACAGGAACTGTCAATCAAATTCGAGTAAAAGATGAAAATCAGCTGTCAATATTTTCCCTATAAAAACATACAACGCATTGAAGACCTAAAGATTAAAACCAACGTTATTATGGAGCGGCGACGTCATTTAAGCAGGGAAGAAATGCTCAGAGCCGTGGGAATGATAGAAGCTGGTTCCCGGCAACGTACTGTGGCTTTAGCTCTGAATACAAGTCAGAGTGTTATCAGTCGACTTTGGACACGTTACCGAAGCACTGGTACCGTGGCTGAGCGCCATGGAGGACGGTATCGCTGCACCACACGGAGACAAGACCGATACATTCAAATCACAACTCGAAGAGCTCCAACAATAGCCGCCATGATGTTAGCCGTGAGGCTTCATCAATCTTCAGGGAACTTAATTAGCGACCAAACAGTCAGAAACCGCTTGCATGAAGTGAACCTTCATTCCCGAAGACCGCTAAGGGTACCACCTATAGCAATGCACAATCGTAGGATTCGATATCAATGGGCTCTTGAACACAGAAATTGGGCAGAAGAACAATGGCGTTTCGTGTGCTTTTCTGATGAGTCTCGTTTTGGTATGAGACCGGATACAAGACGTATACGACACTGGAGAACCCCTGGACGCCAACAGCGATTAAAATCCTGCCAGGAAGTCCATCCTTATAGTGGTGGAACCATCATGGTATGGGCGGGTATTTGGATCGGTCGAAGAACTGAGTTGATTTGGATCAGAGGCAACCTCAACGCTCAAATTTATGCTGAGACTATTGTATCAGACGTCATCGTTCCTCTACAAGTGCAAATCGGTCCCTTATTTCAGTTAATGCATGATAATGCACGACCGCACACCGCAAGAGTTGTAAGACAGACTCTCGCCGCAGCTAACATCAATGTCCTGCCCTGGCCTGCTCAGTCGCCAGACTTGAACCCGATTGAGCATGCATGGGATATGCTACAGAGAAGAGCTCTGCCGAATATAGAGGGTATCCAGTCGCAAGAAGACCTTTTTTTGTTGTTGCAACGAACATGGGCGGCCATTCCACAGCGTGATTTGGATGAACTCATTTTGAGTATGCCAAACCGATGTTCTTGTGTTGTTGGTGTTCGCGGTAGAAACACGGATTATTAATTGTTTAAGTTACCCAATAAAATTTTAAAGAAAACTGTTATTTCAGTCTTTTTTTCGAACTTTAATGTTAGTGGTTCAAATGTCAAAAATCCCTTTATTAGGAAAATGGCAAATTTCTTTATTAATGCAAAGGTGACTTGGTTTATCGTTACTGTAGACAAACGAAAACACTTTATTTGATGAATCCTTAAAGAAAATTTTAATTAATGTCAATCAGGAGAAAAGTTATTGCAAAAATATATGTTGATCCCTAGACACTTTTGATGTGTGTATATGGTAGATAGCAATGTGTTGAAAATGATCCCCATCCCTCCTTCAAATGCAATTAAATTATATTTCTGTTATAGTTCGTTATGTTTAGATTGCTACCATGTAGGTACCTTATTTGTACCCGCAAGATCTTCAGTCACTGTTGGCGCTCGCAAAAGTGCCGAAATATCGGAAACTTAATATCATAACAAATAAGGTACATGGTAGCAGACCCGTTTTCAACTATTCTAATCTAACGTTAGTGACCATGAAAGTTTAAAGAAATAAATTCTATACCAAGAGATTATCAAAAGCTTTACAAAAACGATATGGCATACTCCGTAAATGATGTAAAAAATATTTGAGTGAAAATTAAATTTATTTCAAGGTCACCACTGATTAGTAGTTTACGTGAAGAAAACTCGCGTTATAGTTTGTCCAATATAGGGCCCGTTCCAATTCACCCTCGTTGAATAGAAAGAGACAAAACGAGCAAAACCTTCGTCTGACAGCTGTCAGGTGAATTTCATCGGGCTCCAGGCACTGGTAGAATTCGCACTTGTCAGAGTGATACACGTCACCCTAACCCGTTCCGAAACAACTAGGAAACTGTCAGGTGACAGCAGCTAGGTCAACATCGGTTTCACTCGGGGTCAATTTGGAACGGGTTCGAGTGATTTTCACTCCTCTGTGTGAAATTCCACCCGTTTTGGAACACAGCCTTAGGATGATAATTTTAACAGCTCTCAATAGGGATGGGGTAGTTTATAATCGTTGGTGAATCGATTCAATTATCGATTCATTATTTCATAGAACTTGGAATCCTCAGTTTCTTTAAATGTGCATTAAAGAGATAATTAAATACATGCATATGTCACGACTTTATAAGCCCTCAAGTGAATCAAATAAGGTAGGTATTAGGATATAAAGGTATATTACTAAAATAATGGTGCTCACTTTCATAATCACCATTAATAGAAGAACTGTCCCTTGAGTTTATTATCAATTCTTGTTCACAAAAGATGTTCACTTTTAAATTTTAGATTAATATCGTTTTACAACCGATTTTTTACTGTCTTCTGTTTTCGTTTGCAAGGCACTGCACTAAGTGGGCGGTACCCGTCAATAAAGCACAATTTTATCTGTAGTACACTTTACCAAAATAAAATGCAATTTATTCTTCATAGGCGTAAACTGTCAAAATTATCATTTTTAATTGGACAAACTATAGGGGTACAGAGGACGAAAAAGCAACCTTTACAAAAATAGGTCTAATGTCAGCAGTATAAGGGTGCGTTTCCACCAAAGATGTGTGTGTTAAGAACCAATAGAAATGTTTCATTCACCTAGCTTCGCGATTCTATTGGTGCTAAACAACCACATTCCTCGCAACGCATCCTCGCACATCTCTGGTGGAAACGCACCCTTAGGTAAGTTTAGACCAAACGCATTCGCTCGTTTCAAATTCTCTTAGTGTGAACAGAGACAATAGAATGCTCTGTCTCTTGTTTACATAGATAATTTGATATTTAATAGCGGGGATAGAATGAGCATTCGCTCGTTTGGTCTAAACAGTATTAATTAGCTTTTTGTAATTCTTTGTGTACGGTCAGCCAAGAAAGTGCTCTACCAGTTTTGCCAGCCACCTAATAGTCACTAAGGTTAATTTTAAATATTATTACAAGGAGACATTGACTGTTGTTTTATGACGTTCAAACCTCAACTGTGGTAGACCACATTATTGGCTGCCTGTACACTACTGTACAGTACATATAAATCGCATGAACGGCGTTGGTACAATACAAGCATCTCACGTTTCACGTCATGGTGCGGGTGCTGCAAGTGCGCGTGCGCGTGGTAGTGGTCGGGCTGGGGCCCCGGCGGCGCGGGGGGCCCCGGGGGCGCGGGGGCCCCGGCGTAGTAGTGCGGCCCGTAGCCCGGGAAGCCGTAGCCGCCGTAGTAGCGGCCGCCGTACGCGGCGCCGTAGCCGCCCGGACCTGCAGCGAGGTGAATGTGGGACGGTGCTCCTTGTCTTTGTTTTAATTTTTGGCCAACGCCGCGAAGGGACGAACCTCAATTTATAAAACGTGATTTTGACCCGCTAAGCTACTAACTTCGATCTCAAGAAAATCGCGATTATGACAGCGATTTTTGCTATTTGACGTCGACTACTGCAGCGTCATTGGCTGACAAGCTGTCAAAATGCGAGCGACTAGCAATCGACTGGAGTTGCTAGTTAGAGAATAAGCGGGCCGGATGGCACTAGCAACGGTTTGGAGATATCGCCATTTGATTTATTTATTTGTGTTAGAGTTTCGCCTTCTGGTGACGAAATAGTGCGTGAAGAATGGAACATTTCTGTATATTTAACTTTTTTTTGACCGTTTTTATGAAGTTCGCCTTTTTGCGGCGTTGGCTGCGAACTGATTTATGATTGTCCGATTTGTAAGTCACAAAATGACGATCGACAAAGCTGATAGTAAAACTCAATGACTATTTCATACACTGGATGTGGCACATCTTACAATTAAATAGTTTAAACATGGCACGCAACAGTGACATCCTGCCTTTTGACTCTTTCTGACATGTGTGAGAAAAAGGAGAAGTAATACATTGTACTTATTGAAAAGGTGTGCTCAGAATGACGTTAAGCATACTTGTTTCTGTTCGTTTGACTTAGCGCTGATGCGGAGTCCTTTCAATTCAAACGTCATTGCCTATAAACAAATGCACATGCTTAGTTTTCAACTTTGTCGGTCGTTTTGTGTTAACCCGTATACCATGAGAAAAATGAAGAAGCCAAACATATAAATAATCATATAGGTAATTTTACCTGGCGGAGGCGGCGGACCGGCGTGCGGCGCGTTTGGGTTCGGTGGCATCATCATCGCTGTAAGTAAACATTATCTTAGACACAACATAAGCTTATGAGGATACAGAAGCGCCGTCTTTCCATACAAACGTAGTCTCCTGTTTCCGTCCTGGATATTGCTAGTAGGGATATTTTATTCCCGAAAAATCTATGCCCACTATCAGCATGTTCCTATGTATTACTTATTTTAATAAATTAATTATGAAAAGAGATAATATAAGCCTTCGAAAATGAAAAAAAATAGTCAATTTTCCGCTATGTTCCATGTTCCAGAAAATAAATTTAACTAGATGATATAAAAAAAGTAAAACATAGGAACAAGGCTAACCCTTTTTCTAAATTAATGAAAAATATAATTCAATCGGTCAAGCTTTCGAAAAGGGATCAGGGGACTACGCAGCGTCAATGAGGCTGACAAAAGTTTTTTTCTATAAATGTCATTGTATTGAGGAAAAAAATAGAAAAAAAACTGTGATTAACTTTTTTCTATCTTTAAAAACGGCTGAGAAAATTAGGGTCAAAGTGCGCCATTTCATTTAATAATATTTAAAAACACGCCCGGCCCTCGATCGCCAGAGACGAACTTTCCTCATTTTCTTCATGCCGTTTTATACTTTGATATTATAACTAAAGTAAAGATATTTGGATAAAGAAATCATACGAATCGATTATATTTTTTCCCACCCAAAATATATGCCAAAGGACGATTGCGACAGTGAAATTATTCATAATGCCCGGTAAAATGATAAATTCAAGCTATGATTTATATAAAAAAAATTAATAAGCTATGATTTATAACTTTGATGTAATAAACTACCCACGAGTAGTCTGTCATTATTCATATGGTCCGGCAAAGGTAATTAATTTATCTAATTGACCAATGCACTTAGTCATTATTCATTAGGATCGGCCCGTATGAATACTGCCCAGTTAATCAAGTAGCCCGTAACGTATAATAAGTATACATTCTGTAGTATATTTAGTATCAGCATTGCACCCGTGAGGAGCCGGGGCGAGTCGCTAGTTTTTTTTAAAATCAAATATTGAGCCACTATCAAGCTATCCACTTTTGGCAGATTGTCCGACTGGCCTTTCTGAAATCCTTCTTCCATCGCGTTTATCTTATAGGATTTTAGGATTATTTTAGGATTTTTTTAGTGACATCGCGCACGAAGCGCGCGACATCTCGGAGATTTCAAAACTGGTATCAACTGCTCGCAGCGATAACATCGGTAATACTGCATCGATTTAGATGAAATAAAAACTAAGGTAACCTACGTCGTCTATGCTTTGATGTTATTTATATTTAAGAGTAAAATTTTAACTCTTTTGTCACCCTCATTCTGTGTAATTTTAATAGGTAATTTCAGTCTGAGTTCCTGTTTTTGCTCGAGGTTAGCAACAGAGAGCAATAGATTTTACAAATACCTATTTATCAATTCTCTCGCCTTAAAAGAAAAGATGGGATTTAGTTACTTGGATTTTCGGCTTTTGCAGTCATCAATTCTAAATTAAAAAAAAAAGATACTCTAGTTTGAACCCAAAACCAAGCGCCGAGTTAGTCGCCGTTAGTACTTGTTTGAGACACACGTAAGGCTAATTTCACTTCTGATTAACTGAAATACAGTCCTTAAGAGCCTTATTTAACGAAAGATAATAGCAATTATGCAAACTCTTTCAAAACAAAACAAAAATAATAGTGGCTTTCTCGAGTCAAGGTGTGTGACGAGTGCACTGGGACAATCTAGGAATTTTAGTGGAATGCAAGTGTATTTATCTCGCTTTTTCTAATGAGTGCACGAAGCGGCAACCTCGCATATCGCATTAGATAATACCATGTTGCAAAAAAGTACAATTTAAGCAGTAATAGTGGTATGACGTACAAGTAAATCCAATGGGAAGTGAAGTCGAAAATTTGCTTTTTTGGTTTTATTTAGGTACCGGTAGAGGGCTAAAAGTTATATGCAATTATTTTTTTGTTATTTATTGTTTAATTATCATCACCCAATGCAAGTTTTGAGACCTACCCGTACTTAGTTTTCGACATTTGAAAAAATCGACCCACCCTAATAGACATTCAAAGCACTGTAACCGTCACTAATGTCACTCGCATTGTGTTGGTACTTATTTTGACTTTTTGACTCTCAGATCATCTTTTGTTTTGAGAACTTCTAATGCTATTCAGGCAACAATAACCCCAAAAGTTGTTCGTAACGACTAGTCAAGTGAAAATAACCTCCATGTTTTTGTTGTAGTCTAGTCAAATTGACACCGCGTAATATGTGTTGACACATTTCCCCCATAATTTTTGCTGTGTTGCAATTTTATTAATGGAAATTTTGTTTGATCCAAGTAAATATAGCTTTTTAAGGAAATTGATTATTTAGAAACTGTTCCTCATATTTTTTCCGATTTTTTGGTATAGTGTACATATACCTGGCCAAGACTCCATTCGAGAGTGATTCTTCTGCACGATAGTATTATTGCTTATTCTGTAGCATGACAATGTAGTTGTTTTTTTTTTGACAAGGACGCCGCTGCTTGCCCTCGACGGCCTTAGCAGCTTCACCGGTCGGTGGGGTGAGCGCAGAAGGCTCTCAAACCTAAGTTATGATTAAAAACGTTTTTGTGTGCATGTGAACTTACGGTGGTGCGGCGGCGAAGTGATGTGCGTGGGATGCGGCGGCGCGTGCGGCGCGGGCGCATGCTGCGGCGCGTGCGGCGCGTGGGCGGGGGGCGCGGGGGAGGGCGCGCCGCTGGGGGGCCCGCTCGCGCCGTTCTCTTTGCTCTCTATCTTTTCACTTTTTATCTCTTCTTTTCGGTCACCTGGTGAAAGACAGAGATCTTAGTTTGGATAGTAAATATTACAGCGTTTTTTGGTCGTGAAATTACCAAATTTGAGAAAATGGTGTTGTAATGAGATGTACGTTATTAGACATTTAGTCATGAATACATCTGAAATTTCTAGGTCAGTGGGATGTGGATAACCTTAAAAACAATTAGAATTAAGAAAAAGGTGTAGTTTACGGGCGAAGTGCCACAGATGGCTTCGGCTAGACTAGGGTGAAGAAATGGCAATTGGGGAAACCTACAGATTTACTCAAATTACGAAGATCACCCATGTTTAACGAATTACTAAACTGTTAAGTCACCCAAAAATTGTAAAGCAATCTACAGGATGTTTACCACAAAATTCTGTCACGTACACGGCGATCGTTGCGTTCACAAATTAGATTCCCACTTTTTGGTTCCATTTTGAATCAGTAGGGGCGCTGTACCGAAATCCCATACAAAACCGTTACCGCGGTTTACGCGGACGCTAGCGGCTGTCATAGGTGTAAACTCATCTATACTAATATTATAAAGAGGAAAGATTTTCATTGGTTGTTTGTATTGAATAGGTTTCGAAACTACTGGACCGATTTAAAAATTATTTCACCAATATGTAGCTACATATATTTTCACGTGTTCAGAAAAGGTCACGTCAGGAGTACCCATAATCGATGAGCATGTATGAAAGGATTAATGAGAGTGGAAGAAGCGCAAGAGGTGTGTCAGGACCGTAGCAAGAGGAAAGATGTGGTCTCTGCCTACCCCGTTGGGAAAAAGGCGTGATGGTATGTATGTATGTATATTTTATTATAATTGAACAAAACATTCAGTGCAAAATAATAGATATATAAATCTGAAGTCTGAGGAACACGGCCGAGAAGTGCTGCTTTACCGACGCCGCGACGCGCAATCACTTTTGACAGAAAGAAGTCTGTCGAGGCAAATAGTGTAAGATATGCAGGTTTGATATCTTCAACTTACCCTCTCCATCTTGCGGGGCCTCAGGCTCCTTCTTGGCCTCAACTTCTGGCTTGTTCAGCTCCGTGGTCACGTGACCGTCTGGCTTGACTTCAGTTGTCGATACCTTGTCCACCTGGGTGGGCGGATTGGGCCCGTTTGATTCCGATTTGATGGGGTTGGAGTCTTGCTCCATGGGCTAAGAACAAACGATATTTTCAGTATTGGCTACGTTTATTAATAATGCTAAAATTATCTTTGAATAAGTCACAAATTCCTAAAATTGCGGAGCTTGCAATATTCTCATAATATGAAAAAATATTTTATTAAATAAAAATTACTATTGATAAATACGTTGCTCAACATGAGTGTCATTTCAAAATTTTGTAATGAGACTTATACTTATAAGTAACAGTTAGTTAAGTGGTATGGTATAGTATACCGGGACCGGGTGATTATTTATGCCGTAAGGTAAACTAAATGACATTCTCAGTACAACTAAGCGAAAATGATTTTTTTATAAATAATGTTTGTTTTATGGTCCTATTGCAAAAATACAAATATCCGTCTGATTTTGTTTGAAAACCTGTAAGTGGAAAAATCTAAGGCATAAAATCAGCAATCTTGCAGCTAGCTCGTTGTCATTTCATGTGTTTGAGTTAACCACATCTGTTCATAGCTCAAACCATATGGTGGTAGTATGGTTTTAAGGTATGAACTCACCTCGTCCTTCCGTTCTGCGCGGCTGGCGGCGGCGGGCTGCGCGGGCGCACCGCGGCGCATCTGCTCCAGCGCGCGGTCCACCATGCGCGAGAAGGTCTCCTCGTCTACTGCTGGCTTGCAGTGCTGGATAGAAAGAAAACAAGTTATGGATTCATCTTGTACATGGTTGACAAAAATTTAGGTTTCAATATCAATATACTGCTTTTTCATTGAGATTGAGAGCGTGTGGCCTAGGAGTAAAGCACCCCAACTCGGATTGTGTAGCGGGTTCAAATATGGCCAGAAGAACCATCTTAGTTTTTATTGTTTTTCCGACTAACTCTCCGGTGATGGAAAACATCAATGAAAACCAAATTAACCCGGATAATGGCGGAAGGCGCAACCTACCATGTTGGGTTCGTTACTACAAGTCCTAAAAGTCTCAAATTTTGCAAAAGGGTTCTTTTTAGGACGTAGGTGCTAACTAAGACGAGATTTTGCGAATAAAATATCGCGAGTCGGCAAAAATCCTGTAAGTATGTCATAAAAATTAGGTTCATGAGGGCGAAGCCGCAAGCGGAAAGCTAGAAGTATATTGAAGATGTGGATAAACTTTAGAAAATAGACATATAGAAAAAAAAAAGCGTAATGTTGGTTCCGAGTTTTCCGTTCACCATGACGGCAACAGTCACTTGCCACTGACTAACCCGTTTGGGATATAGTTGTGACTTGTGACGTATGTGTGTGTATGTATGAAATTGGAGACTCGACACAAAAAACGGCATTCGTTGTTGGCCATTCAGTAGCTACGCGCTAGCAACGAAAGTTATTAGCTCACCCACTTCGAAACAAACACGATTTGAGGAGGCGTTCAGATTTAAAATAAAACTAATTGTAGATTACTAAATTGACAGTATTTTAAAGGACAAATGAGCTGTACACGAGATTTCTAAAGGCAAAATGGATTTTGCATGTCATCAAAAGTACAGTACCTTTTTCAGTTCCTCCTGGAAGGACTCGCTGCTCTCAATGAACTTGCGTTTCTTCGCTTCAAACTTCTCCTCTATCTGCTGTAGCTCATCTTCTAACTTCTTTTGGTGCATCGTCAACGACTGAACTTGTTTCTTCAAGATCTACAAAGAGGGACATTTTTATTGTTACTGTTGAAATTATTAGAATAAATACAGAAATTAACTTTGAGAAAATCTTTTATTATTTTATAGAGCACACACTTTTGACAAGCATTGTAAAAGACAGACATTAAGACATTTTAAAAAGGAAAAATAACAACCTTTGTGGCGTTCAACCAAAACGCTAATAAGTATGAATAAGATTATAAATTTACCAAATTACAACACACCTCCTTAAATTTATAATCTTATAACCTTTTACTTCTACTTAAACAACATCAATAAACTAATCTTTAAGCTAAATTAATCCTACCTCTAACCGTTGGTTCAATAATTTTGACCTATCTAGACTTTTGGTTAACATGTCTGCCAAGTTGAATTTTGTATCAATTTTTACAATATCAATTATTTTCTTCTCGTAGTTTTCATTTATATAATGATACTGAACTTCGATGTGCTTTGAATTTTTTGTAAAGTTACCGTATTTAGCAATTGCAATTGCACCTGAGTTATCTTCATACAATTTTGTTGGTTTACAAAACTTTACATCAAATGATTCACTTAGCAAGTTTCTAATAAAAAGTACTTCTGTTACTGCTTCAGACATAGCGATATACTCAGCAAAAGTTGAACATTTAGTAACTGTATTTTGTTTACGTGTTTTCCAAAAAATTAGGTTTCCAAAAAATCTAATAATAAATCCCGTTGTAGATTTTCTATCGACATTATCTCCTGCATAGTCAGAATCCACCATACAATCTAATATTTCAGTATCCAAATTGTCATAGTATGTTAACTTTAAATCCTTAGTCTTGTACAAATATTTTAAGACTCTCATTGCATATTTGTAATGTGTTTTGTTATAACAACTTTGGTACCTACTTAAATAATTAACGCTGTACGCTACATCTGGCCTTGTGCCTGTACTTATATATAATAATTCACCTATTATATTTCTGTACTTAATACTTTCATCTACTTATTTAGCTTGTTCTAATTTTAAATTGGTTTCCATTGGAGTATCATACAACTTAGCATTTTCCAGATCATATTTTGCAGCCAAAGATTCAATATATTTTGTTTGATTTAGAGTCATTTTATTTCTATCATCACTATAATCAATGTCTATGCCAATGTAGCTTTTAATTTTTCCCAAATCTTTCATTGCGAATCTTTTCATTAAACTAGTTTTTACCTCATCTAATTTACTTTTATCTTTACAACAAATCAGAAGGTCATCAACAAATATTAATATGTATATTGGATCTTTGCTTGCTCTATTTACATACAGACAGTAATCATAGTTACTTCTAACAAAATTTAAATTTTTAATAGACTCATCGAAACAATCATACCATACTCTAGGGCTTTCTTTGAGACCATAGAGAGCCTTGTGCAATTTATAAACTTTACTGTCACCAGTTTCATAACCTTCCGGTTGATTAACATATACTTCTGACTTCACATAACTATTTAAAAAAGCTGTCACAACATCCATCTGTTCCACAAATAAATTGTTTTTACAACTGTATGACAATAAAATTTTCAAAGTTTGCATTTTACCTACAGGTGAATAAGCATTTTCAGTAAAATCATTTTGCTGGAATCCTCTCGCAACTAGTCTTGCTTTATAAACATTATTACTTTTTCTTCTAAACACCCACTTTACATCAATGACTTTTTTATCTTTCGGCCTTTCAACAATTTTCCAAGTATTATTTTCATTCAAGCTACTAATTTCTGAGTCCATTGCCATTTGCCATTGTTTGTGATCATCGGAGTTCATCGCCTCCTCGAATGTATTTGGTACATTTGCATCAATATGGTTAATATATATAAAATGTGAAACTGGGTTACCATATTTAGAAACTGGAGTTCTCTTTCTTTTTTGCAACACATCTACTACCTGTTTTTCTCTATCATCATTTGAATTGTCATCATTTACAGGTTCTTTCAATGTACTATTCGGATTAGTCTCATCTGTATCTATATCATTTTTATCGTTTTCGTAATCAGTTTTAACTATTTCGTTAGGAGTTTGCTCTATCTCTAAATCTTTATCTTTCTGATTATCTAGTTTTTCAAGACAAATCAATTCAGTGTTTTCTTCGACTACCTGTACATGCCTAGCATTAATAATTCTATTATATAATAAAACTCGATAACTATTTTCATTATAACCAACTAAAACTCCTTCTTGTGCTTTATCGTCCCATTTACTTTTTCTTAAAACTTCAGGAACCCTGACAAAGACTCTACTTCCATAAATTTTTAAGTGTTCTACATTTGGTTTTATTCCGAAAAATATCTCATATGGAGTTTTGTGATCTAGGGTATTTGCAATTGTTCGATTTTTTAAATATGCTGCTGTTTTTACTACTTCAGGCCAATACCTTCTGTGAATGTTAGCTTCTCTCATTAAGCACCTACCTATATCCATAGCAGATCTATTATACCGTTCCGCTACTCCATTCAATTCATGAACATAAGGTGGGCATGGTAATAGCTCTATACCCTTTTGCCTTATGAAGTTGTAAATTTCCTTATTTAAATATTCTTTGCCATTGTCACACTGGATTTTTTTGACTCTTTTGTTAAATTTATTTTCTACTAAATTTACAAATTCTATGAAACAACTAGCAACTTCAGCTTTGCTTTTAATACAAAATATCCTTGTGCACTTACTATAGTCATCGATAAATGTCAAAAAATATTTTTCACCCCCGTAGCCAGTGGTATTATGTGGACCGTTCAAATCAGTATGAATTAATTCTAAAATCTCAGTAGTCCTTGTTCTATTATTTTCAAAAGGAACATTGGTCATTTTGCTTTTGATACAATTTGAACATTTCATTTCCGTGTTTTCAATTTTATCAGGCAAACCATCTACTAATTTATTGTTTATTAATTTATTTAAATACTGGAAATTCACATGACCGAGTGCCCTATGCCATTTCTCTTTCTGAGTTAATTTTACTAAATGTGCATACATTTCATTTTTCGATACAAAACTTTTTATACAATACAAATTGTTTATTTTCTCAGCAACAACTATTAATTCTCTAGCCTCATTATAAATTTTAGCATTTTCATTTTTAGCTACAATAGTGCAAGTTTTAGTTATCTTTGAAAAACTTAACAAATTTTGCCTAATACCATCGACAAAATAAACATTTTTTAAATCCACATGTTTTTCATTATAGTAGTTCTTGAAATAAATTTTGACAGTACCTACTTTAGTAGCTTTTAACATTTTACCATCTGGCAGTTTCACATCGACAGGACTTTTCAAATCTATATAATTATAGAAATATGCATCGTTATTTATTATGTGATCAGTACAACCACTATCTAAAAGCCAATGAATTTCATTACTATCATTACATTCTTCCCTTTCAATACATCCCGATACCTGATTTATTTCCGGATTACATACTTGAGTTGCCCATGACTCAGATGAAAAGTTATTTGAAGACTCACCACTGGATTGACCTTGACCTCTGGAATAATCATTCCCTCTGAAATGACCTTGTCCTCTGGATACATCTTGACTTCTAAAATTACCTTGACTTCTAAAATGGTTTTGACCTCTGCCTCCAGTATGGCCACTGTAGAATCCACCTCTGTTGTTACCTCTCTGTTGTCCTCGCTGACCATGACTATATTGGAATCTTCCTTGTAGACTTCGTTGCCCATGATTATATTTCTGCCCATGCCAGCAATCCTTCTTGAGATGGCCAGTCTTTCCACAGATAAAACACTGTGCAATAGTTTTGGTTGCAAATGTACTCATATTGTTTTTCTTGTCAAAGTCACTATTGATCATATTTTTCTCTTTTATTTTAGAACGTACATAATCTAATGTTCTTTGTTCTTCTGGAATAACATCAAGAAAATCTCCAATATAACTATAGCTGGGTGGAAGTGCTCTCAGCAAATATCTTAACTTCTCGGATTCATCTATGTTTCCTCCAGCCGATTTAAACTCATTTGTTGTTTTTTCAAAATCAACGAAAAACTCTTCTACGGTACTGTAATTGGTTAGTCTGATTCCTTCAATTTTTCCTTTGCATATTATCTGCATAGCTGTAGACTGTGTCAAATACATTTTATCAAACTTCTTAATCATTTCATATGCTGTTTTGCATTCACTGATATATTCTAGTTGTTTATCTGAAATTGTACTCATTATTATAGTTCTCGCTTTTAAATCCATCTTTTTCCATTCCGCGTCAGTATTTTCATATTTGTCAGGCTTCGTACCAATGGCGGCCTCGTTGCATTCTTTGTATTCCAACAAAGTCACCAACCTTAATTTCCAGCTTGAATAGTTTGCACCATCAAATATAGGAATAACAATGTCTTCTATTTTTGTTTGTTTAGCCATTCTGAGAATAATAACGTTTCATTAGTATAAATTCTCGTATTTTTACAATAACATTTTTCGTTGCGCTTGTCACTTTCTCCTCAAATCTTAATCGTATTTTTCAATCTTCATATCACTTTATATTTTATTTATCACAATGAGTTTTTCTTTTTCGTGAACTACGCTCTGCTACCATGTTGAAATTATTAGAATAAATACAGAAATTAACTTTGAGAAAATCTTTTATTATTTTATAGAGCACACACTTTTGACAAGCATTGTAAAAGACAGACATTAAGACATTTTAAAAAGGAAAAATAACAATCTTTGTGGCGTTCAACCAAAACGCTAATAAGTATGAATAAGATTATAAATTTACCAAATTACAACAGTTACTGTGCGCACAAATGCTGGTAAAAAAAGCCAAGGGTCCTGTTATTATTCAAAGCTCTTGGCCGACCCTGTTAGGCTAGGGAATCTATTTGTAAAGTCAACAAGACATAAATGACTCAATCAATGGACTCAAGAGTCTCAGCTTACCCAGCTCATCACACAACAGCACCTGATGATTTACGACTAACCCATTCACCAGCAAGACCACAACACTGTATAAGTTGTGTTGCTTGGATGTGGTTTTCCAAATGGTGGAAGAATATGCATCTAACGGGTGGTTTATCGAATGTATTTTATCTGCCTCTATTTAAACCTTCTTTTAATCGAATACCCTTCATCGGAAAAAGTATCACTAATTAATTAATAAGACACTATCACATAGTGGTGGTGATTCAGTCTGCAAACATACCTGCATCCTAGCCGTGGTGACGACAGACCGGACGTCCGGTACAACGGTGTCCGAGAAGATCTCATTGATAAGCCGGTGGTTGCGCAGGTACCGCGCGTAGGCTACGTGCTTTATTGATAAGCCTTCATCTTGATCTGGGAACAGAAGTGATGAGTAACAAATGGTCCTTCGAGCCGGATTTTTTATAACTGTTTATCAAGGGTTAAAAAAAGTATCTGCTTTGTGTAATAAATGCGAGAGTGGCATCTACGGACGTTCCTAATACTTTAGAGTTGCCTGATTTGATTTCAGACCATTTTTATACTCACTTCTTGATTAATGGGTGAAAGTTCTAGAAAAAATAATTTACTAATGCCACCTAAAACCTTTTACTGCTGAAATAATAGTATTACGATAGCTTTTTCAGTGGGAAGCAACTCGACTATCTGCTTTCTAGAAAGTATTTGGCATAATGGCGCATCGTAAACTCCTGACGGAAACGTAAAACAATACTCTTATTTACCTTCTTCATCCTCAGCGGGCTGTATGTCGATCCTTCTGTCTTGCTGCTGCTCCTTCTGCGAGCTGCCCTTTTTGCTTGAACTCTCTTCTTCTAGGTTGCCTACTGCTCACATCAATTAGTGGTTAACAATGCAGAAAAAATATAGTGATTGAATAACTAGCGACAACTAAAATGTGATATTGCACCAGCGTAGAGCTCCTGGTTTACGTTAAATTAATTAATATTGAAAGACATGTGGTAATAGTTCACAGATGTGGTTGTTTTCAATGTAATACTTAGCCATAAGTTTCTTTTCTTAATGTGCAGTATAGTATAGTATATTATGTTTTAAAAATCTAGGCATTAAGTCCGCCGTTTGTACCCTATTATGTGCAATAAAGAATAAATAAAATTTATACTGTGCTTGTTGCTTCCTATACAAAATTAACATCTTTCTGTCGTATTTGTACTGACAGGTGCAGTATTTTAGACATGTGTATCTTTAGTAATGCAATCAATATTAACATGCACCATAATTTATCATTGAACTTTCATGCATAATTTTACAAAGCTTGGAGTTTATTTAATTACAAAAAAATATTCCTTAAATTTATTTCAACAATGCAGTTATTATAAGAATGAAGATGCTTCTGTCACTGAGTCATGATCATAAAAAGTACTAGCGGAATGGATATCTTGCTAGTAGAGCCCACTTGTTACAACTGATTTTACTTAAAAACTTAGGTAAGTTATAGTCAGTTGACTGCTGGCTGCTGTGTTTGTGATTAAAATGACAGAGATTCAAATATAGTTCTTAGTAAGTATCTGCATTATCGGAGATAAAAGTCCAAAGCTGTGTTTTAGGTTAAAAACTGTAGTAAAATCGCCTTAGAAACGTAAACCAGAACAAACATTCATTGAAGCATAATCACATTAACCCTTACCTACTGCCTTATTTTTCGCCGCCACATATGCCAGGTAGGCGGGCGAATTGTGGTAAGTCTTCAAAGTCTTTTCGTACTCCGACTATAGTGGTGAGCCCCAACGTGCATTAATACATGAGGTGAGGTGCATGTGGAGGACAAAATTAGCATTACTCAGGTGGGAGTGTTAGTCACAACTGTACAAGTGAAATGTGGGGACCTGTGTTTGGTGGACATCGTCATTTAGTCCTCCTATTTGAAAAAAGTAGAGCGCTCGACTATCAATTTTATTAAAGCTTCTTGCATGTCAATTTGTGGAAGGGAGAATTGTCTCGTCTTATTATTTTTACTAGTTGCTTGACAAGCATGTCTGTATTCTATACAGTATACAATATCAATCAACATTTTAAAAAACATTTCGGTTAAGAATCATTAATTTAAAAACTTTTTTTTTCGTGTTATAATTTAACTGCAGATTGCTTCGAGCGCTCTATTTTTATTCACGAACTAGATTATACTCATATGGAATACCATATGAGTATATAAGTATAAATTATACTCATATAGTATACCATAAGAGTATAATTTAGTTCGGTAACATTGTGGGAGTAATGTGTTCAAGTAGTGGTGTGCTCCTGGTACTATTACAGTCTGTAGTGACGACATGACATGATTGGGTACCGACGATCCTTTACATTAGCACCCCAAAATCACATAAGTGACAAACTTGCACAAGTAATAAAATATTGATGATGATGATGAAATGAACAAATGGAAGTTGAGATGTGTTGCAATGCATTTGAGTCTTAGAGAGTAGGTATGTAAATCGTGTATTCAAAATGTGAAAGGTGAATATAAAAAAGGGAATTAGTCCAGAATGAAGTTCTTAAATCTCGTTTTTTGAAAGTATTTAACTTGTGCGAGTTTGTCACATATATGCCAAACCCTGTGTTAAGAGAAGCTGTGACAAAAACGTGTTATACACAAATCTGTTCCCCGTGACATGGATATAGGGTTCAAATTGCTGAGTACCTCGGGTCTTGTGAGCCAGCCACTGAATGTAGGCGGGCGACGATTGGTAAGCTTTCAACATTTCTGTGTACTGCGCCTAAGCCCAAAATATTTTTTTTAATTATCTATATAGACTATGGACTAGGACTAGACTAGGAAAGTAAAAATTGATAGATTGGTTCCATCATATAATAAAGTATTGTTAGACCCCACAGTAGCTGGCCATCATAGTAACATTTATCAAGTTTCATAGTTCATGCTCGTTAAGAGTCTATGAATGATCTATTCCAAATCTGTCAAGCTTCTGTAGTAGTCTTTAAGGAATTGAAAGAAAGCGGTAACCGCTTACCATCAGGCGGTACGCATGTTTGTTTGACAAGACGTAGTATAAAAAAAATAAGAATGGTTTATATGAAAAATTGACATTACCTTCTCAGCTTCATATTCGTCAACAAACGCTGACTTCTCTGTCTCAGGCAGGTCTCTCCACATTCCCCCGATGATCCTGCCGATCTCCCATAGCTTGAGGTCTGGATGAGCTGCCTTCACGCTGTCCCAGACACGCCGGGAGTACCTCATGTAGGGCATAAGCGGCTTTTCTGGCGGCTTCGGTGGCTTGGGGAGACTTGCGCCCTGGGAACGCAGTAGGAAATAAAGTTATGCATGAATGACTTGGTCTACTATGAAACGGTGTCCAAGGAAACTCAACGATGTTTTGTGGCAGTTTCGTTTCCTTTATTTAACCCGAAAGCAGTTTGATCCATCCAGGATTTAATTGCATTGACAACCTGCAACCTCAAGCCGCGCGGCGTATAGTACTCAATGAAAGTTTGTGTTTGATATGTGTTTGGATGCCACATCAGGTATTTGAAATGTCTCAGTTTTTAAGTTTTTCTGACACCTAACAAGTACTTTCAACAAACAAACAAAAATATCTATATTTGAATAGATCTGTACTCTGTAGCAAGTACTTTCATGTACTAGTCCAATGTAAGAAAGAGGTCTTCGTCATTTGAATTAAGCCATCACTGCAATGCAATTGAGTTATGGCTTAACCTTCACGCTTGTTCCAGGTCATGCAATGTGTTCCAAAAATATGTTGCTTGACCTGGAATTAGAGCACAGGCCAAGGTGGACCCTGCCTGAGTCTTCAAAAGATGTCAATTCATTTGAACTTACCGCACCAGCGCCCTTCCCAATCTTCTGCGGCTGAAATCCAGGATGCGAATGCAACGTAGATACGAACGGGCTGGTCTTATCATCCTTCGCGTTCTGCGAGGCCTGGCCGCCGGACCCTCCCGTGGCGGCGCGGCGCGCGCTCTCTGCACCGAAACGTGGCTGTTGCGGGCTCTGCACACCCCACCCGTACCCGCCCGGGGGCCCTGGGTGCCCCATAGGAGCCCCCTGGTATTGCGGGTGGTACGAGTACTGATTATGGTGCGGCGGTGCTTGCAATCCGCCTTCAAGCCAAGCAGCGCGGCAATACAATGAAAGAAAAAAAACAAAAAGCGTAAGGGGATAGGATGGGGGGGCTGATGCAACAAAAGATAATCAAATATGCACTAACGTCTAATTCATAGTCGGTTAATTTTGAATAGTGTTGCCAGCTATCTGTGATAATTTTTAGGGGCTGTTTAGGTTTCGTGCCCATGATATTTTACAAAATGAAGTCTTTTGAAGATTCAATTTGATGCTAAAAAACGTTTAAATATTCAAAAATGAACATGATGTTGTTGTTGTTCATTCATTACCATTACTTGTAAATTTTATAAATATTTTTTTAATCACATTTATTAATTGGCACAGATGAGGAGTTGTCTGGTCTGGGAATTATTTGCCTAATCATTTAGTTTATTAGGCCTGGCAAAACTAATCATTAATTTTAGTAGAGCGAGCAGTCAGTAGTAGCATAGTAATTTAGTAGGCTTTGATTAGGAGAGTGAAGAGTAAAAAATAAAATAAGTATAGAGGTAAAAATATAGGTAAAAATGCAAAATAATAATGGCTTGTGATGTGGAAACGAGAAATCTGGTGCGATTACAAAATTATTTATCCCCATAGAGTACCTAGATCCACGACAGATGAGTGGGTGAGAAACAAAATTTGGAAAAAATATAATAAATTATAAAACCAGACTGTAATATTACCTTTCATCATACCGAAACTCATGGGGGGCCCCGCAATCATGTAGTCTGTTTCAACATAACAAAACATGAAACAAAACCAACATAATAGAATGATGTAAGTCTAAAATGCAGGGAAGTACAAAATTAACAGAAACAAAAGACTATTAGGTACTAGTTACGCACAACGTTCGAAAAAGCATAGAATCGGAGTCATGCTGAGGATCCACGCAGTTAGATATCAGCATTACCGAGAGAACAGCCCTGCTAAGCTTGCAACGGCATTTACTTGGCACTATTGCAGGTTAAATAAGTTAGTATCTAATGTTCTAAACAACAGTCACAGCACTATTTTTAATTGATGCATAAAAACTTAACAACAAAAACAAGATCAATTCTTTATAAATGAAAAAATAATAAAGATTCTTTCACCTCTCTTGATTATTATCTCACAAGTCTTCTAATTAAATATCGATACTACTTAATTTATTAAATGTCTGTTCATTTAAAAAGGCTTTTTTTTATGTCTCTTCACTTCCAAGGAATAAAAATGTGGTCAAGTAAATGATTTAAATACCTCAGTACATACATTAGTATGTAACTAACACAGTGAAACAATTTCTCAATTTCAAATTATTTTTCTACAGCAAACCATACATAAATTATTTTCAGAAAGAAACCCCACCAACATTGCATAGTTTTGCATTCCCCATCGACTGTCATGTTTTCAAATATCTCAAGTCTCGAGTCAAGTAGAATAAGTGGTAGTTCATGCACATTCGATTTTAAGTCTTGATGTTGATTTACAGGTATTTTATTTTTGATGTGTACCTAATATTTTCTTTCTTTGTTTCAGCAGCACGGATTTTGAAGAAAAATCTGTGATTAAGAATAGTCAAAAATGTGAAGAGAAACCTTATTTGTTGTTAAATTTAATAAATAATATGACACATCATATTTGGAAATCAAATAGACATGACTGCTAACAAAAATCAAACTTAAAAAAGTATTTCTAAATGGACAGACCCAAAAAGTGTAAACTATAAATTAGTATAGAAAGAATACAAACGCGGATTGCTCTGGGGGCTTGGCATCGACATTGATGCGTTTTGTTTGTAACTGTTCTGTGTTGCCATAACAAGTCCAACCTGTAATAAATTATAAAAATAATTTGATTAGAGATGAAAAACATAATAAATTTGACTGCATGTTGGTCAATAAAAACATCTGAAGGGTGATGCTTTATTTTTTATCTCTGACGTTTTAATTTTAATTTCACAGTCACATAACTCAGTTTTCTAATCAAGAAGACATACTATGATTATAAGGTCAAGTTAGTTTGGGTTTCTGTCCAGTTAGTTAAATATCACAAGAAGTAATGCTGAAAGGGAGACCATACCAGTCGAAAACTTGATTATCTTCAGCTGGATGTCTTGCTTGAGAGTAGCACTAGTCAATTGTACCTTATTGTTGGCCACCATCAACAATAAACACAGACCACATTTAGATAATCATCACAATCTCATTTAAAAAACCAAGTTTGTCTTGAGAAAAATGATAAACTTGGAAACGAGTTTTACGTACTAATATACAAAGAAACATATAATTATATTATT
This sequence comes from Udea olivalis, assembly GCA_947369235.1. Taxonomy (NCBI): domain Eukaryota; kingdom Metazoa; phylum Arthropoda; class Insecta; order Lepidoptera; family Crambidae; genus Udea; species Udea olivalis. The sequence continues at coordinate 13,424,699 of OX376355.1, forward strand.
ATTTGAGTAATGATGAGTCAGGGAAATGGGATTAAGTAGGTGATTTATAACAGAAATGGTGTATACTTTTGAAATAACTTCAAGAATGTAGAGCTGGCAAACCTGGGTGAGTAAATCAAGAGGGAATCAACATCAAACTTTCGCCGGCAATTTTACTAAAAGAGTGTAAAATCTTCAAATCGAAGTCAATTCAAAATTCTTACCTGGACTGCAATTTAAATCATAAAATGGATTGTTATTATTTTTACGAATTCACTGAAAAATCTCACAAAATGCAGCATTTGACAAGCGTCATTTCATGAAAGGGACGCCATGTTTTTCGCCATCTTGCTTGTTGGCTTGTCTAATATGACAATTTGTTTTTTTATTACATTTGATATTATTTAAACAAAGAAAATCACTCATCAAGGCTATTTTGCGATTTTAACAGCTCGAAGTGCAGTTAAAGAAATCGGGTTATACAGGGTGTCCCTGGCACTCCTGGCAGTAAGGATCAAATCAAAATAGCGCAACGCTGGGGTAATTTCTGATTCTGACCTTTTTAAACCCTATCAATATTGGTCGGATTCCTAACCGTAGAAAAGTCGTGATCAATTGTAGTTTTTTTTAAGAAAATCGCCTAGGGGCTGTTTTTTCAATCCTCAGCTAATGAAATCTGTAGAATAAAGTTTATTCGAAGGTTAACAAGATTTTTAATTTTTCAATGATCAGATAGATGTTCAGTTGAATAAAGCCGCTAACTGAGGAATAAAGTTATCTGCTTCTTGAGGGGCTGGATAAGATTTATCCATGCGTTTTCTTTGACATTTTGAAGTTATGTGATGTCATTTGAGATTATTTTCATTTTATGGAGTTTTGGAGTGTTATGATAATCACAAACTTTTTACCACAGCTTTAGACAGCAAAGAAAGCTGAGGTTGTTTTTCTTTTAAGTCAGTGTCAATTTGTGAAACATAAATTTTTGTCTTGTTTCATTCTAACATTGCAATGATTGTTTGTGTGCATCTCGCTTGTGGATGATCAGTGTGAAGTTAGCGATCTAAGTGCATAGACAAACGATAGATAGCTATTCTTGGGATAAAAGACGATTGAAAAGTAGAAAATATCTATTTGCTTGATAATTATACAGTTACAGCTATCTAGGAAATAGACTAAGAATTGAAAAATCGGGCCTAAGTACATACAAAACTAATTATTAAAAAAATGTATCTAAGGTACCGAGTACCAACTTATTTTATTTGCCAAAACATTAGCAGGTGATTTGTTTTACTTTGACTAGTTCTTTTATTTTGCAGGAAAACCCATGTCAATTTAAAAAGTACCAATATTGCAAGAAAAAATCTTAATCATATCACTTTATGTTCAAGCAGATGTCGTGAAAAAAAAAGGATTTTCATAGAATTTGTTGTAAATTATTATTAAAACTTTTGTTTTGGTTTAATTTTTTTGTTTAGGACACCCTGTATATGCTTTGTTTTGTGGGTGGTGTAATGAGCCCCTGCGGATAAACCCGCTAGAAATATCATTCAATTTTTAAGAGGTAAAAAATCTTTTGTTGAATGATTGTGTAGAAAATTAATGTAATGCCCAATAAAATGTACAAGGGATGTAAGGACGACCATAAAACAATTTGCAAAATGGGTCATAAGTTATGTCATTATCATGAGGTGGTACTATTGTTGATCGAAGGCTACGAGTAATGTAGCTTGACGTGAACGCGTGTGTACTCGCGCCCTGACTAGTTTTTAGTCTACTCTAAAACGCTTGCCTTCACGCTACGTGATAGCACAGCCGATGCTTTCATTTTGATGAGGCATACCTACATCAATTCAGTGGCAGCCTGATAGCAAATAAATTAACGAATAACCAGAGAGCCATGTCTGGCATGCCAAGAGGGCGATTGCGTGCCCAAGTATGTGGTTCTGATCAGAAGCAGAGCCAAGAACTGGTAAAGTGTAGCCAGAACTCCTGTTTCAGTGATACAGCAAAGAAGAGGATGCAATCTGCATTCATAATTTTAAATTCAAATTCTAAGTAGAATAGAACGAATTTCATTACATTTCTAGTTCATGCATCACTTACATAACATACATCTGACCTAGTGGCCTTTGATTGGTCATAAAGTTACACTGCGGGTGCGGAAGTTGGCACGCAGCGCGCTGTCACTGAAGCCAAATTGGCTGATGGGCCCTGCGTACGCGCCACTAACCGAATAATGTCGCTTTATTTTGATTGTTGTGTGACCGATTAACATTTCACATGACCAGTTGGTTGCGTGCACCTTAATGATGTGAAAGTGTTCACTTTTATATCGAACCGAATTATTATGGCTCAGTTAACTACTGCTCAAGCCTGGTGTCGGATTCAAAGCAACAGGAACTGAGCTTGTAAAGGAAGTGTCTCACTCTAGCTCTGATTGCCAGTATATAATATTATTTTCACACCACATGCTCGACAATGCCGAATTATATGTCATGTAAACCTTACCGAAAGCAAGACATTAGATCTCTTGGCTTTAGCCGGGTTGTAATGTTCTATTATAACCCGCTGGTCAATAATGTGATTTTCACTTTCATAAATTCTTATTGCTATGTCCATAAAGTCTAATTTCACTAAACAGAATGTGTCCTCAGCGGGCGCGGCCAACTCGATTTTTGAAGACCGAGGCCGTGGCCCACTAGATTCGCACTGAGACGAACTTCATTTGTTTGTCAAATCAAGTAGGCCACGCCAGCTAAAAGAAGTTGCTATAGCCGTAGCCGTAGCTAGTAGTACTACTAGCTTTAGAAGATTCTATAAATATTTCAAAGAAAAAATAAAAAATGTCGAGTGATGAAAGTATTTTGACTCCAGAAGCTATTAAATTAGATGCCATAGGCATTGTCAATAATGTCTCCAATATCAATTTGCACTTTTAATATGCTGTAATAAACACTATCTACTAAGCCTGGTTTTTTATTGTCTCGCATAAAGTGAGAAAAGTAGAGTATACACCACCGGGATAAAACTGTTTTTTTCTTGGGCGCTTGAATCCCTCACTGCACTCAGGACTCAATCTTAATTTTAAGCTTTGCTCGGGAATTAACTTATAACACCCTCGCTGCGCTCGGGAGTTAAATTTGGAGTCCTTCGTTACGTTCAGGATTCAATGTAGCGCCCGTGACATAAAACAGTGCTTTATCCCCTTGGTGTATAATCTACTATTTCTGCAGAAGCTTTAATTTTTTAAGTAAGATCCTTGTAAGATGTAACCTGTCCTAAAATTTTGATGCGTTTTAGGCTGTCCCTTACCAGATATCAAAGTCAAAAAGTGTTCACGATGTAATTTTGCTAATCATTTCAAGCAGGAGCAATATCTGACG